>CM049861.1:30002303-30357303 GCA_027422415.1 Schizothorax lantsangensis | reverse complement strand
GTTGTGTTTGTGGTAAACAGATGGATCAGTAGTGGACTCCTGTGTGAAATCAGGCTTGTGTCGTGTAAGCTTTTCTGCAACAATTGCACAATTGTAAAAACAAAAATGCACTGGATTATCAAACATTTAGGTGAGATAAATGTATATTTTTGAAAAATGTCTAAAAAATGACCCTCCACCCCACAAATTAAAAAATCCCCTCTCACAAGAGTCACCTAAGAGGGGAATTCAGGCACTGAATAAATGTCTAAAAATACTGATTGGAGTATCACTATAAATAATACTACATGATAAAAAGAAGGCTTTAAAAAGATCGGTATCGGTGATCGGATCGGCAGATACTGCTTTCTGTGATCGGCAATCGGTGATCGGCCTCAAAAATCCTGATCGGAGCACCCCTATTTTTTTCTGAAGTGTAACAGGACATGACCTTACTGCAATACATGCTTAGATGTTATAGTCCTTGTGTTCACAAAGATGCAGTTAATATGGTGTCCGTTCTGTGATTTGAATTAATGATTAAAATGGATATCTGGTTTACTGCAGTACTGATGAAGTATACATCATCAATTCTGTCTATATATAAGCATAATATTCACTTCTGCTTTTTTTTTTTGGCTTAAGTAGTACCATGAATATAGAAAAATAAATTCCAGCTGCCATTCCAGCTTACATGTTCATAAAAGGCTATTTTTTGCCTTTTGCTTAAAAAAATGCATGTTTTTAAACTCAGAGTATGTTATTTTCCATTTCCTTATTAAATGACAAATTCAATCCACCGTACGAAAAAATAATTATTACAGTATTCCTTGAATAAATACAATGAATTGCTGTAGAGAAAACAGTTTAATACACTAAAAATATGTGTTCCCCTCGGGTCGGGGTTTTTTTTGACGTCACGAACAAAGCCAGTCGTAGTAGAACATGTTCCCATTGACGACAGGTTTTGTTTTGAGCGAAAGACATGATTTTTACTGCATTTCTGAAATTCTTGCTCTGGCTGCATTTTATGACACAATGAACAGTGTCTTACAGAGGAAAATGTAAAATATGAATCTACTCCTACTCTCTCAAAACAAACCAAATAGCATATTGTAAATGATATGGTAATTTATTAGGTAAAAGCGAGACACTTAAGGCAGACAATGTATTTGATTGAGTTACATTTTATTAAAGTGTCACATTTTTTTAAAAGCATATTAAAAATGCATATAACTTTCCGTGTCACTTCTCTTCTTTTCTCCTCTAATTGTGGGAGAGAGAGAAAGAGAAGAGAGAATCAGGCAGAGGTACACTGAAAAAAAGGAAAAGCAGTTTTACTGAATTCACTTAAACAATACACTCACAGTCTACTTAATAAATTTATGTTTGAGATGCAAACATAATTTTATTGTGTAAAGTCTAAATGAAATTCAACACAGTCATCAAAACATGATATAATCACTTTGCAAGAAAATGTTCAAATTGATTCAGATTTCCAACAAATGGTGTTCACGTAAAATGATTTTTTCTGCTGTTTGATTTACTTAATTAAAATGAGCTCATGTCACACGATTACTTTACATTTTCTTCTCAACTTAATTCCATTGCGTACAATTAATCTAATTCAGTTTTGTGAAGTTCTCTTATCATTTACGCGGAAGCAACGTGCACGAGAGCATCCGCTCATGCGCTTTGAAAAGCAGAACCGTTGGTCTGGGAAAGGACACTTGAGGGGACTGACTGACATGTTTCCAAAGCTCCTTAAAAGGTAAGAATTTCGTTTTAAAAAATCGTATGATAATTCTAAAAATGCATTCATTGTCAGATTAAATGCAACAATAGTGTTTTAAGATAGCTCCACACGCTTTTAAATCATATCGACGGCATATTTCGTCGAGTGTAATCGCAGAATTTTTTTTTTGAGGTAACGTTAGGCCTATAAGGTTAAATATTACTCGTAATTTACCAAACTGCAATTAAATCACTCACAAATGGATACTAAGTTTTCATCAGGCGATTAATAGGCTAACTTAATGCCTGTCAACATTGGCTAAAAAGTGTTCATTTCACAGCGTTTAGAGTTAACTTAGATTTTCAGAATCAGTGATTATAAATATTTAACGGAATTTTGTGCTGAGGGTTGATAGGAAAGAATGCGTACGTATAACAAGGGGAAACCTAACTGAATTTATTAATGCTTCATAAGAGCAAGGTTTAATAATACCTTATGACAAAGAATAATTATCCAAGTCTTAACTATATCGAGATGGAGATTGACGTTAAACGTTTTTGCACTTTACATGGAACGTAAAGCATTGAAATCGGTTAAAAAAATGTCTTAAATATGTCAACGTTGTTGTGCTTTGTATTCAGAAAACCCGCTGCTTCCAAGTTCACTGATATGTGTTTTTAGGACCAGATTCGACAATCTGTGTTACCTCTGAGCTACCCTCCACTGACTTTAGGTTTGTATTTAGGTGGGGGAGGGGTTCGTCGCCGTTGTCGTATCACAGCAATGGACAAAAGCGCTCGATGCTCCGTCAGTGTATGTCTATGAGAGGAACAATGTGAAGCTGACTGATATACCGACAAATAAACATCAAGTTAAACATACAGTATGTTTTTTTTTAGTACAGTGACCTCTTTTATCAAGTAAATGAATACTCGATAGCCCCGCCCTCACCCCATAACTCATAAAAAGCTCTCTCAGGCAGGTTTTAAGATTATAATATTAAGATTTCACATCTACTGTTAATGAGATTTTGGTAGACTACATAGTTTTCACTTTGAGATGGATAGCATAATTAATAGAAATTACTAAAGGGTAACACTTTATAATAACTTTCAGTTGTAAGTCATTTATAAGTGATTAGTTAATGATGAACTAATCATTTACAAAACATTCATAAGCGATTAGTAAGTGATAAGCGTTTTGTTAATTAATTTACAAGTTATTTACAAGTAATTAGTTAATGATGAACAATCATTTACAAAACATGACTATTCTGTTCACAAATGATTATTAACTAATATGCTAACGATTTACAAATTTGTCGTAAGTTATCTTAAAAAACTGCATCATGAAATAATCAAACAGATCCTTAGTAAATGTTTAATAGTCACTAGTTAAGTTACTCGTTAAATTATTAATCACTTATAAATCATTGAAATGCCAACATTGTACTATTATCTCAATAAACATTTGTTAATCATGGAAAAAAATGATGATTAAACCATTAGTAAATGATCAGTATATAATTCATGTATGTTTCATTTAAGTTGTTTCAGATGTGAAGAAAAAAAACAATAGAGAGACTATTAAAACTAAAATGCAGAGAACATTTGCACTGAGAAGACAAGAAGTGCTTCGTTGTGCCCCTATGATCAGTGACTTCATGATGAGATGGCCAGCTCTCTTTGATGTCACTGAGGTTTGTGATAGATTTTCAAAATTGGGTGAATATGTCTTATAGAGTCATATCTTATTGTTTAAACTAATTTCTTTGTGTTAACATTCTGCTTTCAGGTGAATGCAGAGTTCAAACGAATCACGACCATTCCTCTACAGTCAAAATTTCTGTCACAGCTTGACCTTCACTATGAACGCTTTCTGAAGATTTTTGAAAGGCGACCAGGGCAACAAGGCAGAAAGCTGAAAGAGATGATGTCAACTGTAGTTCAAGTAAGTGAGCAAAGTTGCATTTGCATATGGTGATCATCTCAACATCATTCATACAAGCCCCTTTCACAAAGTCTTTTGTGAAGGTTTTCTGACTCGCGCCCATAGACAGCAACGTAACTGACATTCTGCGCTTTGAATGTCAGTTACATTGCTGTCTATGGGCGCGAGTCAGAAAGCTCGTTCCAAAGATGAACGGATGTCCTAGGGTTGTCAAACGACTTGAGGGTGAGTAATTCAAGGGGAAAGTTAGGTTCCAGCTGGTTACCTGCCATTCTCCCACTGTGTCTGCACAGCATATGGACAATTTTTTACCAAAGGTTTTTACTATGCTGATAGCACTGATGTTAACATTTGGTGATTCAAATGACCCATGTGAGGTCTCTCTTAAAGTTTTTAATGCATTTTTTATTTTTAGTGAATGATTTTCCATTGGGTTTGCCTGTCAGACTGCTAAATTTATGGGTCAAGAGTATTTCATTGAATCACACAACATGATATGATAAGGCGTAAAGCAGTCAGTCTAGCTGTATTTTCTTCATTATTTACCCCACCTTAACCCATTTTGCATCAGACATGACATTAAATTTTCAGTAGATTAAACTGATTTTAAAAAATGCATTGTTTAGCTTCAGGTTAGCACACTAGAAATTATTTGCATGTATTCATACTCTATTTTTTGTACTTGATGTTAATTGCATTACGTAACTTGCATTACGTTTCACATCATAATATCAAGCTATTATCTGTGTTTTCTAGAATATAACATGCATGTTTGCCATACTCATAATATAAATTATGAACTTTTAGTGAATGAGACCTATTGTGCTCTTTTGTTTAATTGTGTTTTGAGTAATGTCTGTAACTAACCTTTCTTTTTCTGCTCTGGCTTATTTTTTTAAGGATGACATTGATGCAGCTCGTGAACTTGCCATCAAAGGACTCTGTATCTATCTTAATGAGGACCCTAAAGATCTCATTCAGGAGTATGTGGTGAGTGGTTATAGTACAGATTCCATCGGTCAAGCTATGTTCAACAAGCAATACATTACTACATCTAAAAACCATGGTTTCATCTAATATGCACTTTTTTGTTTTTGGTTCTAAAATTAGGTATTAATTTGTATATATTTTATATGAATATCTGAACACACAAAGACCCGGCTAGAACAATTGGAGTGATTACAAAATTGTGAAAGGGCATTCCTGTAGCGATACCAGTACAATATCTCACGGTTCTCAACCAATCAGATTTGAGAACCAGAACGAACTGTTGTATAAACTATTATATACAATATATTTAGACTTTTATAAGTCTAAATATATTATATACTAAGTATAAGTCAAGTATACTTATGTCATTTTAAGTATATTTCTGAGAAGTACATAAAACACATTTCTGAGAAGTACACAAAAAGTAGACTGAAAGTATACTTTCCTATTTTTAAGTTTAAAAGAAGTATACTAATAGCACACTTGTATAAACTTCTTTTTCGTGAGGGTAACCCCATTTTGTAGTTCTTAAGTCAAAATATAATGTAAAATAACAATTTGATGGTCCTTTCTTTAAGTAATATTCCATTATGCCTTTTAATATAACAGGATAGTAGATTGGGGTCACCGCAAGCACTGGCATTTTCTAAAAATGACTTGCCTAGTAAGATACAAAAAAGCCACCCCTCATATTTCTTGTTTGTGTGTTAAATACATATTCATCTTGTTTTCTATCTTTAGGACATGGAAGAAGATCTTTTACAGAGTGCCATTGAGAAGACCACCATGGGCATCTTCGTGATAAAGGACGCTGCAGACAATGAAGCCCATGATGTGGGAATTGTGCTAGAGGGTGTGACAGTGCTTCAGGACCTTGACGGCGTGGCTTTTGCAACGTCAATGTTGTTTGGTATAATTTATGCCCTTAACCTGCAGTACCCCTCAAAGTTGCGTTTTACTTTTGAAATTCTGCAAAAACTCATCATGGAGTTGGATGGAGGGGAACTCTCTATCAAGGCCCAAAATTTCAAATCTAAACTCCACCAGTGAGATGGACCGCTTTTTGAATGACTGCTGAGACTATAAATGATAAACCCCAGAAAAATTCCAACAGCCTTCATGCAAGACACCACTGCAGAGCGCAAACTGTGATCTCATCATTGTTTATACTGTTCCCCTTTGCCTCTCTTGTTTCTTAATCCCTTTTTGTCTGAATTTGGCCCTTCTTTGGACTGGCTCAAAAGTTGATTGATTAGAGAGCTGAATCTTTGACACATGGATGATCTAGCATAAATAAGATAAATTGTTTATAGTTTGGGTAAGGGTCAGATACTGTATGTCAACATTATTTTTTACATGCATTTCAGTTATTAAAACATTAAGAGGAGGATTAATATAGAAAGTGCTCTTGGAGAAAATGACAGAAGAGTACAATTTGGCTGACCTTTTGGAGCAAGTCTTCTAAAAATGCTCCAGGACAAATTGATCAATACAGCATTAAATAATAAAAAATATTCAAGCTATGATCTTCAGCATAGACTGCTAGTAGATTTTGTAATGAATCTATATATAAATATCTTTGAAACAAAAGTGTTTTTCTTGAAATAACAGTTCCAGGTACTGGTTTTCTTGGGTACAGTTTTAAGGTTTCTGAGAGCACTAATTTTATGAAATAAAATGATTAGTGTTACAATGTTTTATTCGTTTTTAAACATGCAGTGTAATGTTACTTATGTTTATGATCTTGTTTACAAAAAGTGCTTATGAAGGTTTACATATATTGGTGCACTATATGTTATGCATACAACAGTAATTGTCTTTGTTTTTATACTAGTCTTCATTAAAACTAATATGTAGTTTTATTACATTTAATCATCAGAGAAGTTATTCATGCTAAGTTTTTGAAAGCAAAATGTTGTTTAGACATGTCATTTAAATGACGCATTGTTCAAATGATTAAATAAAGGCTTTACAGAAGGTTTTTGTGTTATTGAAAATGAAACAACAATAATAATTTGTATTAAAATTAAATTTTAGTGAAGTTATCAAAATTATGTTAAGATAACTTAATTTAATTGCACAGGATTAACATGATCAAAGCATATATCTAAAATAAAATAATGTTAAGCTAACATAACTGAATTATGTTAGGATAACTAAAAAGACTATGTACACATTACTTTTTGAAAATACATCTGATTAACACAAAAGTATTATAATGAAACCACATAAATGTGTAGGACACTGTGAACTTAAACTAAATGTGTGGAACCAATGTCCATAATTCAATTGAGTAAATCCAACAAATCTTTTTTTTCAGTGTATACGATTCTACTTTTAATATTACTCGTGGCATATTGACACTCATCTGTACAATTAATTCAAACATATTAAGATTTAACATAACATATGCAAACAAAACCACCCAAATTTATATAAATTGCACACACAAAAAAAATGAAATCCCATAAATGAATTGTGTAAAGACATTGAATACCAACTTAAATTCTCTTCAGCTCCTCTACGCACATCTCAAGTTTTTTGTGCAATGGTCCCCAGTTTTTACACTCTACAACACAGGCAACAGCTGAAAGCATACCATCTAGGGTCTGTGTTCTGCTCTGGAGGGACATATTCAAAACCTCCAACTCCCCTGTGATCTCCAAAACACACACAAGACCAAGGACAACATTTCCCTGCTGAAATGTCTCATACAGCCCCTGTGCCTTACTAGCCGCATCAGACTCACTCACTGCCATCTCAGCCAAAGCCTTGATTATGCACTCGTACTGGTTTAGCACAGTGCGGATGGCACTAGTGCGGACCGTCCACCTTGTTGGACACAGAGGTCTTATAGTGTGACATGGACCCTCACCCTCCTCAGACCTTGCAATTCCCTTAAATATGTCCTTCAGTTTCCCTGACTGCCCAAACAACACTCCCTACTCATTGACCCAATCCAGAGAATTCCGGATAAATATTGAGGCAGTACAGGACCTCTGTGTAATTAGGTTAACACAGTGGGCAGCACAATGAACATAGGGAGCCAGAGGTTGTATTTAACTTACAATGGCCTGTGCTCCATTGTATTTGCCAGCCATATTTGCGGCCCCATCGTATGCTTGGCCACGCAACCCAGTGATAGGCAAGTTTAGGCGCTGCAAAACATCCATGACTACTTTTGCTAGATTTTCTCCTGTTGTCAAAGAAACCTCATAAAGACCAATAAATTCTTCACGAGGGACTAAATCCTTGTCAACATATCTCAAACACACTGCCTCTTGCTCTTTTCCAGACACGTCTCGTGTCCCATCCATCATCACAGAGTACTGCAGGTGTGGAAGTGATCTGATGTTTTCAACTATTTCACGTATGATCACGCTGCTGAACAAAGTCAGGATTTCATTTTGAACCATAGCTGAAGTATATACATCCTTTCTACCACATGTCAACCACTTGGTTAGAGAGGGGTCATCCTCTGATTTGTACTTCAGAACCTGTTCAAAATTTCCCTCACCACATTCATGGCCCCTAAAAGGTAAGCCCTGCCTAGCCAACATCTGCACAGCACCAATGATTTTGAGAAGACATCCCCTTGCTTCCTCTTGCTGTTTCACACTCACACTAGATAGCTGAACCTGTACTGATCGATCTTCATAGATGTGCGTTGTCATGGCTGTCTTATGACTATCAGATCTCTCGTGCACAGTAAATCGCTCAAGGGCTTTTTTCCAATTCTTAAACCCAGATGAAATGAATGCTGAATCAGCATTCTTGGCAAGAGGTGATGTCTCGGAGTTAAAGGCTTTGGAGCAGTAAAAGCACAATACACCCTCAACACAAGGACTCACATGGAGCCATTGACATTTCTGGTACCACTGAGTTTGAAAACTATATATTATATAAACTATATAGTATATTTGGGCCAAGGACTGTTTAGCAATTAATTTTGGATCTGGTTGATTGGGCTTACTGAACTGATGGCGAGTAACTGCCACGTCTGAGTTCCTCAGACTTCTCTGAGACTTCACGCTCCTCTCTCTACCATTTCATCTTCATCCTTATCCTCTGACCTCTCCCTCACTCTGTTCTTCTTGTCTGCCCGCTTCGTGTCTGCCCGCTTCGTGTCTGCCCGCATCCACTCCTGGCCACATCCTCACATACACCCTAATCAAAACATTTGAAATTAAATTGTGAATTTGATATAAACACACCAGACACACGCGTGCACCTGGGATGGAAATAAGCACCACCCATGACACAAACACACACACATGGCCTCTCTTCCTTCATAGACCTCTTTCACAAACGGTAACATTCATTTCATTGCTCACCTGTGAACCTTCCTGTGCTCTCCCTGAAACTGATGCCTCCAGCAACTTCCTCTCCTAAACAAGGGTGCAGTGGTAAAGGAATAGGGTCAAACAGTTACAGCTGTTGCACTAGCAAACCTCAGTGAATATTGAAAAGTAATATCATGAAATAAATGCAAACAATATCTAATGGTAATAGGCTACTGTACTGTTGTCTCACTCGCACGCACGCACGCTCACTCACTCACACACACTCTCACGCACGCACTCTCTCACACACGCACTCGCACACTCTCTCACACACGCACTCGCACACTCTCTCACGCACACTCTCTCACGCACGCACTCTCTCTCTCTCACACGCTCACTCACTCTCTCGCACGCACACTCTCGCACGCACACTCTCTCACGCACACTCTCTCACGCACGCACTCTCTCACACACGCACTCGCACACTCTCTCACACACGCACTCGCACACTCTCTCACGCACACTCTCTCACGCACGCACTCTCTCTCACGCACACTCTCTCACGCACACTCTCTCACGCACGCACTCTCTCTCACGCACACTCTCTCACGCACGCACTCTCTCTCACACACGCACTCGCACACTCTCTCACACACACACACTCTCTCACACACGCACTCTCTCTCACACACACTCTCTCACGCACACTCTCTCACGCACGCACTCTCTCTCACACACGCACTCGCACACTCTCTCACGCACACTCTCTCACGCACACTCTCACGCACTCTCACACACGCACACTCTCTCACGCACACTCTCTCACGCACTCTCTCACACACGCACACTCTCTCACACACGCACTCACACACTCTCTCACACACGCACACTCTCTCACACACGCACTCGCACACTCTCTCACACACGCACACTCTCTCACACACGCACTCGCACACTCTCTCACACACGCACTCGCACACTCTCTCACGCACACTCTCTCACGCACACTCTCTCACGCACGCACTCTCTCACGCACACTCTCTCACGCACTCTCTCACACACGCACACTCTCTCACACACGCACTCGCACACTCTCTCACACACGCACACTCTTATGTGTGGATAATGGGAATAAAAACCTTGCTGAAACAATTCTTCTTATTATTATTTTTTTGCATATAGGCCTATTTTAAATGTTTTTTGTTTACTAAAACAGCTGTTATTAAATCTGACCTACAGCAAATATTATTATTAATGTGCTTTAGTGCGTATTTAAGCAATAAATGTTAATTTTCTCTGCAACATTTTTATTTATACTGTTATAGGCTATATAGACTAACTATGCACAAAATAAATTACTGGTTTTGTGGCTCAGTCCTTTAAAAAGAACCAGGAATCACTGTACTATATTGATTTTAGATTTTTAGTAGGCCTAGTTATTATAGTCTTTAATAAAAAATATATATATTAATCACAGAGAAGGGCTCTTTTACTCATTAAAAGTGCTCATGTACCTATTCCACAGATTTACAGCTCTGAGTGATTTACTGTTCGATAGTTATGCAGGTCTATATGGCTACAATATGTCTATATGGCATGCAGGTCATGCCTATCTTAATATTTAAGTCTACAGTATAATATCATGCACATTATTTATATTTTGTTCTTTATATCTTTTTTTTATTCATTTAATTGTATGTATACTTCCTTGTGTTGTTTTTCTATAATATTGCACTGTCCATGGAGCGGACCTGACTCACATTTCACTGCTGGTTAATACTCTCTATATAATCGTGTATGTGACAAATAAATCTTGAACTTGAACTTGAACAATGATCGAGTGTTAATAACTGAATCTAAATTCATCTCGTACACAGATTAGAAAACGCAATGAGGGTGTGGATACAGAAATTAGATTTTTGGTGTATGTGTGTGAGGAATTGGAAGCAAGCAGAATACGGGTGTTTCTAAAGCAAACTCAGCGTAATCGCACATCTGGTTAAAAACTAAGCTCAGAGTCCATTCTGAAATTCTCAGAATCGATCCAGAATCGTTGGAGAGAGAATCACGATGCATCGATGGATCGATTTTTTTCTCCCACCCCTACTGATCAGTGTATATTTATGTCTGTGATACCAGTACGGTTAGACTGTACAATTAATCAACTTTTTTTTTTCTTGTTCGTTTGGAAAAAACTTTACTTTTTTCCATGGTAAGGATGACCTTTGCATGGAATTGCCCTACAGAATACTATAATGAATATAAACCTGAAAATAATGCTGTATGAACCATTCATGGTAAATATGGTCTGAATAATCTACACAGATATTTGGATATTGGATTCTGGAAAACCATGGAACTTTTATTGGAACATGGAATCATGGAACATTAATTACATTAATGAATTATGGTAAAAAATAATGCTTTTTTACACATTTAACGCACTTGCCCTGTCCCAAACCTATGTAGGTTATCTGACAATTCATACAGTTGATTGATGATCAACAACTCACTACGTGATATAGCCTATAGAATGCAGTTAGAATGTCCCTAAAATTCAAGATGTCCCTGTTTGAGTTCTTGTCTCGTATTTAGATCATGTAAGTTAAGCAATAGCCCACAAGTAACAATTGCAATATTACACGAGTGCTGTTTTTGTTCTATATACAGGGCTCGAAATTAACTTTTTTACTTGGTAGCACTGGTGCTCCCAACTTCAAGAAGTTAGGAGCACCAAAAATTTTTTAGGAGCACCCACTGAATATTAAGGAGCAACACAACTGCCAAATGAGCGGAAGGGCTGGTAACAACCTTCCTGATGATTAAAAATCTTCATCAATTTAACCTGATCCTTAAGCTGCAGTGCTTTGTTTTTTATACATGCAATATACAGAGGCAAGATGAGAAGAAAATGTAATTTAAACTTTTCTCAAAACAGTCAGTTCCCCTCAGAAATACATTCATATAACCCCCCACTCCCAATTCAATATTTAGGATTTCCCTTCCATATTCCTCATGTGAACGTTGAGCTTGCTCAGGCTGTACAGTATTTTCTTTTCTTTGTGTCCGTCTTCAGCGTTAATGACTGTTTACACACTTGGCTATATTTCCACACAAATGAAATTTTGGAAAATTATTTCAATGCAGTTTGTGCAAGTGCGGTCACAAAACCGGTCAGTTCCAAGTAGGGGTGGGCGATATGCCAAAAATATATCAATATTTCATGATTTTATCACGATTCTTTGTCATGTTAGTTTTACTATTTTGTCTGAGCAGTATGGCCAGACTAATTTCCCTATTATAAAGACAAAGCCTTTCAAGGTAACAGAATATAAAAAAGAATGGTGGATATTTAGGCCAAAGTGGGTGAAGATAAAAATCTTTGTCATTATTATTAAAAAATAAGAACAAAGATACACATTACAAATACACATAATATACAAATAAAATAAACAGTGTTTTATTTTCAGGTACAACAGGCATATTTAGCAGGAGCATTCAAGAAATTGAGTGAACAAATATAAAAATAAATCACTATATAGATTGATTCCTATTAAAGTAACTATTATTTTTTCAGTCAAGAGTAGTTAGTTATTTCTTTCTCTTTGTGTTTTGTTGTTTTAACATTAAAGAATAAAAATTATGTCGTCTGTCGATTCTGTCAGTGTTTTATAGTTATACCATCATTTACTCACTCAAAATTACCCAGCCGGCACATGACCGACCTTCAACGTTGAAATATGGTTGAAATAAGGTCAGTTGTTGTTTTAACGTTGAAACAACATTAATACAACGTTTAATGCTGAACGGTTGAAAACCAGCCGGCACATGACCAATCTTCAACGTTGAAATAAGGTCAGTTGTTGTTTTAACGTTGAAACAACATTAATACAACGTTTAATGCTGAACGGTTGAAAACCAGCCGGCACATTACCAATCTTCAACGTTGAAATAAGGTCAGTTGTTGTTTTAACGTTGAAACAACGTTAATACAATGTTTAATGCTGAACGGTTGAAAACCAGCCGGCACATGACCAATCTTCAACGTTGAAACATGGTTGAAATAAGGTCAGTTGTTGTTTCAACATTGAAACAACGTTGAAAACATGTTTAATGCTAAATGGTTGAAAAAGGTTACCAAAAACACTTGTAAATCAATGTTGATTTGTTTTTACAAGAACTGTATGTTGAATCAACTTAATGTCTTCAACAGCAAACAAAAGACATTTCTGCCTTTTAAATTATTATTACTAAATTATTTAACATCATTATTATTATTTTATTAGCATTTTACAATATTTTGATCGTTAAACCTATTCTAAAATCTAAAGGTATATGTTAAAATATTATCATCATTAACAACAATAAAACTAAATACATTTCACTGCGTTTACCTTATTTCTTTGATCATGATTGGTTAATCTGGCTGTCATCCAGGAAACTGGCCAATGAAACTGTTCGCGCCTTTCTCAGTTTGAAAATATGACCGTTATTATCGTCTTTCTGAGTGAGGCGCTGACTGACTGAGTGTGTGAGAGCTGCTGCTCGTTGAGATTGCTCGGTCGGTCCCGAATTATTTTATATTTGCCTGTTAAATATTTATTTTGAGCGAATTTGAGTCGTGACATGTCAACGGAGAACAAAAACTAGAATGTGAACACAGGAAGGGTCAGGTGTGATCTGCGAGGTCCTGCAAACACGGACAAAATCAGGTAAGAAAATCGCTATCTTATCTTTCAAAAATAGTAAAGTATAATGTTACCAGAGTTTACAAATGGGTAAATGACATGTAACGTTAACCTGCAGAAGATAAATACCTGTGTCTGTGTGTGTATTTTTGTATTGCTTTATCACAGATGCTAATGTTGTTGTGTGTTGCTAGTAAGTTATGTTACGTTAATGTCTGTCTTAGAGATTTTTCACATTTTTCTGATGTGAATGCCATGCATTGTTATATTTTTAATCGTATAATAGTCTCAAAAGATAACATACTCTGTTCATGTTTTCTAAATATCATATAATCGCAAATTTAAACGAATTAAGATTGTTTAAAGCAGTGATTCTCAAAGTGTGGAATGAGTACCACTAGTGCTACTCAGGCTCCCTCTAGTGGTACGCAGAGGAATCACTACATTAAATATAAATTAATGTTAATACATTTTAATTTAATCTTTATTTGAGTAAAGGTGTTTTTTTTTTTTTTACAGTTAAGTATCATACAGTTTTTATTTAACTTTTGGTACAAAAAAACCATACTGAATTTGGGGTTTTCATTAGTTGTCAGTTATAATCATCAAAATTAAAAGAAATAAACACTTGAAATATATCAGTCTGTGTGGAATGAATGTATACATTATACAAGTTTCACTTTTTGAATGGAATTAGTGAAATAAATCAACTTTTTGATGATATTCTAATTATATGACCAGCACCTGTATATGTATATAATACAGACCGAGAATGTAAATATTTTGCATGCTTACGCATTACAGTTTGTAGTTTTATATAACCTTTGTGCATCACTGCCATCTTACTATGAATAAAACGATAGCATGGATGCACATAAATTAACAGAGATCTACCTGCTCAAAATGTTGCTTTTCTTACGGTAGTACCTCTAATATCAAGGCCTAATGTCCAAGATAACTCATCCTCTGTGATGGCGGAGAAACCATGACTCAAAATGGGCTGATGGCATAAAATTGGCCAAGTTCAAGGGTCTTTAAAAAAGACTGGTACTGTAAAAAAGTATTTAAGATTTGCTTTTATTAGGGCAGTGTGCCATATTTCAAGGCCTTAGGTCTCTTTAATGCATAATCTGTGGCGGAAACACAGCACTAAATGATCTGATGGGTCAATAGGTGGCTCAATGTGCATCGTCCTATTTGCCAAGTTTAATGGTTTCTTGTGGTCACATAAAAGTCTGTATATTTTTTTTATTTTTTGCAAAGGTCCTTGAGGTTATGTAATACGGTGCTAAGAATATAGTGTGAAGAAACCCAAAATACTTATAACCTGCATTTTGCATAATGCAAATGTGCATATGTCATGTTATGTCATATTTGTCGATCACTAAAGAATCACTGAACAGCTACCATGAAACCTCACTTCTTGTACGATAAATGTATTTTCCTTTTCATAAAAGATTTAATTTTCTATTATAAATAAATATATATATAAAACTAAATAGGGGCGAAAGTCTGGAAACACGGATATTTTCCCCATAATCTGCTTTCTTTGTTCCAGACCTGGAAAATACTTAAATCAAATTCCATACTTTTCCAAACCCCGTAGGAACCCTGTGTTCATAATCTTATATCCCAATAATAATAATAAAAAAAGAGTAATCAGAACAAGACTTACACTTCTTTTAGTTTTACATTTTTAAATGATTGTCTATTATAAACCATTAAAGTCATCTGTGCTCAACAGTGAATGAAGAAACAGACAAAGGAGGAGGGGTTTGTTATTTGGAGGGACGAGCAGTAATTGGTTTTCAACTGTGATCGCCTCTAACCAATAGAAGAGGAGCACGCTCTGTTAAAAGCTGATTGTCAAGCAGCAGGCCTGCAGCAGTATTATTTCTATCATTCGTTAGAGATAACTAGTTCACAATCTTCAAACATGAGTGGAAGAGGTAAAACTGGCGGTAAGGCCAGAGCGAAGGCTAAGACTCGCTCCTCCAGAGTGACACACGCAGAACATGAGGATTTGTATTTAAATAGTCTTTTTGCAGTTTAATATTCAGACACTAGTCTAGATCACGATTTAGTGTACTGACCTGTTTTTTATTTATTCATCAAAAATATGACAAATTCCATGAAATTCCACGTTATACAGTACATTCCATTTTTACAACTGGGTTGTGCTTCCGTCCATGTTTTCTGCATCGTGGAAATCATTGAGCCCTACTAATGTAGCAAACGAGTATGATAAGCTCATTGTGAGAGTAAAAAAACGGGGACATTGTTGTTTATTTACTTTAGCATCGAGTCTCTCCAACTAGGTGACAAAGTAGCGTTAAATCACTATTCAACAGGCTCAAGCCATCACCGCACTGCCGTCTATTGGACTGCAGAAAGATACTAACTTTTCAATCTGCTACGTTACTGACAAACTTAAAAAAAATCTTTTGTCTGTGTATGCACACAGTTTACAGTAGCTCTCAAAATGTAATTGGGCACTTGTGATAAAATAAAAATGCTATTTTATCTACTGCAATAGAGACAGAGTAGGCCACACCCACACGGACGGGGGAGGGGGATGGGAACGATCCAACACTCTCCATTGACTTTGTATTGCGGGAACCTGCCTCCTTGTCATTTCTGACTTGAGACCAAAAACAGAACAATGCCTCAAAGCTGCTGTGTGACAAGGTCTACAGTAAACAAGCTAAAAAACCCAGAACTATGTTTTTATAAGCTGTCGACTCCAAAAATGAGCTTTTAAGGACACACACAGATAGTTGTAGATATCGAGGTATTTCACATTAGGCCATTCAGTTGGTTCATTTCTCAAACAAAAGGAAGGTAAGGGAAAGGGGCACTAACATAGACTAATAAAATTTAGTTTCTCAATTTATCTCCTCCTCTCAGGTTCTCATGAGAGGGTGGTGAAATAATCCTTTAACGTGGTTAAAAATAATAAATGGTTCCTGTCAGCCGATTACGTGTCCCTGCAGTGGGCGCAGTTCTCAGAGTAATATGACCCATTGTGTTCTACTTTTGTGTCCTTAAACGCTTGTTTTTGGGGGTCAATATCTTATAAAAACATAGTTCTGGGTTATTTAGCTTGTTTGCTGTACACCTCGTCACACAGCAGCTTTGAGGCATTGTTCTGTTTTTTGTTTTAAGTCAGAAATGACAAGGAGGCAACTTCCCGCAATACAAAGTCAATGGAGAGCGTTGGATTGTTTCCCCCCCGGTGGGTGTAGTTTTCAGATTATAATGCATATCGCTCTGTCTCTGATAATTTAGAGGGTTTTTTTTAGGTTTTTTTTCATGGGAACAGATTTGGAGATATTTAGCATTCCATCACTTGCTCCGACCACTGTATTTATATCTGGGAAGAGCCGTATGAAAGTTAGTCTGAATTAGGGATGTCAACGATTAATCGACGATCGATTAATTGTCGATAAGAGACGTAATCGATAAAAGCTATCGATGGTCGATTAAGCAGTTTTATTCTGGGGTGCGTGCGGCTCGTGCGCAAAACACGTGCAAACGTCTGTGAGTGACAGTGAAGGGGCTGGATCTTACACGAAAATAATTTACTAATGTACAAACTATGCTTTTAATATGATCCAAACTATAAAAGTACATTAAAACAGATACAGTACAAAGTTCTTTTGTATTGAAATGTAGTAATAAGTCATGTTCAATCATAATTTCCCTAGATAATTATTGCATATCGGGCACTTCGCTTTTACAGGGCTGCGCACGCGAGCAGGACAGTCTATTCATTCATACAACTTGTTAATTCGTTCCTATGACATTAATTTGTGGCAGCTGTCCATGTTTCATTAATTTGTTCCCTAGAACAGGGGTTCCCAAACTTTTCCATTCCACGACCCACCTAGACAAGTATAATCTATTTCAAGACCCACCAAAATATTTGAGATAAAAAAAACAATTGACATTACTATAAGCTTAATCATAATTAAAAGCATAATATGGCAGAAATTAAGTATTTAAGAAAAATAACCATTTTATTTTATAGGCTAGTACCACTGTAAACATTCACTACTAATATTTACGTTTTAATTTCTTAATTTACAGACGTTAATGAGTCTAGAAATATGTCCATAAAACCTGGAAAGCGCTCACTCCGGTGCGGCTATGAACTGTAATCTGCGCGAGTGCTATAAAAAACCTGGAAAGCGCTCACTCCGGTGCGGCTATGAACTGTAATCTGCGCGAGTGCTATAAAAAACCTGGAAAGCGCTCACTCCGGTGCGGCTATGAACTGTAATCTGCGCGAGTGCTATAAAAAAATGCGCTCACTCCGGTGCGGCTATGAACTGTAATCTGCGCGAGTGCTATAAAAAACCCGCTGGTGCGGCTATGAACTGTAATCTGCGCGAGTGCTATAAAAAAATGTGCCCTCACAACCCAACATTATTTTATTTTAGCAAAGCATAAGAAGCGAAGCAGAATTCTCAAACAGTTTAGAGATTAAAATAATTTTGAAATAATTGTAAAAATAATAAACATATGCGTCTGATTTTAAATAAACACTAAAAACCGAGAAGACAAATTTACTTCAGCCAGAAATGTACTTTTGCAATGGTTAAATAAATGTTCAGCTATATCTTCAAAAGAATTTTGTACATTTTTTTCTCTATATAGTGATGATATGGCAAGAAATAATAGGACATTTAGTAAATTCTGTTATGCTAGCATGTGGAAATGTTTGTATAGTGTTATTAACCCCGCGTTTGTGCCCCGCTCAACCCGTACATGTGAAATGCTTTTTATGGACAGTTTATGGATTAAATGCATATGAAGGAACGAAAACAACAAACTCTTTACATCTCTCGGAAAGATACAGTGCAGAGTTCAAACAGACGATAGAAATTAATGAACAGCCTAACGTTACCTGATACAGTTTTCGCAACATTTGAATTTTTCAGTGTATGCAATCTCATGCAGAACACAGCAGTGAAGTGAGAGAGTTTCTTCTCATTAATAATGCGGACCGAGCATTTTAATAATGAACCGTCTCTCTGAGACCCTCACTGTTATTACAACTCGTGCACGTCCGCGCTTCAAACACGCAACGCATGTTTTAAATCCCGGCCTTTTCGATTCGAAAATCACACTGAGCAATATCACAATTCGTAATTAATCTTTGTATATCGTCCAGCCCTAGGAACTGTGTGTGTGTTGTGTGTGTGTGTCATTTAGCTGCCGCCAAGTGGCTTTGTGCGACCCACAGTTTGAAAACCCCTGCCCTAGAAAACCCATGATTTAACTTAAATGCGGGAACAATTACATAGTAACCAATTCTTAATTCATGGCCACGAAATCTTTCATTTCCCCCCACACGTTTACCACAGTAAGAGATGCGAAAACAGTGATTAAAAGTGAACAACAATAAAATAAACCTGCGAATCTAGAGGGTGAGACAGTGAGGATTTGGGAAAAGAAACAATAAATATTATTAAATTCGTGACCATCCGGAAAAACAGAACACAAAGCCGCATATGGCTTGATTTAAATGTATGCGCTCGGCATGAATGAAAAAGCATGGTTGCGATGTAACATTTGCCTGCTAACCAATTATTTCTCTTATTAACAAAGCTTTGTACCTCACTTGTGTCATAATACTCACATTAAAATGTTTCAAATGGGTAACAGTGTGTTTGTAGCAACGCCGGTGGTTCTGGAAGCGGATCACTGACCGCGCGTCACAGCCCCACGCGCCGTACTTGCGTTTGGGATCATTTTATTTTAAATCCCGATGATGTCAATTGCAAACATTGCTATGATGTTTAAAAAAAAAAAAACGAGCACCATGAAACCATTTAAAAAGGCGCATTCAGCGGTCTCCGTGACAGAATATGAAACTGCACACAAAGTATAATGATCCCGTGTGTAACTACGGCGTGCTCTCTTCCTTTTATCAGATGATCATAATCACATCCATTCATTTTACCATCCTGCCACTAGCCTTTTATTTAGACTAAAAACCCTTTTCATTCGGGTGAGGAAGCTGGCGTTTTGAGTGGCATTTGCACATCCTGTCATGCCGGTGACTATATGCCACTGCAATAGAGCATTTTGCAGTAGTTAAGGTTAACGATTAATCGATTAATTGATCGTTAATTTAAACGACGATCGATTATGGAAATTATTGAAAATTGACATCCCTAGTCTGAATACACTAAAGGAAAGGTGATTGTATTTTGTGTGTGTGCAGGTCCCTCAGAGCTGGATAACTTTACTGATGAGATGCGTGGTGTGATTCCTCGAAGTTTTGAATACCTCTTCTTCCTCATCAACAGAGAGGTGGAACGGGTAAGACGGGTTTCATTAAATATACAATTTCAGATAAATGTAACATTGCATTAATTGCAACATCATGCTGTTTTTTTGTTGTGTGCTTGTATGATTGGGAATCAGGAAGCACTTTTTTATTTAGAAGCAGCTGCAAACCAAATAATCTTGATATGTGGCTAATTTTTTTTTTGTTATCAACATTTTTTTATTTTTTCCACACATAACATAACATCCAAAATATAACAAAACAAAACAACAGACATATACTCAATAGCTCAAAGTCAAGTCAAAAGGGAGGGAGAGAGGGAAGGACTATAAAAACACAAAACAAGTCACTCCTTTATACAATCACATATATCAAAAAGAAAACACTGCCAAGTAGGGTTGTGCTGATAGACGATAGTATCGTGTATCGACGATAGTCAGAGATATGACGATAGCAAATGTCTTTGTCGATAGTCAAGACGATATTAGGCTCAATCTCCTATTAATGTATAAAACTATTATTATTATTATTGTTAGGCGGCCTATTATTATTGGGCTATCAAATTGCCACGCTATTTTACCTCAGTGCCGAACTTCACACACACACACACGCGCAAATGAGGATTAAGGCCAAAGTATACTTCGGCCGTCCTCGTCTACACGCTGTCATCAAGAGGGCTCGCGGACAGTCGCACACCCCGTCCGAGTGCAGGCAATTTTTTGAGACCGCGTAAGTCAAGTTGGTGGTTCTGCGCATGTGTTGAGCTCGTCCGTCCGCACTCTTCAGCGGCTGAGTATACTTTGAATGCTGCGCGGACGCGGCTGTGCGCGAGACGGAACGGAACAGAACGCGGAAAGTGAAGAAGCCTTTAGGCTTCTCCTCCTCAATGGAAATGTTTTAAAAATGGACTCTAAAACTAAGCCCACGTCAAAATTGAACTGCAGGGTGATAATCGTTATTTACAAATTAGGCTATGTCAAGAGTGCAAAAAGAGACATCTTTTAGACATCATCTTGAACAGCTTCGAGCTATGAATGAACATGACGAAACTGCACCGGCAGCATTTCGTTTTCTTTACAGCACATTAACAAAACACATGGATGTTTATTCTTCATCATTGTTATTATAAAAATATGCAGTTAATAAGTTATCAGTCTAAAACTGGGCTGGTCATGGGGCGCGTCCGGAGCGCTGTATGGCTGATGTAGCCTATCCGTTTAATTTAACTTTACTCCAAATATATGAACTTACCTGAAAATACTTTTATCTTTAACATGTTCGTTTATGTCCAACACAAACTACTTTTGATTTTCACCTTGACTGATGTTTAGACTGATAACTTCCGCGCCGATGCGGCAAACCTGTCACAGGACGCGCGGTCCTAATAGCGATGTATGACTGCTGTATCCGAATATGAACTAGCTGTTTTAAATATTTTTTATATTTAACATGTTAGTTTTTCAGTATGTTTGAAAGTATATTATTTCGGTTATTGGTACGTCTAGGCTCTCTCTCTCTCATGCACGCCGGTTTAAAAATCACCAAATAGTTATGAAATAGCTTATGACAAGTACAGAGAGTCTCTCTCTTGCCCCCCCACCCATGCACGATAATATCGTGTATCGGCGATCTCACAGGCTGGCGATATGACGATATGAAAAGTGACCATATCGCCCAACACTACTGCCAAGCATCAATGGTCGAAGGCTTGGCCCCACCGACTCGCGCCGTTGTACATTCACATGTCACTATTTGCAGGAGGCTACGGATGATATGTGGCTAATTTAATGATTCTGGGATGTCTGTGTTTTTCACTGAAGTGGCTGCTACACCATAGTAAAATGATGCTCTCTGTGAGAGATGTTCTGTGTGAAGGAAATGCTGAATTAGTTAAGTTTAAAGAGACTTCACCCAAAATTTGAATTACTGTCATCATTTACCCACCCTCATGTTGTTCCAAATCTGTGTGAGATTCTTATTCTGATTCTTAGGCAAACGAAGATATTTTAAAGAATGTTGTTAAACAAAACGGTTGACTGTAGCCATTGACTTCCATGGTATGAAAACAAATACTGTCAATGACTATAATCAATTGTTCTTTTAAATATGTTATTTAGTGCTCATCTGAAGAAAGAAACTCACACAGGTCTGAAACAACTTGAGAGTGAATAAATGATGACGGATTATTATTATTTTTTTATTTTTGTGAACTGTCCTTTTGATTTTGTCATGACAAGTGTGTTTTGTATCGGTTCTCATACAAAAGCTGAGAAAAAGCAAAGTTCAACATGCAATACATTGTTACATTACATTGTTACAATCAGTGTTGGGGAAAGTTACTTTTAAAAGTCATGCATAGCAATATTGTGTTACTCCATAAAAAAGTTACTAATTGCATTACTTGGTTACTTTTTATGGAAAGTAATGCACTGTTACTTTTTTATTTTTGTTTGTCACCTAGGCTGGGCTTGCTTTTATTTTTATTTATTTTTTTACAACTGTAAAGGCCCGTTCACACCAAAAGTGAAATGAGTAAGCCTCTGTGAAAACAAAGTAACTTGCATTACTTGTTTGAAAAAGCAACTCTGATATTTTATTGTACATTTAAAAGTAATGCATTGCTTTACTAGTTACTTGAAAAAAGTAACCTGAACGTGTAACTCATGTTACTTGACAATGTGTAACCCAGCACTGGTTACAATACATTGATACATAAATAAATCAAAATACATTTTTGTGGTGTAGATCTCACTTCAGTTTAGTGTTGAAGTGCTTTAAAAAATATTTAATCATTAAGTGCATATAACATTGCTCATGTTGCTTAAGTGTAAAACCCCCCCCAAAAAAACATCCTCCTCAATGAATGAATGATGCATTTATATAGCGCTTTATTGTGTATTGCCATACACCCAAAGCGCTTTACAATCACGTGGGGGGTCACTCCTCAACCACCACCAGTGTGCAGCATCCACTTGGATGATCCACAGCATCCACAATGTACCATATTGTTTATAGTGTTCACTTAAACATTTAATTTAATGGATTCTTTTTCTCTCTCTCTGCAGTCTGGTGGGATGAAGAGTTTCCTCTGCAAGTATTCATTCATAGAGATCTACAATGAGCAGATTTATGACCTATTGGACAGTGTGTCCACCAGCCTTTTCCTGCGAGAGGACATCAAGAGGGGCGTCTTTGTAGAAGGAGCCGTGGAGAAATACGCAGCATCTGCTGCAGAGGCCTATCAGGTCTTACACATGTTTTTAAACACTAACAATAATACTAATATCTGCTCATAGCAACTGAAATATTTATTCGTACAATGTTGGCATTTGTTGGGAGCTCTTTGCTTTATTTCTGCGTGTTTGTGTGTGCAGGTGTTGTCGATGGGATGGAGGAACAGGCGAGTGGCGTCCACCTCGATGAACCGCGAGTCATCTCGTTCACATGCAGTGTTCACCATGACACTGGAGTCAAAGGAGACTGGACATGAAGTGGTTAACATCAGAACCTCTCAGCTCAACCTGGTGGATCTCGCCGGCTCAGAGAGACAGAGGGACACGCATGCCGAGGGTTCACGGCTCAAGGTGCTTATGCTGAAAATATAAATTGTGGGATTACAAATTGTATTTAAATGTTTAACTTAGATTCTTATTATCAACTGTGCTCTGTCTCAATCAAGTCATGTTGATTGGCAGAGATTCAAAGAACCCAGACGTTGATTCAAAGAACCCCTGGCCCAGACGTTGATTCGTTAGGGTGATTGGATTAGTGTCTATCTTTCGGAGCCCCCTGGCCCAGACGTGGATTCGTTAGGTTGATTGGATTAGTGTCTATGCATTTGATTACCACGGGAAGTAGCAACAAACTAACGCCTCCCTCATGTGCTTGCTTTGTTTCAAGTTGTCTCCACCTCCAAGAATCCCTCCTCCAAAAATGCCTATAAATAACCTTGTAAAGTTACTTAAGATTGAGATTTCGATGACTAGCTACCAACAGCTTGTGTTCTCAATAAAGAATCCTACTGACGATCCATCCGATTTCTCCTGGTCTTCTCTTCTGAGTTTTCTACACTTTAGAAGAACCAAGTTCACAACAGATGGTGCCGTAACCCGGATAGAGCTCCTCACCTGAATCCAGATTGAAACTTCAAGCTCACAAGGGTTGGTGAGTGTCACTCTATCCAAAAGAACCTTTAAGACCAGAACAAATTTGTTATCCTCTGCGCCGTCAGAGAAGAGTTAACAGACAGCTGTAGGGTTTGTTTAACTAAGTTTATCCTCTAAAGTTTTTCTTTTAGAGATGAAAAGTTTATCCTCTGTTTCAGGCAGGGAAGTTTTTGCATTACGTGCTAAAAAGTTTATCCTCTGTTCAGGCAGGGAAGATTAGCATTTTGTGCTAATAATTTTGGTTTATCCTCTGTTTTAGCAGGGAAGATTAGCGTAAAGTGCTAGTAATTTGTGTTATCCTCTGCTTTGCCAGGGAAGGTTAACAATAGTTGATGTGTTAACAAGCGTACCCTCTGTTGAACAGAGAAGTTTTAGTGTTTTGATTGTGTGGTAACAAAGAAACTCACAAAATGTTTAGAAAGAATGCTAGACTGATCCCCACAACTGAAAAAGGTGGTCTAGCGACTCCTTTGTGGTCAGATAGCAAATTCAAATCACTGTTAGGAGTGCAAATGAACCTAATAGTCACTGAGAAAGTTAGACAAGAACTAACTCAGAAATATGAGATCCATCCAGACAAGACTTGGTCGGTAGATGAGTGTAAAAAGGTACTAGGAGCATGTATTCGCAAGAACAATGTGAAAGGCATTATCTGTTGTCACAGAGAATTCAGTTTAACATTTGCTACACAACAGTCTCAGTGTAACTCAGAGCTAGAGAAACAGAACAATGAACTCCGTGCTAGAGTATCCACTTTGACTAAGAAATTGAACCTCAAGAAAGCTGCAGCAAAAACTGATGTGAAAGTTAGTCAGCCTGATAACATTTACCCTGATTTACAAGCGTTTTTTGAAACAGATGTAGCTCTCCAATCAGTAACTGATGTGCCTGTAAATTCAGTCAATGTGTGTGGTGCTAGGAGGAGATCTCAGGGAATTGAGGGAATTGAAAGTGTTCCTCCCAACTCTTCTGTTGTCCAAGTACAAACTGTTGCCAAAGCGCTAGGACCTAAAGATATAGAGAGACTATCCCAGAGCTTACCCTCAGCACGCACACATTTTTCTGAATTTAGAAGAGCATTGATCAGCAAAATGCGTCTCTATGACATGTCGTTAACAGAAGTCACACAGCTGATGTCACAAATTCTAACTGAATCTGAATTCAACAGTTTTGAGTCTGCTGTTACTTCTGAACTACAACATGCCAGTAAAAGCGATTTGAGAGAAGGTGTTTTGAAAATTCTAAAGAATATCATGGGACCCAAAATAGACTGGTCCAGAATCACTAACTGTGTGCAAAGGAAAGAAGAATCTGTGAGTGAATATACTGAGAGATTTTGTCAGTCAGCTGTAATTTACAGTGGAATTATTGATGACCCTGAAAGTGTGCTAGAGGACAAGGGACCCCTGGTTCGTATCTGGTCAGATGGCCTTGTAGCCGAATACAGAAAAGCTTTACCATTTTTAGATCTAACTTGGTCTAACAGAACTCTCAGAAGTAACCTAGACAGGTTAGCTGCATGGGAAAGAGATGCTGATGTCAAGGCAAAAGTAAGAGTAGCAGCAGCTACGTTTAACACAACGAAACAAGACAATAGATGGTTTAAAAGAGAAAGCAAATGCAAATACTGTGAAAAATTAGGACATTGGGAGAAAGAGTGTAGGAAGAAGTTGCAAGATAGTAAAAGAAATGCTATGCATAATTCTGCTCCTTTTCAGCCTGCCTACAACCCTGAAGTAGTTCCGCCAGTGACCACTGAAACTGTAGGTCAGCTAGTTCAGGCTCTTCTAAGAGCACAACAAGACCAGGAAAAAAACTGATTGTTGGGGCTGTGAGTAGCTACCTTTCCCCTGTAATCCAACACAATGACCAATGAATTTTTGTGAAAGGTAGCATAAAAGAGAAAGAGATTGATTTTTTGCTTGATACAGGTGCAGAAATTACAGTAATCCCTACAAAATTGGCACAAGGTTTAAACATCCCATACAAGAAAACCAAACTTTGTTTAACTGGTGTAATAGGTGAAGATTCTGTTTTGTATGAAACTCCGCCCATAGAGGTACAATTTGGCCCAAAAACTCTGACTACAAAATTGCTATGCGCTCCATTAAATACAGGTGCAATTTTAGGCATGGATCTTCTGAGACAAATAAATCTAACTTTAGACATGTCCTCAGAATCTACTAGCATAAAAATTTCCTCAGCACAGATTTCTACCAATAATGCAACCCCTCCCGAGTATGCTTTCTTACAGAACCATCCAATTTGGGCTAAAGACAAGGATGATTGTGGGTTGTTGACAGGTGTAGAACCAGTTAAATTGACAGGAACTCCACCTCCGGTCACCAAACAATATCCGATTAATAAGGAAGCTATACAGGGAATCAAACTTATTGTAGAAAATTTGCTGACGCAAGGAGTGCTAGTTAAAACCAACAGTCCATGTAATTCACCCATATGGCCCATCAAGAAATCTAATGGGACATGGAGACTTACAATAGACTACAGAGTAGCCAATAAAAATATTGATAAAATCACCCCCCTAGTGGCAGATCCATCTACAATTTGTAATGGCTTACCATTAGATTGTAAGATTTTTTCAGTAATTGATATGTCTAATGGATTCTTTTCTGTACCGTTGCACTCTGACAGCCAGCCATGGTTAGCTTTCACAGTTGACTATGAACAATACCAGTGGACACGATTGCCACAGGGATTTCAAAACTCCCCAACCCTATATCATCAGGCTGTCAGACGTGATTTGTGTGACCCAGAATGTCCGGTAAAACAGTCCACTATGATCCAATATGTCGATGATATTTTGATTGCCTCAACAGATCATGAGGTACATCAAACTGAATTGGCATCATTGTTGGACTATTTGCATAAAAAAGGACACAAATGCAGCTTTCACAAAGCTCAAATCGCTAATAAGCAAGTCACATTTCTGGGTCAAACAATTGGTGCAGGAAATAGATCCATTACACAGGATCGAGCGGCTTCAGTCAAAGCCATACCTCCGCCTACTACCATTAAAACACTCCGCTCATTTTTAGGAACAACAGGTTATTGTAGACCTTGGATTGAAGACTATGCCTCGATTGCTCAGCCTCTCTATGATTTGTTGAAAGGCCATGGTAAAGATTCAGATACTGTTTGTATGGAAGAACTTCATCTCAAAGCTTTTAATGATTTGAAGAGAGCACTATGTAAAGCACCAGCATTAGGAATTGCCCAATCTGATAGACCCTTTGTGCTTTATGTCCATGAACATTTAGGCTTTATGACTGCATGTCTAATGCAAGATCATGGGGGCAGCTTACGCCCAATTCATTACTATTCCGGTAAACTTGACATAGTCGCTCAAGGTATGGGCCCATGTCTCAGAGCAGTACAGGCAGTTCATTTAGCACTTCAGGCTTCATCAGGAATGGTGTTAGGTCAGACTGTAAACGTAAAATGCCCTCACGCAGTGTCCGCACTAATGAATCAAGCAAAAGTCACTTCTGTCACCTCCTCCCGTTGGGGAAATTGGTTAGCAACTCTCACAGCCCCGAATATTGTTATACAGCGTGCACCAGTCACGAACCCATCCTCATGTATGATGTCTGCAATGACTGAATTTGTGTTAGAGGATGAAGGCGAAATGACTCATGATTGTGTTATGCTTACATATGCAGCGACAAGTGAAATAGCAGAAACTCCCATAGAGAACGCAGAATTGGAGTTGTTTGTTGATGGTTCAGCTCAAGTTATTGAAGGTAACAGACGAGCAGGATATGCAGTAACTTCCACCACTGAAGTAGTTGCTTCAGGTCGTCTTCCAGATCA
Source organism: Schizothorax lantsangensis (assembly GCA_027422415.1). Taxonomy (NCBI): domain Eukaryota; kingdom Metazoa; phylum Chordata; class Actinopteri; order Cypriniformes; family Cyprinidae; genus Schizothorax; species Schizothorax lantsangensis. The sequence goes on along the minus strand of CM049861.1, from coordinate 30,329,383 downwards.
TTTTTCAGCTCAAGCTGCAGAACTAGTAGCCTTAACTAGAGCATGCACGCTAGCTTCAGGATCGGTTGCAAATATCTACACAGATTCCAGATATGCTTTTGGGGTAATTCATGATTTTGGTGTCATTTGGCAAACCAGAAAATGTCTAACTTCTGCTGGATCCCCCATTAAGCATGCTGGATTAGTGAAAGATTTAATGTTTGCCATGAACCTCCCAAAGAAATTTGCGGTGATCAAAGTGAAAGCACATCTCACAACTAATACTACGGAAGCTAAAGGTAATGCTCTCGCTGATGTAGCGGCTAAACAGGCTTGTTTCTATGCAACTGTACAAGTGTGTTCAGGTAGTACAGCACAGAAGACAATTCTACCCCCTGAATCAATCATTGATCTGTATAAAGACGTTCCTCTATATGAAGCATGGACATGGTTAGACAAAGGAGCCACTGTGGATTCATCCGGCTGCTGGACCAAAGGGGGAAAGTATGTTGCTCCCGAATCACTGTTGCCATATTTGGCTCAACAAATACACAGTTTGGGTCATAGTGGTCCAGCAACGATGAATCACAGGTTCTCAAATCAATGGTGGAATCCAAAATTCAGAAACGCAGCCACTGAAACAGTCAAGAGATGCGTTACATGTCAGAAAAATAATGATGTACCAGCAGCCACTACACCAGCAGCACATACCCCAGCTCCACCAGGGCCATTTCGTCACCTGCAAGTTGATTACATATCGTTGCCCCCTTGTAAAGGAAAAACTGACGTTTTGGTAGTAATAGACAAGTTCTCAAGATGTGTAGAAGCTTATCCAACAGGGCGTGCTACAGCTGCACATACTGCTAAATGTATTGTCACTGATTTCATTCCCAGATGGGGATTACCAGATTACATTGACTCAGATCAAGGTACCCACTTCACAGGACAGGTAGTCAAGGAAGTGTCTAGAATGTTGAAGATTAAGTGGAACCTTCACTGTCCCTATAGGCCACAAGCATCAGGACAGGTTGAACGATCAAACAGAACAATCAAAACCAGGCTAAGCAAAATGCATCAGGAAGGAGTACCATGGGTTGAAGCACTGCCCGCAGTACTGTGTAGTATGAGAGCATCACCTAACAGATCAGTAGGACTGAGCCCTCATGAGATTATTACTGGACGCCCAATGCAGATGCCAGGTGTGATTGATCTTAGAAATGCTGATGTGCACATTGCTTCAGATGCCCTGATCGCTTACTGTGAAAACCTCACAAAGGCAGTGCAGAGTGCCAAAGAGAGAGTTGAGTCGTGTTGGCAGACTCCACCAGAAGGGGGACACACAATCATCCCAGGTCAATGGGTCATGATAAAGGCGTTCAGAAACAAGCCATTAGAGCCTAAGTGGTACGGACCACATCAAGTGATGTTGATTACAGCTGCTGCAGTGTTGTGTCAGGGAAGGAAAACCTGGACTCATGTGTCACACTGTAAAGTTGTTCCCCCACCTACAGGGATAGGATAGGACACACGGACCAGTGAGGAGCCCAGGGAAGAACCGAAAGCAACAGGCTTCGGGGGCAAACCCTGCGGTGAAGACTCCCTCATAGGCCTTCCCCATCCACTAGTCCATCCTTACCTCACTGTTCTTTAGGTGTCGCAGGAATTGAGAAATAGGGAAAGAAGGAACAACAATAGCAGACTATATTTGAACAGAGGATACAACCCTAATGTTTGCAGACTCTACAACAAATACTGCTCTGTGCCGTTGGTCTCTCTTCTTTTTGTTTCTTTCTTCCTCTGTGCAGATACCACTTGATGGCTGTCCTGAGATCCATATGCACCGCCCTTCTCACCTGCGGATGAAGCCACAACCTCTAGAAAACAACTAGACCCATTGCCGAGCCAACTACCACACAAGAAAGAGAAAAGAAAGAAGAAAGAAGAAAAAAATATACACAACGCAGAGACTCACATACGGGAACTTCAGTCATCCATCAACATGATCAAGATTTTCGTACTATTAACCATCATGGACATCACGCAAAGTGTAGACCCCAGAAACAACATATTCTTAGAGCTGATGAATATGTCAAGAAATGCCTTGTTTGCTGGAAAGAACGTTTGCATGCCGCACGCACCTTCAGTAGGAGCAGGAATCCCATGGGTGGCACACCCTATCTCTAAATGTGATACGTGTACCTTATTCGATCATCATACCAGTGGATTATACAACAAGGATACATGTCACAACGTAACAATTCCTCCAGCTTCTTCGTGTTGCATTCCTGGACTACCATCCTGCAACCTAACTTCAGCTACTCCCATCATGACAGATCTACTCATGCCAAGGATGTTCTATTGGTGCATGGAAAATTATGCTCCAGCATCGACTACACTGGGTGAAATTCCTCGTGAACGTTGCAGCTTTGTGATTGAAAGAAGAACCGAATTCGATGTGTACGTTACTACATCAGATACGAAAGAGGAGAATGAATTAAAAGAGTGTCTCTACGGGAACCCATCCCTACCGAAACTTTTTGCCATAAATCAGTGGTGTATGATTCCTCCACCGACTGGCACTTTGTGGTTATGTGGGACTTCTGTCTACAGCATCCTACCCAGCCAATTCAATGGCAGGTGCACCCTGGTTTATGTCCTACCAGCCATCAGAGAAAATAAACACTCCACCTCAAGTTCTCCACATCTACAAAATTCAGCTTCTACCAACAAAGATGGCTGCATTCCAGGACTCACTTGTGTACAAACGTGGTGGTCAAGAACTCTTGGAGCATTAATCCCATCGTATGGTGTCATGCAGGCTCTCGATCAAGTCAGAAGCCTGTCGGATTCTGTACAGAAATTGGCCAATGATACAGTTTTGGCCCTGGGCAACATCAAGGACACTCTTGCCTCGCACAAGATGATGATCTTACAGAACAGAGTGGCCTTAGATTACATTCTTGCAACACAAGGGGGAGCCTGTACCATTATCGGTCCTGAATGCTGCACCGGGTTAATGGATCCAACAGAGAACTTGAACAAAATCCAACAAGACATTCTTGGTCTTTCAGCAAAATTACACCAGATGACTGAAGATAATTCTTCATGGTTCGGAAACTTGTTAGGTAAACCCTGGCTGTGGATCAAGGAAATAGCAATTCTGCTGTTGTTTCTCCTACTTGCGTACTATCTATGCATCCACAGTATCAAGTGTTTCGTTCAGCAAATGACGCCCGCCTCTCACGAGGAAATGACAGTTCCAACCAGAAAAGATTATTACCTGTAAAAACTTCACAGACCCTAATTGCATGTTTTGTTTCTGTGTCAGCATGCAATTACATATAAGCAACACAGAACATGTACAATGTGCCTGTAACGATTACAAGTTACAAGAATTAACTTTCAAGTGTCTAAATTTGTATTTTGTGAGAGTTATTAGAACTCTCAAAGGGGGAATTGTGGGATTACAAATTATATTTAAATGTTTAACTTAGATTCTTATTATCAACTGTGCTCTGTCTCAATCAAGTCATGTTGATTGGCAGAGATTCAAAGAACCCAGACGTTGATTCAAAGAACCCCTGGCCCAGACGTTGATTCGTTAGGTTGATTGGATTAGTGACTATCTTTCGGAGCCCCCTGGCCCAGACGTTGATTCGTTAGGTTGATTGGATTAGTGTCTATCTTTCGGAGCCCCCTGGCCCAGACGTGGATTCGTTAGTTGTCTCCACCTCCAAGAATCCCTCCTCCAAAAATGCCTATAAATAACCTTGTAAAGTTACTTAAGATTGAGATTTCGATGACTACAGACCACCAGCTTGTGTTCTCAATAAAGAATCCTACTGACGATCCATCCGATTTCTCCTGGTCTTCTCTTCTGAGTTTTCTACACTTTAGAAGAACCAAGTTCACAACAGTAATCAATGAGAGGAAATTAAATTCAGCATGTTGCATTCATGTTCTGGGTTCATCTGCTTACCTGTACATTCATAGTATATATTTTTATAAACTATACCGAATTTGGCTTTTTCATATCACAGTTTTTTTTATTGCATAACAAACAACTATTACAGTATGTATAAAATAAACAGAAAATACAGTACATACGAAAATCCTTTCAAAATAAACGAGTTATGGTTTAATAGTTATTTTTCATATCACTGTCTTCATTCAATAAGCCACTTACGTTAAACTTTTCTTTATAATGGTTTTCTATGGGAGGAAAATGCATAATGTGAAAATGTTGAGCGTTGCTTTCATATTCTGGGCACATCTGCTTACTTGTATATCTAGTTTGCAACATTAATAAGGTGTATACTGAGTTTTGTCTTTTAATATTATGTTCTTAATTTATTAAGCTACGTAAAAATTTTTATAACTCTTTTCGATGGGAGGAAAATACTTAACATGAAACTGCGCATTGTTTCATGTTCTGGGCTCCTCTGCCTGCAAAGTCCTTAGAAAGGCAAATAATATCCATGTAGCTTTAAGGTGAATATAATATTAGTCATATCAACATTAGTTATTGTTAATTTTTTTAAATTGTTGTTGGTAATTTAAATGTATGTTTTTTTAAATGACAAGTATCGGAATCGGTATCGGCGATACTGGCCCTGTATTTACTTGGTATCGGATCGATACCAAAATTTGCAGTATCGCACACCCCTAGCGTGTACGCATTGCATGAACCACATTTTTGAGGCAATGAATATTTTAAATGAAACAGAAAAGCGGCTGTTTGATATAATATTTTGTTTCACTGTAATGCATGTACGTTCCCTGAACTACATTTTTGCGGCTATTAATATGTTTACATGAAAACAAAAAGAGGTTTGATATCGTATTTCGTCGTATTGTAATACAGTGTAGATAACTTAGGCGAGCTGACTGACGTTATAAAGTATGCTGCTGTTCCATTTGCAGAATTACCGGACTTGTGTCCGCTCGTCCTCAGGAGTTCGCGAAGTCCGAACTTTGCGTACTTGGTATTGAGAAACGACCGAAGATACATTTTTCTCAAGTTATTTGTAGTTTTTTTATCTACATTTTTGCTATGTCACACGTAGGACACAGTCCAATTTTTATTTGTCAACTACCCATATACACACACACACAAATATTTGATTAAAAGCCCAGAGTTTCATAAACAAGAGCTCAATCTATGGAGTTAGCCTAACGTTACTTGGAAACTGCTAATATGCTAACGGACTTTTTCGACGACACTAAACCATTTCTATAAAATAAATATTTAATTGAAACATGTCAATAACAAGTTAGAAACGTGTCAGGAACGTTTTTATGCAATATTTGTGTGATTTTAGGGACTAAACTTACCTGAAAACAGTGAAAAGCCAGCGAGAGACGAGATTAACTTTACTGCTTGCCACGCCAGTAGGCCCCGTTTCCATGGCAACTAAACTCCCCACTCGTGCGGAGCTCAACGCACACACAGCATCAAAGTCTCTTTAAGACAGTCTTTGACAGCATTCACACAAACAAACATCTATAATTCAAACATTACATTAATAAATTTACAGTCTCATTCAATAATTATTCAATAATGAATTTAAAACTCAATTTGGAGTTCAAAAAGCAACGGCAACAATAGCTCACCGTATAGAGACGGATTCTTCCTGACGGCCTGTAACGTAACAGAGTGAAAAAGCAGTTAGGACTTCTCTTTAATAATGCGCTTTTACATTTCCCCTCAGAGAAATTGCTGGAAACGCATTAAGGCGTTAACATTAATTTTTAAAATCGCTAGCGTGACCGTTAGCTAAACAAGTTAGTTGGAAATGAGCCACAGTCTCTTCGCCTGTGCTGTAGCACACCGAGTGCCTTACTAGTACCTTTTAAGTGTCACAGAATTAACAAAGTAGTATTTTTTTCTAATTTAGCTGAAGTGAAATCTTACCTGAAAGCCCCAGATGTCGCCGGGATGAGTCTCTTCTCTCTGTGGGTTGCTAAGAGAGGAATAACTGGGCTCGCGTAAACAAAAGCGCGGCATCGGCCTGCGGTCGTGAACAGACTCAGGGCCGACGATTGATGAGCTGAGAAACAGAGCACTGACCGAATTATATCAGCCTACGCCTGGCTGAAGTTTTTTAGATGTTTCAGGTAGTGAGGCCGACGTTTCCATACTGGGCCGACGTCGGCCAGACGTACGTGTGCTGTCCGGGATGTTCATGGCTATATTAGGGCTATGTAGTCCGAAATGAACGTGCTTCTGCTAAATTTGGACAAAATTAGACGGACCAAACAAGGACCAATTTTCAACGTCGATTTTTGGGCTAAATCCGGACCAAATCCGACGTACAAAACAAGACCAGTTTTCAACGTCGATTTTTGGGCTAAATCCGGACCAAATCCGACGGACCAAACAAAGACCAATTTTCAACGTCGATTTTTGGTCTAAAATAAGGCCATGACGGGCCGACTTGATTTAGCCCAAAAAACGACGTCTAAATGACGTCTGGTGCTGGGTGGGATATATCGCCTAGCTTTATTATGTTTTTCTCCGCTCGCAGAAGCGCTGCAGGTGCGTGATGTGATATAATGAGCCCGGTCTCATGAAAATACGTATTATATTACGCCAAAAAAACCCCGAAAACTCGTGGTATTGATACGCAAAAATGGACTTTGGCGTTTATATGCTACGCGCATTTTTGGCGTGCATATAATACGCAGTTTTCGCGTACATATGATACGCATCTACACCACAACCCTAACACTACCCATCGCGTAGCATAGACACGCCAAAGTCCATTTTTGCGTATGAATACCACGAGTTTTCGTTTTTATTTGGCGTACTATTTATACGCACTTTCATGAGACCGGGTTGGATATAATATGATCAGGGGCGGCGCCAGAGAATGTTGAACGCAGGTGCTGAGGGGGTGCTAGATCAATGACAGGGGGAGCTGGGCAATTAATAGTAAATATGACCAAAACAGGTTGTTGTTATAATTATTATTTTATATGAATAATAAAATCGCTGTATAGGCGCATTTCAAATGTTTATGAGGAATGTGGGAGTATTATCGCTGCACGGGGGCGCGCACGCAATTATTTTGATGTATTTATTTTTTCCTGCGGAAAGAGCTTATACTCCTGTCATTTTTGGATGTGCTTTCTGTCGTATCATGCAGTCTCCGTGAATGGAGAGCGTCACAACAATGAACCAGCTCACAGACATTAGAAATAAATCTGCAGAAAACTTGAAAACCAATTAAAATAAAAAACAAATCTTCTCTGATTATGTAGCCTGTATAGGTGCATTTCTCCATTAAAGGCACGTCCACTGTGGAGATGTTGAGCCTGAGAAAGCACTAGTTTATTAATAAATAATTAAAATGTATTTTTCCCCGATGCATTCATAATCATTAGCCGGTGCTTTGCGGCAAGCTTTATGCGTGGTTTGAGCGCGGAATAATATGCCTAAATGCCTAAATAATAGGCATGAATAATAACCTAAATGGTTATTATACTATCAATTTAATATAAACGTGCGAATAGTTGACTAGAAAAATCTTTAGTCGGGGCAGGCCAACAGTAGGCACTTGGTACAAGGAACCGATCCATTTTTAAAATAAAATGCTGACATTATGTGCGACTGCAAATCACATTATTGCATTGCAGTATTTATGCATGTGTTTAATGAGTCAAATGTTTTTATTTTATTTCATTTTTATGGGGGTGCTTTGGTTTTTCTTGTGAATCCTCATGTTCTGTTATTTGCTGTTTTTTGCTCATGTAAAATTAATCCCCGGAATTAGTTTTAACGGGTCACAGACATTTCTTCTTTCTAATTTAATTCATTTCTAATTTAAAATAATCTTGTCGGTTAACGGTTAATAATCGGTTAACGAACGTCGGTTGTCGGTTAGGAAAAATAACCGAAATGAACATCCCTAATAGCAACCACAGCATCTCAACTGAAAAAACTAAACTACGCTGCCCTCTCAAGCGCTTACAGCTGGCTTTGGTGGTCATGTGGCATGATTGTAGTTACTTGCAACTACACATTTTTTTTTATCAAGTACTTTTTTATTTAAAAGTTAAATAAAAACTAAGTTACTGTACTAAAATGTTAAGTATGATACATTTTCATTTAATCTTTATTTAAGTACAGTTTTTTAACACTGAAGTACAGTACAGTTTTTATTTAACTTTTAGGTGCAATATTTTAATTTAATAATTAAGTTTTTTATTTACATGGAAGTAAGCACAGTGCAGTGTTAATGTTCAAACTGTGTACTTACAATGTTTTAATTGGCTGACAATAATAAATATTTGTATTAGGAATAAAACTGACTTGTTTTTTTTAATGTATTTTAATGTTGGTCATAATGGTGGTACTTGGAAAGCCAAATATTTTCTGAGGTGGTACTTGGTGTAAAAAGTTTGAGAACCACTGGTTTAGAGGATATATTATTCATTATGTTCCAGTATATCAGACTAGCACACGTTATGTTAAATAACACTTCCTGCTAAAGGAAAGAGCCATGTCAGTTGGTCATGCAGTAACTCTGAGCAATTAAAGAAATCATTTCAAGCAATAAGCAAGGTAACTTAAACCGGTTTGGACATTGTGAATTCACAGGTGCATGTCTATCATCTGGATATCTATTCTGGCACCTGCTTCACTCTGTTTTTGCTGGTTTGAAAAGCAGATTAATACACTGTTTTTGAAGATGATCCCTCAAAGCAATTGCAGCCCACATTCTTGAAGCAAAGTTGCCAAGAGGCATTTTCCTGAATATCAAAAATGAAAACTCTGCTTTAAAGAGAAAGTTTTCCTGATATATGTCTAGTCTACTATTCAAATGGAATGCACCAGCAGCACCGGTTATGACACACCTACATTTACAACAACGGAATTTCATTTTGACTTTATAAAACTATTCTATATCTCCGCATACGAGTGTCATTCAGTAGTTCATGATGCTGCTATTTTTGAGAAACACATGTCAAAGACCCACATGCACTGAGATGCATTCCAATGTACTGATGTGCACAGTTTAGTATGATTTATTTAAACTAATATCTAACTTTAAACCATGTTCAAAACTGCCCCTGAAAATCTGCCTACACAACAGCATATTGATTTATTGCCATTTGCAAAAATATATACATATAGGCATATATTTAAATATTATGGTATAACTGTAATGTGTTTTGCTATGTGATAATTACATTTAAATCAATCCGAGTTTGTGTAATTATTTATTTATAATATACATACTGAATAAATAAATAATAATAATAAAGTAGCGCACATTTCACATCTAAAGGCACGCGCGCCATTTCTGCCACGAGAATGAAGGTAATGATAAACATATGGGATTTCCGCTTACGATAGAAAATCTAATTCACATGGTTTAGTTAACAAATAATCGAAACGTCTCATATTCCAGATTAAGAATGGAGTCTCGAATCTAATAATCGTTAAAAGGTAAGAGACAACGGTGTAGCAAAGCAAGACATGCAATATAAACTCTTCCGGAAACCCTTTTAAGGACAGGTTGTGTTCCCCTCGGGTCGGGGTTTTTTTTTGACCTCACGAACAAAGCCAGTCGTAGTAGAACATGTTCCCATTGACGACAGGTTTTGTTTTGAGCGAAAGACATGATTTTTACTGCATTTCTGAAATTCTTGCTCTGGCTGCATTTTATGACACAATGAACAGTGTCTTACAGAGGAAAATGTAAAATATGAATCTACTCCTACTCTCTCAAAACAAACCAAATAGCATATTGTAAATGATATGGTAATTTATTAGGTAAAAGCGAGACACTTAAGGCAGACAATGTATTTGATTGAGTTACATTTTATTAAAAAGTGTCATTCTTTTAAAAGCATATTAAAAATGCATATTACTTTCCGTGTCACTTCTCTTCTTTTCTCCTCTAATTGTGGGGGAGAGAGAGAAAGAGAAGAGAGAATCAGGCAGAGGTATACGATTCTACTTTTAATATTACTCGTGGCATATTGACACTCATCTGTACAATTAATTCAAACATATTAAGATTTAACATAACATATGCAAACAAAACCACCCAAATTTATATAAATTGCACACACAAAAAAAATGAAATCCCAGAAATGAATTGTGTAAAGACATTGAATACCAACTTAAATTCTCTTCAGCTCCTCTACGCACATCTCAAGTTTTTTGTGCAATGGTCCCCAGTTTTTACACTCTACAACACAGGCAACAGCTGAAAGCATACCATCTAGGGTCTGTGTTCTGCTCTGGAGGGACATATTCAAAACCTCCAACTCCCCTGTGATCTCCAAAACACACACAAGACCAAGGACAACATTTCCCTGCTGAAATGTCTCATACAGCCCCTGTGCCTTACTAGCCGCATCAGACTCACTCACTGCCATCTCAGCCAAAGCCTTGATTATGCACTCGTACTGGTTTAGCACAGTGCGGATGGCACTAGTGCGGACCGTCCACCTTGTTGGACACAGAGGTCTTATAGTGTGACATGGACCCTCACCCTCCTCAGACCTTGCAATTCCCTTAAATATGTCCTTCAGTTTCCCTGACTGCCCAAACAACACTCCCAACTCATTGACCCAATCCAGAGAATTCCGGATAAATATTGAGGCAGTACAGGACCTCTGTGTAATTAGGTTAACACAGTGGGCAGCACAATGAACATAGGGAGCCAGAGGTTGTATTTTTCTTACAATGGCCTGTGCTCCATTGTATTTGCCAGCCATATTTGCGGCCCCATCGTATGCTTGGCCACGCAACCCAGTGATAGGCAAGTTTAGGCGCTGCAAAACATCCATGACTACTTTTGCTAGATTTTCTCCTGTTGTCAAAGAAACCTCATAAAGACCAATAAATTCTTCACGAGGGACTAAATCCTTGTCAACATATCTCAAACACACTGCCTCTTGCTCTTTTCCAGACACGTCTCGTGTCCCATCCATCATCACAGAGTACTGCAGGTGTGGAAGTGATCTGATGTTTTCAACTATTTCACGTATGATCACGCTGCTGAACAAAGTCAGGATTTCATTTTGAACCATAGCTGAAGTATATACATCCTTTCTACCACATGTCAACCACTTGGTTAGAGAGGGGTCATCCTCTGATTTGTACTTCAGAACCTGTTCAAGGTTCAAGGTTCTTGTTTATTTGTCACATACACAATCATACAGGGTATAATCAGTAGTGAAATGTAGATCAGGACGGGTCCGCTCAATGGACAGTGCAAAAAATAAAAATAAAAAATAAAAGATTATACATAACACAGGAGCATGTCTATAAATATAGGTAGGAATAAGATAAAAATAAAAGTAATAATAATAATAATAATATTACAAACAAGAAATAAAATAAGGAGTAAAATGTGCAATGAACTAAAATGTGCAATACAGTCAACTGAGGGTTTAATAAATATTAATATAACCAGGGATGTGCAAGATGAATGTGCAAACAGGTTGTACCGGGTATGTACACATAGCAGCAATGCGGATGATGGAGAATGATGGGTGTCGCAGTTAATTAAATGAGTCCTGTAGATGTTTATGAGACTGAGTTTAGGAGCCTGATGATCTGAGGGTAGAAGCTCCTTCTCAGTCTCTCAGTTTTTGCCATCACACTTCTGAAGCGCTTGCCCGAAGGAAGTGTGATGAAAAGACGGTTACCGGGGTGATATGAGTCCTTGATTATTTTTGCAGCTCTGCTTCTGCAGCGTTTGAGGTAGATGTCCTGCAGAGAGGGGAGGGCAGACCCAGAGATGCGCTCAGCTAAGCGCACAACTCTCTGCAGGGCCTTGCAGTCCTGTTTTGTGGCGTTACTGTACCACACTGAGATGCACTGAGTCAATACACTTTCTATGGCCCCTGAATAGAAAGTTTTCAGGATTGCTGGTGAGACCCTGAATTTCCTCAGCTGTCGCAGATGGTACAGTCTTTGCCTGGCTTTCTTGACCTGTGTTTGAATGTGTGCAGTCCAAGTCAGGTCCTCGGAGATGTTTACACCGAGGTACTTGAAGCTGCTTACTCTCTCCACAGGGGTCCCGCTGATCATAAGAGGAGTGTAGGGCCGCTGCTGTCTCTTCCTGAAGTCTACAATCAGCTCTTTAGTTTTGCTCACGTTCAGAGAGAGACAGTTGTCCTGGCACCATGATGTTAGTCTCTCTACCTCACCCAAGTATGCGGTCTCATCATTGTTGGAAATGAGGCCCAGAACCACAGTATCATCAGCAAATTTGACAATAGAAGTGGAGCTGTGAGAGGACACACAGTCGTGTGTGTAGAGAGAGTAGAGCAGGGGGACTCAGAACGCAGCCCTGCGGGGCTCCTACGTTCAGGGTGATGGAGTTGGAGGTGAACTGGCCCATTTTCACCACTTGTGGTCTGCCGGTGAGGAAGTCCTGGATCCAGTCACAGAGTGGAGTGTTTAAGCCGAGGTCTGAGAGTTTGACAGCTAGCTTGGAGGGGACTATAGTGTTGAAAGCTGAGCTATAGTCAATGAATAACAGTCTGACATAGTTGCCATTTTTGCTGTCAATATGAGTGAGGGAAGAGTGCAGTACCTGAGAGATGGCATCATCAGTAGACCTATTTGGGCGATAGGCAAACTGAAGAGGGTCCAAGGTAGCAGGGATGGAGGAGCATATGTGTTTCTTTAAAAGTCTCTCAAAAACCTTCATGACTGTTGATGTGAGGGCAACTGGACGATAGTCATTCAGGCAAGAGGGTTTACTGTTCTTAGGCACAGGGATGATGACAGATTTCTTGAATGAGGTGGGAATCACAGAGGTAGCAAGGGACTCGTTAAAGATGGAAGTAAACAAACCAGCAAGCTGATCGGCACACGATCTCAGAACGCGACCAGTAATCCCATCAGGTCCGGCGGCTTTTCTGATGTTTACTCTCCTTAATTCTCTCCGGACCTCGTCCTCCGTCACGGTGAAAACACGATCAACATCGCTGCTCTGTCTGCTGCTTCCTGACGCGTTGATCGGCAGAGTCGCACCGCCGTTGCGATCGAAGCGGCCGTAGAAGATGTTTAGCTCTTCGGCCAGCAATGGATCTGCTCTCACCTCGGCGGAGGGGTTATTTCCAGAGGAACAGATGGTCTTCAGTCCCTGCCACATGCGTCGAGAGTCATTGAGCTGAAAGTGTGACTCAATTCTCTCTCTGTATCGGAGTTTAGCAGCTCTAACTGCCCGTCGGAGAGCATAACATGATGATTTGTAAACGCTCATGTTTCCTGACAGAAGACCGGCGTTGTATGCGGCAGTGCGTTGGTTAACCGCAGCCCGCACCGTTCTGTCCACCCACGGTTTCTGATTAGAGAATGTCCTTATTGTTACCGTTTCAGTGGCTTGTTCGGTTAGCATGTAAACAAAGCTTAGTGCTACATCCGTGAACTCGCTGACGTCAGCTGAACTCGCCCGGAACATGTCCCAGTCGACGTCATCAAGAGACGCCTGCAGCATAGCTTCAGAATGGGAGGACCAGCGCGTCACTTCCCTCACCCCCGGGGATTCCTGAACGATCCTTTGTTTATATTCCGGTGTGAGGAAAATGGCCGCGTGATCGGACTTACCGAAGGCTGGCAAGGAACGAGCTTTATAGGCATTCTTGAACTGAGTGTAGCAATGATCCAGTGTATTCGGTCCTCTGGTTGGACAGGATACATGCTGATGGAAGTTCGGCATTACTTTCCTGAGGTTGGCTTTGTTAAAGTCCCCAGCGATGATAGAGGCAGCGTCCGGGTGTTTGTTGATGTAGCCGCTTAGCTCCTCGTGGAGTTTGGACAAAGCCAAGCTCGTGTCTGCCTGAGGTGGAATGTAGACGGCAGTAGCGATGACCGCAGAGAACTCGCGGGGTAAATAGAATGGGCGGCAAATAATGGAGAGATGTTCCAGATGAGGCGAGCAGGAACGCGACAGAATGGAGATATTCCTGGGGTCGCACCATTTCTTGTTAATCATGAAACACACTCCACCCCCCTTGATTTTTCCGGCCTCAGCTGTTCTGTCCATCCGTAAAACAGAAAAGTTATCAGACGGTGTTACAGCGGTGTCCGTGATCGAGGGAGTGAGCCATGTTTCAGACAAACAAAGGATGTTACAGTCTCTAATGTCACGTTGGAAACTAATCCTGGCTCTAAGATCGTCCATCTTATTTTCCAAGGATTGGACATTTGCGAGCAGAATACTGGGGAGAGGGGGGCTGTGAGCTTTGTTTCTCAGTCTGTCACGAATTCCAGCGCGTCGCCCGCGGTGTTTCTTTCGCCTCCTGGGATTATTCGGGTGGCCTTTGTTGAACTCGGCGTTCCGAAGAATCTCCAACGGCCACGCTGGATCCGTGGGTAAAGTGTTCTGAAGCAGGTTAGTGCAGCGGTGTCCGATGTCCAAAAGTGTTCTTTTGTCATAGATAAATAGTGCAGACGTTAATCGTGTAAAAAGAGAAAGTAAAAATACGTAAAAGAGTATATAAAAACACAAATTGAGCGGAGCCATCCTTTAACGTCGACTGAACACAGCAGCGCCGGAAGCGGAAGGATTTCCCTCACCACATTCATGGCCCCTAAAAGGTAAGCCCTGCCTAGCCAACATCTGCACAGCACCAATGATTTTGAGAAGACATCCCCTTGCTTCCTCTTGCTGTTTCACACTCACACTAGATAGCTGAACCTGTACTGATCGATCTTCATAGATGTGCGTTGTCATGGCTGTCTTATGACTATCAGATCTCTCGTGCACAGTAAATCGCTCAAGGGCTTTTTTCCAATTCTTAAACCCAGATGAAATGAATGCTGAATCAGCATTCTTGGCAAGAGGTGATGTCTCAGAGTTAAAGGCTTTGGAGCAGTAAAAGCACAATACACCCTCAACACCAGGACTCACATGGAGCCATTGACATTTCTGGTACCACTGAGTTTGAAAACTATATATTATATAAACTATATAGTATATTTGGGCAAGGAATGTTTAGCAATTAATTTTGGATCTGGTTGATTGGGCTTACTGAACTGATGGCGAGTAGCTGCCACGTCTGAGTTCTTTGCTCCTCTCTCTACCATTTCATCTTCATCCTTATCCTCTCTGACCTCTCCCTCACTCTGTTCTTCTTGTCTGTCTGCTTCTTGTCTGTCTTCTTCGTGTCTGCCCGCTTCGTGTCTGCCCGCTTCGTGTCTGACTTTTCCTCCCTCTTCATCTCTGTCTTCCTCACTCCTGGCCACATCCTCACATACACCCTAATCAAAACATTTGAAATTAAATTGTGAATTTGATATTGCACCTGGGATGGAAATAAGCACCACCCATGACACAAACACACACACATGGCCTCTCTTCCTTCATAGACCTCTTTCACAAACTGTAACATTCATTTCATTGCTCACCTGTGAACCTTCCTGTGCTCTCCCTGAAACTGATGCCTCCAGCAACTTCCTTTCCTAAACAAGGGTGCAGTGGTAAAGGAATAGGGTCAAACAGTTACAGCTGTTGCACTAGCAAACCTCAGTGAATATTGAAAAGTAATATCATGAAATAAATGCAAACAATATCTAATGGTAATAGGCTACTGTTGTCTCACTCGCACGCACGCTCACTCACTCACACACACTCTCTCACACACACGCTCACTCACTCTCTCGCACGCACTCTCTCGCACGCACACTCTCGCACGCACACTCTCACGCACGCACTCTCTCACGCACGCACTCTCTCACGCACGCACTCTCTCTCGCACGCACTCTCTCACACACGCACTCTCTCACGCACGCACTCTCTCATGCACACTCACACACACACACACACACACACTCACACACACACACGCTCTCACACTCTCACACACACGCTCTCTCTCACACACACACACACTCACACACTCACTCGCGCACACACACTCACTCACTCACTCACACACACACACACTCACACACTTACACTCACACACTTACACTCACACACACTCTCTCACACACACTCTCTCACACACACACGCTCGCTCACTCACTCACACACACACACACACACACACACTCTCTCACACACACTCTCTCACACACACACTCACTCACACACACACACACACACACTAACGTGGATTGTTTATTTAGTCAAAGGAAACAAACATGATCAATTAAAATGATATCTAAATAAATATAACTACTTAATCAGACAGCAATTGCGTAATCACATTTCTAACACTAGCTGTGCTGAGAGCTTGGTTCAGAACGCTTCACTTTGCCTCACAAATGAATGTCAATTAGGCTGCAGGGCAGGCTAATAATTAAATACTGAAAGCTGATGAAACAGCGCGCTTACCTTGCGACAACCAGTACATTAACCTGAAACATCTTACCAGAAGCTGATTTATAGAGTAGCCCCAGAGTGCACCCTGGACGATGGGGCGGGGCGACACGTGTCGCTCCGCCCACCCCCAATTCCATTGGTTTATGATACAGCAGAGCTTATTGGTGTAGACGTTTGCAAGAGCATTCTTTTATATACGTTTTTATGAATGATCTACGCTGTTTGGCTGTACTACAGAAATATGAAGTGCTAACAACAACGATTTTAGTTAGAATCAATTAGCAAATGTGTTTTTTTTAAACTTATGACGAATTAGTTAGATTAAGTTCCTATCAAACGCTTGGTGACGCATCTCCGAGTACTTCAGTACTTCGGGCAGAACAGAGCTGTGTAATATGAGCGCTCACGAATTAAGTCTGGGGAACAAATTCCTAGTCCATAGTCCTACCTATGCTATAAATAGCCTCACCTATGAGAAATATGAATTATGTTTCTGTGTGATGAACTTAAATAGTGGTCCTCAATCTCAACAGGTGGGTTGCACGTTAAATGAAGTCAGATATTGTTGCACTTTTCACAGAAGCAGATACTTAAACATTGAGCAGTTTTAGCTGGGCGATGTTGATAAATATGATCCACTGTTTGAGATTTAGCTGTTTTGTATAATGTATATTTATATGTAGCCATATTCTTTATTATAGGATCGGTGGATAAGCAAAAACTTACGATGATAATACACTGTAGTTCAGTAACAGGACAAACCCGCAAATGGTTTTATTTTACAGAACAACTGCGCTGACAAATAAGACAATAATACCAAATAGCCCATCAGCATGAACTGTGTTTTATGTGTGGATAATGGGAATAAAAACCTTGCTGAAACAATTCTTCTTATTATTATTTTTTTGCATATATTAAATATTATTTTAAATGTTTTTTGTTTACTAAAACAGCTGTTATTAAATCTGACCTACAGCAAATATTATTATTAATGTGCTTTAGTGCGTATTTAAGCAATAAATGTTAATTTTCTCTGCAACATTTTTATTTATACTGTTATAGGCTATATAGACTAACTATGCACAAAATAAATTACTGGTTTTGTGGCTCAGTCCTTTAAAAAGAACCAGGAATCACTGTACTATATTGATTTTAGATTTTTAGTAGACCTAGTTATTATAGTCTTTAATAAAAAATATATATATTAATCACAGAGAAGGGCTCTTTTACTCATTAACAGTGCTCATGTACCTATTCCACAGATTTACAGCTCTGAGTGATTTACTGTTCGATAGTTATGCAGGTCTATATGGCTACAATATGTCTATATGGCATGCAGGTCATGCCTATCTTAATATTTAAGTCTACAGTATACTATCATGCACATTATTTTATATTTTGTTCTTTATATCTTTTTTTTATTCATTTAATTGTATGTATACTTCCTTGTGTAGTTTTTCTATAATATTGCACTGTCCATGGAGCGGATCTGACTCACATTTCACTGCTGGTTAATACTCTCTATATAATCGTGTATGTGACAAATAAATCTTGAACTTGAACTTGAACAATGATCGAGTGTTAATAACTGAATCTAAATTCATCTCGTACACAGATTAGAAAACGCAATGAGGGTGTGGATACAGAAATTAGATTTTTGGTGTATGTGTGTGAGGAATTGGAAGCAAGCAGAATACGGGTGTTTCTAAAGCAAACTCAGCGTAATCGCACATCTGGTTAAAAACTAAGCTCAGAGTCCATTCTGAAATTCTCAGAATCGATCCAGAATCGTTGGAGAGAGAATCACGATGCATCGATGGATCGATTTTTTTCTCCCACCCCTACTGATCAGTGTATATTTATGTCTGTGATACCAGTACGGTTAGACTGTACAATTAATCAACTTTTTTTTTTCTTGTTCGTTTGGAAAAAACTTTACTTTTTTCCATGGTAAGGATGACCTTTGCATGGAATTGCCCTACAGAATACTATAATGAATATAAACCTGAAAATAATGCTGTATGAACCATTCATGGTAAATATGGTCTGAATAATCTACACAGATATTTGGATATTGGATTCTGGAAAACCATGGAACTTTTATTGGAACATGGAATCATGGAACATTAATTACATTAATGAATTATGGTAAAAAATAATGCTTTTTTACACATTTAACGCACTTGCCCTGCCCCAAACCTATGTAGGTTATCTGACAATTCATACAGTTGATTGATGATCAACAACTCACTACGTGATATAGCCTATAGAATGCAGTTAGAATGTCCCTAAAATTCAAGATGTCCCTGTTTGAGTTCTTGTCTCGTATTTAGATCATGTAAGTTAAGCAATAGCCCACAAGTAACAATTGCAATATTACACGAGTGCTGTTTTTGTTCTATATACAGGGCTCGAAATTAACTTTTTTACTTGGTAGCACTGGTGCTCCCAACTTCAAGAAGTTAGGAGCACCAAAAATTTTTTAGGAGCACCCACTGAATATTAAGGAGCAACACAACTGCCAAATGAGCGGAAGGGCTGGTAACATCCTTCCTGATGATTAACCCTTTGGGGTCGATCAACGCGGATACGCGTTTTGTGGCAGATTTTCCTCATAAGGCCGAAATGAGCTTGAATTACTCTGTCATTTTTGATCGTACAGATAAGAGCAATACACCATTCGAATCTGTAAGGGGTCTACTTTTATTTGTATACACTCATAATAACAACTAAACTTTGTGCTTTTGAAGAATAAAGAAAACAAACAGGGTGCGCTCTCTGTCTTCTCCGTCTCCACGAACTGCTTTTAGAAACGCGTCACTAAAATGAAGTGTAACTCAGCGAAAACTCAACACAGAGACATGGGAGTTATATCTATAGAAAGCTTGAAGTGTCTTCTTTTAAATGAAGTAAGTCATATCGAAAACAAATATTCTGTGATAAAGCAATCCGTATGAAACCAACACGATGTTCAGTCTTTCCCGTCTAACTCATTATCTCTAATGCGATCCCGCCCCCTCGCGGCTCGCGCAGTTCATATGTAAATATCCACGTGAGACACGCGCTCATGGAGACGCCAAACATAAACAAAGAGGAGATCGCTACTGTTCGTTTCTGGAAGAAGACGCGCTGAGTAAAGGCAGGACTTCCCTCAAAAGAAGAACAAGATTTCATCCAGTAGTGGAGATCAATCTGATGAGTAAGTAATGTTTATTTTTTGCATTAGTTAACGTGTTATTGTGACAATAGTAATATGAGTGTACACTGTAACATGATGAATGCTACGAGTCTAAGTATGTTTATAACATGTTTATAAGAAGGGTATTCTATAATCTTTGGCTATACTCTGTTTGTGAATATAGCCATAGATGTTTATTACTATAGTTTTTGTATTGTATAGGCCTACATACAAAGCATGCTTGTTTATGAATGTAACTAAGCTTCTGTTCGCGAATATCTGCTCTTGTTATTGGCATTCTGTAAGGTACTGTGAAAAATAAATGCTGACGATTGTTTATAACATTCTTTTAGGACTGTGAATACATACCCTCGCCTTCACCTGCATCTCACAAAGGAAGGGGGCGCTGGTCTCGTTCAGTTTTCATCTCCATTCACAATCATACAGAGTAAGTGTGCATTCACCATTTTACAGATGTTACTTTAATTTGATTTATTTACTGTAAGGTAAAATATGTGTGCTATGTGGTAATTGTGTTCTTTTTTTCTATAAATTAGTACTAGTATCAGTGACCATCACAATAATGTTAATAATGTAGTTTTTGTAAACAGCATGCTTACTTTTTATTTCAGATGTGAGGATAACAGTGCAAAAGAACCTGTTGCAAAGTGAGCCAATGCAAATAAGCAGCCCACTCAGGAACCTGGAACACAGCTACAAACTAAGCTACTAAGCTACAAAGCTACATTTTCAGCATCATTACTCCAGTCTTACTCCAAGTGTAACAATACACACTATACCATTCAAAAGCTTGGAGTCAGTATATACAGAAATTAAAACTTTTATATAGCACACAAGTGATGATAAAGAAGGATCATGTGACTGGAGTAATGATGCTAAAAAGTCAGCTTTGATTGATCCTAATAAACTATATAACTGCACTCGCAAGTGAATCTCAAGTTATTTTGTGTGATAGCTAGATATATTCTTAATAAACTACAAACAAAAAATATATAAATGTATTTTGTCCTCATATTCTTTCATGTAACTCTTCCCTCTCAGTCACATACCTGCCTGAATGGCTCATTATGAAGCTCATTATGCAGCTCATTATGCGGGCCTTTGTCTTCTCAGGTGTGAATGTGAAGGTTGACGCCTTCTCGCATAGACCTTTTCTATTCAAAAAGTGTCTTAGAAAATTTAAATCAATATATTGTTTTCTGTGAGTAAGTAAACAAGATTATTTTCATATAATTTTGAAGCAAAAACTCTAGGCTACAAGATCCAGTTCTATAAGTCTTGTGAACAAATGTTCTGTATGTTTTTTATGGCCTTATTTCAGTGACTTCAAAATTTTAGTTTTTCACTAACCACGCATAAATGTTTCTTTCTCAAAAACAAAACCATGTACATAAATGCTGCTAACATATTATTGTAGCCCAGTTTGTGCTGTTTACAGTGTTATTAGACTTTAGCATTTATATGTTTATAAGCAACTGAAAAAGCACAAATGTCAGGGCATGTCAAAACTTCTCAGGGCCCCCAAAACACCCTTAGACCCCAGAGGGTTAAAAATCTTCATCAATTTAACCTGATCCTTAAGCTGCAGTGCTTTGTTTTTTATACATGCAATATACAGAGGCAAGATGAGAAGAAAATGTAATTTAAACTTTTCTCAAAACAGTCAGTTCCCCTCAGAAATACATTCATATAACCCCCCACTCCCAATTCAATATTTAGGATTTCCCTTCCATATTCCTCATGTGAACGTTGAGCTTGCTCAGGCTGTACAGTATTTTCTTTTCTTTGTGTCCGTCTTCAGCGTTAATGACTGTTTACACACTTGGCTATATTTCCACACAAATGAAATTTTGGAAAATTATTTCAATGCAGTTTGTGCAAGTGCGGTCACAAAACCGGTCAGTTCCAAGTAGGGGTGGGCGATATGCCAAAAATATATCAATATTTCATGATTTTATCACGATTCTTTGTCATGTTAGTTTTACTATTTTGTCTGAGCAGTATGGCCAGACTAATTTCCCTATTATAAAGACAAAGCCTTTCAAGGTAACAGAATATAAAAAAGAATGGTGGATATTTAGGCCAAAGTGGGTGAAGATAAAAATCTTTGTCATTATTATTAAAAAATAAGAACAAAGATACACATTACAAATACACATAATATACAAATAAAATAAACAGTGTTTTATTTTCAGGTACAACAGGCATATTTAGCAGGAGCATTCAAGAAATTGAGTGAACAAATATAAAAATAAATCACTATATAGATTGATTCCTATTAAAGTAACTATTATTTTTTCAGTCAAGAGTAGTTAGTTATTTCCTTCTCTTTGTGTTTTGTTGTTTTAACATTAAAGAATAAAAATTATGTCGTCTGTCGATTCTGTCAGTGTTTTATAGTTATACCATCATTTACTCACTCAAAATTACCCAGCCGGCACATGACCGACCTTCAACGTTGAAATATGGTTGAAATAAGGTCAGTTGTTGTTTTAACGTTGAAACAACATTAATACAACGTTTAATGCTGAACGGTTGAAAACCAGCCGGCACATTACCAATCTTCAACGTTGAAATAAGGTCAGCTGTTGTTTTAACGTTGAAACAACATTAATACAACGTTTAATGCTGAACGGTTGAAAACCAGCCGGCACATTACCAATCTTCAACGTTGAAATAAGGTCAGTTGTTGTTTTAACGTTGAAACAACATTAATACAACGTTTAATGCTGAACGGTTGAAAACCAGCCGGCACATTACCAATCTTCAACGTTGAAATAAGGTCAGCTGTTGTTTTAACGTTGAAACAACATTAATACAACGTTTAATGCTGAACGGTTGAAAACCAGCCGGCACATGACCAATCTTCAACGTTGAAATAAGGTCAGTTGTTGTTTTAACGTTGAAACAACATTAATACAACGTTTAATGCTGAACGGTTGAAAACCAGCCGGCACATTACCAATCTTCAACGTTGAAATAAGGTCAGTTGTTGTTTTAACGTTGAAACAACATTAATACAACGTTTAATGCTGAACGGTTGAAAACCAGCCGGCACATTACCAATCTTCAACGTTGAAATAAGGTCAGCTGTTGTTTTAACGTTGAAACAACATTAATACAACGTTTAATGCTGAACGGTTGAAAACCAGCCGGCACATGACCAATCTTCAACGTTGAAATAAGGTCAGTTGTTGTTTTAACGTTGAAACAACATTAATACAACGTTTAATGCTGAACGGTTGAAAACCAGCCGGCACATGACCAATCTTCAACGTTGAAATAAGGTCAGTTGTTGTTTTAACGTTGAAACAACATTAATACAACGTTTAATGCTGAACGGTTGAAAACCAGCCGGCACATGACCAATCTTCAACGTTGAAATAAGGTCAGCTGTTGTTTTAACGTTGAAACAACATTAATACAACGTTTAATGCTGAACGGTTGAAAACCAGCCGGCACATTACCAATCTTCAACGTTGAAATAAGGTCAGTTGTTGTTTTAACGTTGAAACAACGTTAATACAACGTTTAATGCTGAACGGTTGAAAACCAGCCGGCACATGACCAATCTTCAACGTTGAAATATGGTTGAAATAAGGTCAGTTGTTGTTTCAACATTGAAACAACGTTGAAAACATGTTTAATGCTAAATGGTTGAAAAAGGTTACCAAAAACACTTGTAAATCAATGTTGATTTGTTTTTACAAGAACTGTATGTTGAATCAACTTAATGTCTTCAACAGCAAACAAAAGACATTTCTGCCTTTTAAATTATTATTACTAAATTATTTAACATCATTATTATTATTTTATTAGCATTTTACAATATTTTGATCGTTAAACCTATTCTAAAATCTAAAGGTATATGTTAAAATATTATCATCATTAACAACAATAAAACTAAATACATTTCACTGCGTTTACCTTATTTCTTTGATCATGATTGGTTAATCTGGCTGTCATCCAGGAAACTGGCCAATGAAACTGTTCGCGCCTTTCTCAGTTTGAAAATATGACCATTATTATCGTCTTTCTGAGTGAGGCGCTGACTGACTGTGTGTGTGTGTGTGAGCTGCTGCTCGTTGAGATTGCTCGGTCGGTCCCGAATTATTTTATATTTGCCTGTTAAATATTTATTTTGAGCGAATTTGAGTCGTGACATGTCAACGGAGAACAAAAACTAGAATGTGAACACAGGAAGGGTCAGGTGTGATCTGCGAGGTCCTGCAAACACACGGACAAAATCAGGTAAGAAAATCGCTATCTTATCTTTCAAAAATAGTAAAGTATAATGTTACCAGAGTTTACAAATGGGTAAATGACATGTAACGTTAACCTGCAGAAGATAAATACCTGTGTCTGTGTGTGTATTTTTGTATTGCTTTATCACAGATGCTAATGTTGTTGTGTGTTGCTAGTAAGTTATGTTACGTTAATGTCTGTCTTAGAGATTTTTCACATTTTTCTGAATAATAGTCTCAAAATAATCGTATAATAGTCTCAAAAGATAACATACTCTGTTCATGTTTTCTAAATATCATATAATCGCAAATTTAAACGAATTAAGATTGTTTAAAGCAGTGATTCTCAAAGTGTGGAATGAGTACCACTAGTGCTACTCAGGCTCCCTCTAGTGGTACGCAGAGGAATCACTACATTAAATATAAATTAATGTTAATACATTTTAATTTAATCTTTATTTGAGTAAAGGTGTTTTTTTTTTTTTACAGTTAAGTATCATACAGTTTTTATTTAACTTTTGGTACAAAAAAACCATACTGAATTTGGGGTTTTCATTAGTTGTCAGTTATAATCATCAAAATTAAAAGAAATAAACACTTGAAATATATCAGTCTGTGTGGAATGAATGTATACATTATACAAGTTTCACTTTTTGAATGGAATTAGTGAAATAAATCAACTTTTTGATGATATTCTAATTATATGACCAGCACCTGTATATGTATATAATACAGACCGAGAATGTAAATATTTTGCATGCTTACGCATTACAGTTTGTAGTTTTATATAACCTTTGTGCATCACTGCCATCTTACTATGAATAAAACGATAGCATGGATGCACATAAATTAACAGAGATCTACGTGCTCAAAATGTTGCTTTTCTTACGGTAGTACCTCTAATATCAAGGCCTAATGTCCAAGATAACTCATCCTCTGTGATGGCGGAGAAACCATGACTCAAAATGGGCTGATGGCATAAAATTGGCCAAGTTCAAGGGTCTTTAAAAAAGACTGGTACTGTAAAAAAGTATTTAAGATTTGCTTTTATTAGGGCAGTGTGCCATATTTCAAGGCCTTAGGTCTCTTTAATGCATAATCTGTGGCGGAAACACAGAACTAAATGATCTGATGGGTCAATAGGTGGCTCAATGTGCATCGTCCTATTTGCCAAGTTTAATGGTTTCTTGTGGTCACATAAAAGTCTGTATATTTTTTTTATTTTTGCAAAGGTCCTTGAGGTTATGTAATACGGTGCTAAGAATATAGTGTGAAGAAACCCAAAATACTTATAACCTGCATTTTGCATAATGCAAATGTGCATATGTCATGTTATGTCATATTTGTCGATCACTAAAGAATCACTGAACAGCTACCATGAAACCTCACTTCTTGTACGATAAATGTATTTTCCTTTTCATAAAAGATTTAATTTTCTATTATAAATAAATATATATATAAAACTAAATAGGGGCGAAAGTCTGGAAACACGGATATTTTCCCCATAATCTGCTTTCTTTGTTCCAGACCTGGAAAATACTTAAATCAAATTCCATACTTTTCCAAACCCCGTAGGAACCCTGTGTTCATAATCTTATATCCCAATAATAATAATAAAAAAAGAGTAATCAGAACAAGACTTACACTTCTTTTAGTTTTACATTTTTAAATGATTGTCTATTATAAACCATTAAAGTCATCTGTGCTCAACAGTGAATGAAGAAACAGACAAAGGAGGAGGGGTTTGTTATTTGGAGGGACGAGCAGTGATTGGTTTTCAACTGTGATCGCCTCTAACCAATAGAAGAGGAGCACGCTCTGTTAAAAGCTGATTGTCAAGCAGCAGGCCTGCAGCAGTATTATTTCTATCATTCGTTAGAGATAACTAGTTCACAATCTTCAAACATCAGTGGAAGAGGTAAAACTGGCGGTAAGGCCAGAGCGAAGGCTAAGACTCGCTCCTCCAGAGTGACACACGCAGAACATGAGGATTTGTATTTAAATAGTCTTTTTGCAGTTTAATATTCAGACACTAGTCTAGATCACGATTTAGTGTACTGACCTGTTTTTTATTTATTCATCAAAAATATGACAAATTCCATGAAATTCCACGTTATACAGTACATTCCATTTTTACAACTGGGTTGTGCTTCCGTCCATGTTTTCTGCATCGTGGAAATCATTGAGCCCTACTAATGTAGCAAACGAGTATGATAAGCTCATTGTGAGAGTAAAAAAACGGGGACATTGTTGTTTATTTACTTTAGCATCGAGTCTCTCCAACTAGGTGACAAAGTAGCGTTAAATCACTATTCAACAGGCTCAAGCCATCACCGCACTGCCGTCTATTGGACTGCAGAAAGATACTAACTTTTCAATCTGCTACGTTACTGACAAACTTAAAAAAAATCTTTTGTCTGTGTATGCACACAGTTTACAGTAGCTCTCAAAATGTAATTGGGCACTTGTGATAAAATAAAAATGCTATTTTATCTACTGCAATACAGACAGAGTAGGCCACACCCACACGGACGGGGGAGGGGGATGGGAACGATCCAACACTCTCCATTGACTTTGTATTGCGGGAACCTGCCTCCTTGTCATTTCTGACTTGAGACCAAAAACAGAACAATGCCTCAAAGCTGCTGTGTGACAAGGTCTACAGTAAACAAGCTAAAAAACCCAGAACTATGTTTTTATAAGCTGTCGACTCCAAAAATGAGCTTTTAAGGACACACACAGATAGTTGTAGATATCGAGGTATTTCACATTAGGCCATTCAGTTGGTTAATTTCTCAAACAAAAGGAAGGTAAGGGAAGGGGCACTAACATAGACTAATAAAATTTAGTTTCTCAATTTATCTCCTCCTCTCAGGTTCTCATGAGAGGGTGGTGAAATAATCCTTTAACGTGGTTAAAAATAATAAATGGTTCCTGTCAGCCGATTACGTGTCCCTGCAGTGGGCGCAGTTCTCAGAGTAATATGACCCATTGTGTTCTACTTTTGTGTCCTTAAACGCTTGTTTTTGGGGGTCAATATCTTATAAAAACATAGTTCTGGGTTATTTAGCTTGTTTGCTGTACACCTCGTCACACAGCAGCTTTGAGGCATTGTTCTGTTTTTTGTTTTAAGTCAGAAATGACAAGGAGGCAACTTCCTGCAATACAAAGTCAATGGAGAGCGTTGGATTGTTTCCCCCCCGGTTGGTGTAGTTTTCAGATTATAACGCATATCGCTCTGTCTCTGATAATTTAGAGGGTTTTTTTTAGTTTTTTTTTCATGGGAACAGATTTGGAGATATTTAGCATTCCATCACTTGCTCCGACCACTGTATTTATATCTGGGAAGAGCCGTATGAAAGTTAGTCTGAATTAGGGATGTCAACGATTAATCGACGATCGATTAATTGTCGATAAGAGACGTAATCGATAAAAGCTATCGATGGTCGATTAAGCAGTTTTATTCTGGGGTGCGTGCGGCTCGTGCAAACGTCTGTGAGTGACAGTGAAGGGGCTGGATCTTACACGAAAATAATTTACTAATGTACAAACTATGCTTTTAATATGATCCAAACTATAAAAGTACATTAAAACAGATACAGTACAAAGTTCTTTTGTATTGAAATGTAGTAATAAGTCATGTTCAATCATAATTTCCCTAGATAATTATTGCATATCGGGCACTTCGCTTTGACAGGGCTGCGCACGCGAGCAGGACAGTCTATTCATTCATACAACTTGTTAATTCGTTCCTATGACATTAATTTGTGGCAGCTGTCCATGTTTCATTAATTTGTTCCCTAGAACAGGGGTTCCCAAACTTTTCCATTCCACGACCCACCTAGACAAGTATAATCTATTTCAAGACCCACCAAAATATTTGAGATAAAAAAAACAATTGACATTACTATAAGCTTAATCATAATTAAAAGCATAATATGGCAGAAATTAAGTATTTAAGAAAAATAACCATTTTATTTTATAGGCTAGTACCACTGTAAACATTCACTACTAATATTTACGTTTTAATTTCTTAATTTACAGACGTTAATGAGTCTAGAAATATGTCCATAAAACCTGGAAAGCGCTCACTCCGGTGCGGCTATGAACTGTAATCTGCGCGAGTGCTATAAAAAACCTGGAAAGCGCTCACTCCGGTGCGGCTATGAACTGTAATCTGCGCGAGTGCTATAAAAAAATGTGCCCTCACAACCCAACATTATTTTATTTTAGCAAAGCATAAGAAGCGAAGCAGAATTCTCAAACAGTTTAGAGATTAAAATAATTTTGAAATAATTGTAAAAATAATAAACATATGCGTCTGATTTTAAATAAACACTAAAAACCGAGAAGACAAATTTACTTCAGCCAGAAATGTACTTTTGCAATGGTTAAATAAATGTTCAGCTATATCTTCAAAAGAATTTTGTACATTTTTTTCTCTATATAGTGATGATATGGCAAGAAATAATGGGACATTTAGTAAATTCTGTTATGCTAGCATGTGGAAATGTTTGTATAGTGTTATTAACCCCGCGTTTGTGCCCCGCTCAACCCGTACATGTGAAATGCTTTTTATGGACAGTTTATGGATTAAATGCATATGAAGGAACGAAAACAACAAACTCTTTACATCTCTCGGAAAGATACAGTGCAGAGTTCAAACAGACGATAGAAATTAATGAACAGCCTAACGTTACCTGATACAGTTTTCGCAACATTTGAATTTTTCAGTGTATGCAATCTCATGCAGAACACAGCAGTGAAGTGAGAGAGTTTCTTCTCATTAATAATGCGGACCGAGCATTTTAATAATGAACCGTCTCTCTGAGACCCTCACTGTCATTACAACTCGTGCGCGTCCGCGCTTCAAACACGCAACGCATGTTTTAAATCCCGGCCTTTTCGATTCGAAAATCACACTGAGCAATATCACAATTCGTAATTAATCTTTGTATATCGTCCAGCCCTAGGAACTGTGTGTGTGTTGTGTGTGTGTGTCATTTAGCTGCCGCCAAGTGGCTTTGTGCGACCCACAGCTTGAAAACCCCTGCCCTAGAAAACCCATGATTTAACTTAAATGCGGGAACAATTACGTAGTAACCAATTCTTAATTCATGGCCACGAAATCTTTCATTTCCCCCCCACACGTTTACCACAGTAAGAGATGCGAAAACAGTGATTAAAAGTGAACAACAATAAAATAAACCTGCGAATCTAGAGGGTGAGACAGTGAGGATTTGGGAAAAGAAACAATAAATATTATTAAATTCGTGACCATCCGGAAAAACAGAACACAAAGCCGCATATGGCTTGATTTAAATGTATGCGCTCGGCATGAATGAAAAAGCATGGTTGCGATGTAACATTTGCCTGCTAACCAATTATTTCTCTTATTAACAAAGCTTTGTACCTCACTTGTGTCATAATACTCACATTAAAATGTTTCAAATGGGTAACAGTGTGTTTGTAGCAACGCCGGTGGTTCTGGAAGCGGATCACTGACCGCGCGTCACAGCCCCACGCGCCGTACTTGCGTTTGGGATCATTTTATTTTAAATCCCGATGATGTCAATTGCAAACATTGCTATGATGTTTAAAAAAAAAAAAACGAGCACCATGAAACCATTTAAAAAGGCGCATTCAGCGGTCTCCGTGACAGAATATGAAACTGCACACAAACTATAATGATCCCGTGTGTAACTACGGCGTGCTCTCTTCCTTTTATCAGATGATCATAATCACATCCATTCATTTTACCATCCTGCCACTAGCCTTTTATTTAGACTAAAAACCCTTTTCATTCGGGTGAGGAAGCTGGCGTTTTGAGTGGCATTTGCACATCCTGTCATGCCGGTGACTATATGCCACTGCAATAGAGCATTTTGCAGTAGTTAAGGTTAACGATTAATCGATTAATTGATCGTTAATTTAAACAACGATCGATTATGGAAATTATTGAAAATTGACATCCCTAGTCTGAATACACTAAAGTTGTCACAAATCCAAGCCATGAACTTCCGGTCATTCACCTCTAGAGGTCACTCACCCACCACATGGACTTTCACACCACACAGTCAGTCACAGATCACTCAAGGACTACATTTCCCATCATCCACTGCACCAACACAGCTGTTTGCACTGATCACGCACACACCTGTTTCCCATCTCACAATCACCATCACACACACACACACACACACTATTTAAGCTCTGGACTTTCTGCCACTCACTGCCGAGTATTGTTTAGCCTAGCTACCCTACAAAGCGTTTCCCTGCATCCCTAGTTAGTATTCCTGTGTTTTGATTCCTGCCCGTGTTCTTGGATTGTTCTCTCTGCCTAGCCCTCTGGATATTGTACGCCGATCGCCGACCCACGCTTGCCCTTGGATTATTCTTGTGTCTTGCCCATGCCATACCTGTTTGCTACTGACCGACCCTGCCTGTTTTGACCATGTTTTCTAATAAAGAGCTTGCATTTGGATCCGCATGTCTCATGTCTCGTCAACCCCATAACAGAATACTCGGCCCACTAGGATCCAGCAGCTTCTCAGACGGTCATTCAGAAGGTATGGACACGACAAGAATTCTGTTTGCCCTTAAACAGGGTCCTCGATCACTGGAGCAACATATCAGAGAGTTTTTAGCCATCGCAAACTATTCAGATTTGCCGGACATTTTGCTAATTGAGATTTTTTGCGATGGCATAAATCAACCCTTGAGATCTGAGTTTAGACGCGAGGGTACGCGTGCTTCACTCGCTCAGTTTTTGGACTATGCCCTACTGACTTTTGGTTCAACGTTCACTGTGGGAGTAGCGGAGGAACGAGACACCGCACCCAATTGTGTGAACACAGCCACGCTAGAGCACGCTCACAAAATGGCGGCAACAACAACACCCCGTAGCTTCATTGCTGCCAATCACAAGCCAAGTCAAGTCACCGCTGCTGTTAAAGAGTCAAGTCAAGTCACCGCTGCTGTTAAAGAGTCAAGTCAAGTCACCGCTGCTGTTAAAGAGTCAAGTCAAATCACCGCTGCTGTTAAAGAGTCAAGTCAAATCACCGCTGCTGTTAAAGAGTCAAGTCAAGTCACCGCTGCTGTTAAAGAGTCAAGTCAAGTCACCGCTGCTGTTAAAGAGTCAAGTCAAATCACCGCTGCTGTTAAAGAGTCAAGTCAAGTCACCGCTGCTGTTAGAGAGTCAAGTCAAGTCACCGCTGCTGTTAAAGAGTCAAGTCAAGTCACCGCTGCTGTTAAAGAGTCAAGTCAAGTCACCGCTGCTGTTAAAGAGTCAAGTCAGGTCACCGCTGATATTAAAAAGCCAAGTCAAGTCACAGCCTATGTTAAAAGGTCAAGCCAAAGCACAGTTGATCATCACAAGTCAAGCCAAGCCACCTGTGATCTCCGTGAGTCAAGCCAAGCCACAGTTGATCGTCACGAGTCAGACCACGTCACCGCTGACCAGCCAGAGTCAGACCACGTCACCGCTGACCAGCCAGAGTCAGACCACGTCACCGCTGACCAGCCAGAGTCAGACCACGTCACCGCTGACCAGCCAGAGTCAGACCACGTCACCGCTGACCAGCCAGAGTCAGTCCACGTCACCGCTGACCAGCCAGAGTCAGTCCACGTCACCGCTGACCAGCCAGAGTCAGTCCACGTCACCGCTGACCAGCCAGAACCTATTCCACCCAGAGACTCAAGGTCAGTCCTTCAAGTTCTCCGGTTGATATCCAACGTGAGGGATGCACAGCTGGTGTCTGTACGCACTGCTGGTATCTCCAAATCCACTCACTCTGACCCCCCTGTGCATGAACTGATTACCCTGTCTGAAGCGCTTCCCAGGGTGGGGATTGCACTATGTTGCATTTGGGCCACATACACCACCACGTTACTGCCCCAGGGGAAGGCATCTGCCGCAGAACCTCCCCAAGCGGTGGTGCTCGCCTCAGTCCCTTGCAAGGTGGTGGCGCCCAGCAATATACTCTCACCCGGTGATGGTACCACCGTAGAACCTCCAGAGGTGGCGGCGTTAGCTGCAGAACCTCCAGAGGTGTCGGTGGTATCCTCCTATGAGCTCTCATCCTGTCCTGTCACGGCTATGGAGGCCGTCTGTGAGCTCCCATCCTGTCCTGTCACGGCTATGGAGGCCGTCTGTGAGCTCTCATCCTGTCCTGTCACGGCTATGGAGGCCGTCTGTGAGCTCTCATCCTGTCCTGTCACGGCTATGGAGGCCGTCTGTGAGCTCTCATCCTATCCTGTCACGGCTAAGGAGGCCGTCTATGAACTCTCGCCCTGTCCTGTCCTGGCCATGGAGGCCGTCTATGAACTTTCGCCCTGTCCTGACACGGCTAAGGAGGCCGTCGGTGATTCCCTGTCCGGCCCTGTCATGGCTACGGAGGCCGTCTGGGATTTCCTGTCCTGCCCTGGCACGGCCCCTGAGATCGGGAAGGCTTTCCCTGTGTTGTCTGTCTCTGTTCTCTCAGTGTTGTCTGTCTCTGCTCTCCCTGTGTTGTTTGTCGTTGTTCTCCTCTGCCTGCAGGTTCTGTCAGGGCTACCTGCCCAGTCTGCTTCCCTGCGGTGGTTTCTGGTCCCATCTGTTCCGCCCTGGTGGGTTCCAGGTCCATCTGCTCCGCCCTGGTGGGCTCCGGGTCTGTCTGCCCTACCCTGGTGGGCCCCAGGTCCATCTACTCCGCCCTGGGGGGCTCGGGTCCCGTCTGCTCCGCCCTGGTGGGCTCTGGTCCCGTCTGTTCCGCCCCGGTGGGCTCCAGGTCCGTCCGCTCCACCCCGGTGGGCCCCAGGTCCGTCCGCGCCGCCCTGGTGGGTTCTTGCTCCGTCTGCTCCGCCCTGGTGGGCTCCTGCTCCGTCCGCTCCACCCTGAATCATTTAGGACCGTCTGGAAGCCGCTCCTTGGGGGGGGGCTATGTCACAAATCCAAGCCATGAACTTCCGGTCATTCACCTCTAGAGGTCACTCACCCACCACATGGACTTTCACACCACACAGTCAGTCACAGATCACTCAAGGACTACATTTCCCATCATCCACTGCACTAACACAGCTGTTTGCACTGATCACGCACACACCTGTTTCCCATCTCACAATCACCATCACCCAATCACACACACACACACTATTTAAGCTCTGGACTTTCTGCCACTCACTGCCGAGTATTGTTTAGCCTAGCTACCCTACAAAGCGTTTCCCTGCATCCCTAGTTAGTATTCCTGTGTTTTGATTCCTGCCCGTGTTCTTGGATTGTTCTCTCTGCCTAGCCCTCTGGATATTGTACGCCGATCGCCGACCCACGCTTGCCCTTGGATTATTCTTGTGTCTTGCCCATGCCATACCTGTTTGCTACTGACCGACCCTGCCTGTTTTGACCATGTTTTCTAATAAAGAGCTTGCATTTGGATCCGCATGTCTCATGTCTCGTCAACCCCATAACAAAAGTAAAGGTGATTGTATTTTGTGTGTGTGCAGGTCCCTCAGAGCTGGATAACTTTACTGATGAGATGCGTGGTGTGATTCCTCAAAGTTTTGAATACCTCTTCTTCCTCATCAACAGAGAGGTGGAACGGGTAAGACGGGTTTCATTAAATATACAATTTCAGATAAATGTAACATTGCATTAATTGCAACATCATGCTGTTTTTTTGTTGTGTGCTTGTATGATTGGGAATCAGGAAGCACTTTTTTATTTAGAAGCAGCTGCAAACCAAATAAACTTGATATGTGGCTAATTTTTTTTTTGTTATCAACATTTTTTTATTTTTTCCACACATAACATAACATCCAAAATATAACAAAACAAAACAACAGACATATACTCAATAGCTCAAAGTCAAGTCAAAAGGGAGGGAGAGAGGGAAGGACTATAAAAACACAAAACAAGTCACTCCTTTATACAATCACATATATCAAAAAGAAAACACTGCCAAGTAGGGTTGTGCTGATAGACGATAGTATCGTGTATCGACGATAGTCAGAGATATGACGATAGCAAATGTCTTTGTCGATAGTCAAGACGATATTAGGCTCAATCTCCTATTAATGTATAAAACTATTATTATTATTATTGTTAGGCGGCCTATTATTATTGGGCTATCAAATTGCCACGCTATTTTACCTCAGTGCCGAACTTCACACACACACACACGCGCAAATGAGGATTAAGGCCAAAGTATACTTCGGCCGTCCTCGTCTACACGCTGTCATCAAGAGGGCTCGCGGACAGTCGCACACCCCGTCCGAGTGCAGGCAATTTTTTGAGACCGCGTAAGTCAAGTTGGTGGTTCTGCGCATGTGTTGAGCTCGTCCGTCCGCACTCTTCAGCGGCTGAGTATACTTTGAATGCTGCGCGGACGCGGCTGTGCGCGAGACGGAACGGAACAGAACGCGGAAAGTGAAGAAGCCTTTAGGCTTCTCCTCCTCAATGGAAATGTTTTAAAAATGGACTCTAAAACTAAGCCCACGTCAAAATTGAACTGCAGGGTGATAATCGTTATTTACAAATTAGGCTATGTCAAGAGTGCAAAAAGAGACATTTTTAGACATCATCTTGAACAGCTTCGAGCTATGAATGAACATGACGAAACTGCACCGGCAGCATTTCGTTTTCTTTACAGCACATTAACAAAACACATGGATGTTTATTCTTCATCATTGTTATTATAAAAATATGCAGTTAATAAGTTATCAGTCTAAAACTGGGCTGGTCATGGGGCGCGTCCGGAGCGCTGTATGGCTGATGTAGCCTATCCGTTTAATTTAACTTTACTCCAAATATATGAACTTACCTGAAAATACTTTTATCTTTAACATGTTCGTTTATGTCCAACACAAACTACTTTTGATTTTCACCTTGACTGATGTTTAGACTGATAACTTCCGCGCCGATGCGGCAAACCTGTCACAGGACGCGCGGTCCTAATAGCGATGTATGACTGCTGTATCCGAATATGAACTAGCTGTTTTAAATATTTTTTATATTTAACATGTTAGTTTTTCAGTATGTTTGAAAGTATATTATTTCGGTTATTGGTACGTCTAGGCTCTCTCTCTCTCATGCACGCCGGTTTAAAAATCACCAAATAGTTATGAAATAGCTTATGACAAGTACAGAGAGTCTCTCTCTTGCCCCCCCACCCATGCACGATAATATCGTGTATCGGCGATCTCACAGGCTGGCGATATGACGATATGAAAAGTGACCATATCGCCCAACACTACTGCCAAGCATCAATGGTCGAAGGCTTGGCCCCACCGACTCGCGCCGTTGTACATTCACATGTCACTATTTGCAGGAGGCTACGGATGATATGTGGCTAATTTAATGATTCTGGGATGTCTGTGTTTTTCACTGAAGTGGCTGCTACACCATAGTAAAATGATGCTCTCTGTGAGAGATGTTCTGTGTGAAGGAAATGCTGAATTAGTTAAGTTTAAAGAGACTTCACCCAAAATTTGAATTACTGTCATCATTTACCCACCCTCATGTTGTTCCAAATCTGTGTGAGATTCTTATTCTGATTCTTATGCAAACGAAGATATTTTAAAGAATGTTGTTAAACAAAACGGTTGACTGTAGCCATTGACTTCCATGGTATGAAAACAAATACTGTCAATGACTATAATCAATTGTTCTTTTAAATATGTTATTTAGTGCTCATCTGAAGAAAGAAACTCACACAGGTCTGAAACAACTTGAGAGTGAATAAATGATGACGGATTATTATTATTTTTTTATTTTTGTGAACTGTCCTTTTGATTTTGTCATGACAAGTGTTTTGTATCGGTTCTCATACAAAAGCTGAGAAAAAGCAAAGTTCAACATGCAATACATTGTTACATTACATTGTTACAATCAGTGTTGGGGAAAGTTACTTTTAAAAGTCATGCATAGCAATATTGTGTTACTCCATAAAGTTACTAATTGCATTACTTGGTTACTTTTTATGGAAAGTAATGCACTGTTACTTTTTTATTTTTGTTTGTCACCTAGGCTGGGCTTGCTTTTATTTTTATTTATTTTTTTACAACTGTAAAGGCCCGTTCACACCAAAAGTGAAATGAGTAAGCCTCTGTGAAAACAAAGTAACTTGCATTACTTGTTTGAAAAAGCAACTCTGATATTTTATTGTACATTTAAAAGTAATGCATTGCTTTACTAGTTACTTGAAAAAAGTAACCTGAACGTGTAACTCATGTTACTTGATAATGTGTAACCCAGCACTGGTTACAATACATTGATACATAAATAAATCAAAATACATTTTTGTGGTGTAGATCTCACTTCAGTTTAGTGTTGAAGTGCTTTAAAAAATATTTAATCATTAAGTGCATATAACATTGCTCATGTTGCTTAAGTGTAACCCCCCCCCCCCAAAAAAAACATCCTCCTCAATGAATGAATGATGCATTTATATAGCGCTTTATTGTGTATTGCCATACACCCAAAGCGCTTTACAATCACGTGGGGGGTCACTCCTCAACCACCACCAGTGTGCAGCATCCACTTGGATGATCCACAGCATCCACAATGTACCATATTGTTTATAGTGTTCACTTAAACATTTAATTTAATGGATTCTTTTTCTCTCTCTCTGCAGTCTGGTGGGATGAAGAGTTTCCTCTGCAAGTATTCATTCATAGAGATCTACAATGAGCAGATTTATGACCTATTGGACAGTGTGTCCACCAGCCTTTTC
This sequence comes from Schizothorax lantsangensis, assembly GCA_027422415.1. Taxonomy (NCBI): domain Eukaryota; kingdom Metazoa; phylum Chordata; class Actinopteri; order Cypriniformes; family Cyprinidae; genus Schizothorax; species Schizothorax lantsangensis. The sequence goes on along the minus strand of CM049861.1, from coordinate 30,292,950 downwards.
CTGCGAGAGGACATCAAGAGGGGCGTCTTTGTAGAAGGAGCCGTGGAGAAATACGCAGCATCTGCTGCAGAGGCCTATCAGGTCTTACACATGTTTTTAAACACTAACAATAATACTAATATCTGCTCATAGCAACTGAAATATTTATTCGTACAATGTTGGCATTTGTTGGGAGCTCTTTGCTTTATTTCTGCGTGTTTGTGTGTGCAGGTGTTGTCGATGGGATGGAGGAACAGGCGAGTGGCGTCCACCTCGATGAACCGCGAGTCATCTCGTTCACATGCAGTGTTCACCATGACACTGGAGTCAAAGGAGACTGGACATGAAGTGGTTAACATCAGAACCTCTCAGCTCAACCTGGTGGATCTCGCCGGCTCAGAGAGACAGAGGGACACGCATGCCGAGGGTTCACGGCTCAAGGTGCTTATGCTGAAAATATAAATTGTGGGATTACAAATTGTATTTAAATGTTTAACTTAGATTCTTATTATCAACTGTGCTCTGTCTCAATCAAGTCATGTTGATTGGCAGAGATTCAAAGAACCCAGACGTTGATTCAAAGAACCCCTGGCCCAGACGTTGATTCGTTAGGGTGATTGGATTAGTGTCTATCTTTCGCAGACGTTTGATTATTGGATTAGTGTCTATGCATTTGATTACGGGAAGTAGCAACAAACTAACGCCTCCCTCATGTGCTTGCTTTGTTTCAAGTTGTCTCCACCTCCAAGAATCCCTCCTCCAAAAATGCCTATAAATAACCTTGTAAAGTTACTTAAGATTGAGATTTCGATGACTAGCTACCAACAGCTTGTGTTCTCAATAAAGAATCCTACTGACGATCCATCCGATTTCTCCTGGTCTTCTCTTCTGAGTTTTCTACACTTTAGAAGAACCAAGTTCACAACAGATGGTGCCGTAACCCGGCTAGAGCTCCTCACCTGAATCCAGATTGAAACTTCAAGCTCACAAGGGTTGGTGAGTGTCACTCTATCCAAAAGAACCTTTAAGACCAGAACAAATTTGTTATCCTCTGCGCCGTCAGAGAAGAGTTAACAGACAGCTGTAGGGTTTGTTTAACTAAGTTTATCCTCTAAAGTTTTTCTTTTAGAGATGAAAAGTTTATCCTCTGTTTCAGGCAGGGAAGTTTTTGCATTACGTGCTAAAAAGTTTATCCTCTGTTCAGGCAGGGAAGATTAGCATTTTGTGCTAATAATTTTGGTTTATCCTCTGTTTTAGCAGGGAAGATTAGCGTAAAGTGCTAGTAATTTGTGTTATCCTCTGCTTTGCCAGGGAAGGTTAACAATAGTTGATGTGTTAACAAGCGTACCCTCTGTTGAACAGAGAAGTTTTAGTGTTTTGATTGTGTGGTAACAAAGAAACTCACAAAATGTTTAGAAAGAATGCTAGACTGATCCCCACAACTGAAAAAGGTGGTCTAGCGACTCCTTTGTGGTCAGATAGCAAATTCAAATCACTGTTAGGAGTGCAAATGAACCTAATAGTCACTGAGAAAGTTAGACAAGAACTAACTCAGAAATATGAGATCCATCCAGACAAGACTTGGTCGGTAGATGAGTGTAAAAAGGTACTAGGAGCATGTATTCGCAAGAACAATGTGAAAGGCATTATCTGTTGTCACAGAGAATTCAGTTTAACATTTGCTACACAACAGTCTCAGTGTAACTCAGAGCTAGAGAAACAGTCAAAGTGGATACTCTAGCACGGAGTTCATTGTTCTAAGAAATTGAACCTCAAGAAAGCTGCAGCAAAAACTGATGTGAAAGTTAGTCAGCCTGATAACATTTACCCTGATTTACAAGCGTTTTTTGAAACAGATGTAGCTCTCCAATCAGTAACTGATGTGCCTGTAAATTCAGTCAATGTGTGTGGTGCTAGGAATAGATCTCAGGGAATTGAGGGAATTGAAAGTGTTCCTCCCAACTCTTCTGTTGTCCAAGTACAAACTGTTGCCAAAGCGCTAGGACCTAAAGATATAGAGAGACTATCCCAGAGCTTACCCTCAGCACGCACACATTTTTCTGAATTTAGAAGAGCATTGATCAGCAAAATGCGTCTCTATGACATGTCGTTAACAGAAGTCACACAGCTGATGTCACAAATTCTAACTGAATCTGAATTCAACAGTTTTGAGTCTGCTGTTACTTCTGAACTACAACATGCCAGTAAAAGCGATTTGAGAGAAGGTGTTTTGAAAATTCTAAAGAATATCATGGGACCCAAAATAGACTGGTCCAGAATGACTAACTGTGTGCAAAGGAAAGAAGAATCTGTGAGTGAATATACTGAGAGATTTTGTCAGTCAGCTGTAATTTACAGTGGAATTATTGATGACCCTGAAAGTGTGCTAGAGGACAAGGGACCCCTGGTTCGTATTCTGGTCAGATGGCCTTGTAGCCGAATACAGAAAAGCTTTACCATTTTTAGATCTAACTTGGTCTAACAGAACTCTCAGAAGTAACCTAGACAGGTTAGCTGCATGGGAAAGAGATGCTGATGTCAAGGCAAAAGTAAGAGTAGCAGCAGCTACGTTTAACACAACGAAACAAGACAATAGATGGTTTAAAAGAGAAAGCAAATGCAAATACTGTGAAAAATTAGGACATTGGGAGAAAGAGTGTAGGAAGAAGTTGCAAGATAGTAAAAGAAATGCTATGCATAATTCTGCTCCTTTTCAGCCTGCCTACAACCCTGAAGTAGTTCCGCCAGTGACCACTGAAACTGTAGGTCAGCTAGTTCAGGCTCTTCTAAGAGCACAACAAGACCAGGAAAAAAACTGATTGTTGGGGCTGTGAGTAGCTACCTTTCCCCTGTAATCCAACACAATGACCAATAAATTTTTGTGAAAGGTAGCATAAAAGAGAAAGAGATTGATTTTTTGCTTGATACAGGTGCAGAAATTACAGTAATCCCTACAAAATTGGCACAAGGTTTAAACATCCCATACAAGAAAACCAAACTTTGTTTAACTGGTGTAATAGGTGAAGATTCTGTTTTGTATGAAACTCCGCCCATAGAGGTACAATTTGGCCCAAAAACTCTGACTACAAAATTGCTATGCGCTCCATTAAATACAGGTGCAATTTTAGGCATGGATCTTCTGAGACAAATAAATCTAACTTTAGACATGTCCTCAGAATCTACTAGCATAAAAATTTCCTCAGCACAGATTTCTACCAATAATGCAACCCCTCCCGAGTATGCTTTCTTACAGAACCATCCAATTTGGGCTAAAGACAAGGATGATTGTGGGTTGTTGACAGGTGTAGAACCAGTTAAATTGACAGGAACTCCACCTCCGGTCACCAAACAATATCCGATTAATAAGGAAGCTATACAGGTAATCAAACTTATTGTAGAAAATTTGCTGACGCAAGGAGTGCTAGTTAAAACCAACAGTCCATGTAATTCACCCATATGGCCCATCAAGAAATCTAATGGGACATGGAGACTTACAATAGACTACAGAGTAGCCAATAAAAATATTGATAAAATCACCCCCCTAGTGGCAGATCCATCTACAATTTGTAATGGCTTACCATTAGATTGTAAGATTTTTTCAGTAATTGATATGTCTAATGGATTCTTTTCTGTACCGTTGCACTCTGACAGCCAGCCATGGTTAGCTTTCACAGTTGACTATGAACAATACCAGTGGACACGATTGCCACAGGGATTTCAAAACTCCCCAACCCTATATCATCAGGCTGTCAGACGTGATTTGTGTGACCCAGAATGTCCGGTAAAACAGTCCACTATGATCCAATATGTCGATGATATTTTGATTGCCTCAACAGATCATGAGGTACATCAAACTGAATTGGCATCATTGTTGGACTATTTGCATAAAAAAGGACACAAATGCAGCTTTCACAAAGCTCAAATCGCTAATAAGCAAGTCACATTTCTGGGTCAAACAATTGGTGCAGGAAATAGATCCATTACACAGGATCGAGCGGCTTCAGTCAAAGCCATACCTCCGCCTACTACCATTAAAACACTCCGCTCATTTTTAGGAACAACAGGTTATTGTAGACCTTGGATTGAAGACTATGCATCGATTGCTCAGCCTCTCTATGATTTGTTGAAAGGCCATGGTAAAGATTCAGATACTGTTTGTATGGAAGAACTTCATCTCAAAGCTTTTAATGATTTGAAGAGAGCACTATGTAAAGCACCAGCATTAGGAATTGCCCAATCTGATAGACCCTTTGTGCTTTATGTCCATGAACATTTAGGCTTTATGACTGCATGTCTAATGCAAGATCATGGGGGCAGCTTACGCCCAATTCATTACTATTCCGGTAAACTTGACATAGTCGCTCAAGGTATGGGCCCATGTCTCAGAGCAGTACAGGCAGTTCATTTAGCACTTCAGGCTTCATCAGGAATGGTGTTAGGTCAGACTGTAAACGTAAAATGCCCTCACGCAGTGTCCGCACTAATGAATCAAGCAAAAGTCACTTCTGTCACCTCCTCCCGTTGGGGAAATTGGTTAGCAACTCTCACAGCCCCGAATATTGTTATACAGCGTGCACCAGTCACGAACCCATCCTCATGTATGATGTCTGCAATGACTGAATTTGTGTTAGAGGATGAAGGCGAAATGACTCATGATTGTGTTATGCTTACATATGCAGCGACAAGTGAAATAGCAGAAACTCCCATAGAGAACGCAGAATTGGAGTTGTTTGTTGATGGTTCAGCTCAAGTTATTGAAGGTAACAGACGAGCAGGATATGCAGTAACTTCCACCACTGAAGTAGTTGCTTCAGGTCGTCTTCCAGATCATTTTTCAGCTCAAGCTGCAGAACTAGTAGCCTTAACTAGAGCATGCACGCTAGCTTCAGGATCGGTTGCAAATATCTACACAGATTCCAGATATGCTTTTGGGGTAATTCATGATTTTGGTGTCATTTGGCAAACCAGAAAATGTCTAACTTCTGCTGGATCCCCCATTAAGCATGCTGGATTAGTGAAAGATTTAATGTTTGCCATGAACCTCCCAAAGAAATTTGCGGTGATCAAAGTGAAAGCACATCTCACAACTAATACTACGGAAGCTAAAGGTAATGCTCTCGCTGATGTAGCGGCTAAACAGGCTTGTTTCTATGCAACTGTACAAGTGTGTTCAGGTAGTACAGCACAGAAGACAATTCTACCCCCTGAATCAATCATTGATCTGTATAAAGACGTTCCTCTATATGAAGCATGGACATGGTTAGACAAAGGAGCCACTGTGGATTCATCCGGCTGCTGGACCAAAGGGGGAAAGTATGTTGCTCCCGAATCACTGTTGCCATATTTGGCTCAACAAATACACAGTTTGGGTCATAGTGGTCCAGCAACGATGAATCACAGGTTCTCAAATCAATGGTGGAATCCAAAATTCAGAAACGCAGCCACTGAAACAGTCAAGAGATGCGTTACATGTCAGAAAAATAATGATGTACCAGCAGCCACTACACCAGCAGCACATACCCCAGCTCCACCAGGGCCATTTCGTCACCTGCAAGTTGATTACATATCGTTGCCCCCTTGTAAAGGAAAAACTGACGTTTTGGTAGTAATAGACAAGTTCTCAAGATGTGTAGAAGCTTATCCAACAGGGCGTGCTACAGCTGCACATACTGCTAAATGTATTGTCACTGATTTCATTCCCAGATGGGGATTACCAGATTACATTGACTCAGATCAAGGTACCCACTTCACAGGACAGGTAGTCAAGGAAGTGTCTAGAATGTTGAAGATTAAGTGGAACCTTCACTGTCACTATAGGCCACAAGCATCAGGACAGGTTGAACGATCAAACAGAACAATCAAAACCAGGCTAAGCAAAATGCATCAGGAAGGAGTACCATGGGTTGAAGCACTGCCCGCAGTACTGTGTAGTATGAGAGCATCACCTAACAGATCAGTAGGACTGAGCCCTCATGAGATTATTACTGGACGCCCAATGCAGATGCCAGGTGTGATTGATCTTAGAAATGCTGATGTGCACATTGCTTCAGATGCCCTGATCGCTTACTGTGAAAACCTCACAAAGGCAGTGCAGAGTGCCAAAGAGAGAGTTGAGTCGTGTTGGCAGACTCCACCAGAAGGGGGACACACAATCATCCCAGGTCAATGGGTCATGATAAAGGCGTTCAGAAACAAGCCATTAGAGCCTAAGTGGTACGGACCACATCAAGTGATGTTGATTACAGCTGCTGCAGTGTTGTGTCAGGGAAGGAAAACCTGGACTCATGTGTCACACTGTAAAGTTGTTCCCCCACCTACAGGGATAGGATAGGACACACGGACCAGTGAGGAGCCCAGGGAAGAACCGAAAGCAACAGGCTTCGGGGGCAAACCCTGCGGTGAAGACTCCCTCATAGGCCTTCCCCATCCACTAGTCCATCCTTACCTCACTGTTCTTTAGGTGTCGCAGGAATTGAGAAATAGGGAAAGAAGGAACAACAATAGCAGACTATATTTGAACAGAGGATACAACCCTAATGTTTGCAGACTCTACAACAAATACTGCTCTGTGCCGTTGGTCTCTCTTCTTTTTGTTTCTTTCTTCCTCTGTGCAGATACCACTTGATGGCTGTCCTGAGATCCATATGCACCGCCCTTCTCACCTGCGGATGAAGCCACAACCTCTAGAAAACAACTAGACCCATTGCCGAGCCAACTACCACACAAGAAAGAGAAAAGAAAGAAGAAAGAAGAAAAAAATATACACAACGCAGAGACTCACATACGGGAACTTCAGTCATCCATCAACATGATCAAGATTTTCGTACTATTAACCATCATGGACATCACGCAAAGTGTAGACCCCAGAAACAACATATTCTTAGAGCTGATGAATATGTCAAGAAATGCCTTGTTTGCTGGAAAGAACGTTTGCATGCCGCACGCACCTTCAGTAGGAGCAGGAATCCCATGGGTGGCACACCCTATCTCTAAATGTGATACGTGTACCTTATTCGATCATCATACCAGTGGATTATACAACAAGGATACATGTCACAACGTAACAATTCCTCCAGCTTCTTCGTGTTGCATTCCTGGACTACCATCCTGCAACCTAACTTCAGCTACTCCCATCATGACAGATCTACTCATGCCAAGGATGTTCTATTGGTGCATGGAAAATTATGCTCCAGCATCGACTACACTGGGTGAAATTCCTCGTGAACGTTGCAGCTTTGTGATTGAAAGAAGAACCGAATTCGATGTGTACGTTACTACATCAGATACGAAAGAGGAGAATTAATTAAAAGAGTGTCTCTACGGGAACCCATCCCTACCGAAACTTTTTGCCATAAATCAGTGGTGTATGATTCCTCCACCGACTGGCACTTTGTGGTTATGTGGGACTTCTGTCTACAGCATCCTACCCAGCCAATTCAATGGCAGGTGCACCCTGGTTTATGTCCTACCAGCCATCAGAGAAAATACACACTCCACCTCAAGTTCTCCACATCTACAAAATTCAGCTTCTACCAACAAAGATGGCTGCATTCCAGGACTCACTTGTGTACAAACGTGGTGGTCAAGAACTCTTGGAGCATTAATCCCATCGTATGGTGTCATGCAGGCTCTCGATCAAGTCAGAAGCCTGTCGGATTCTGTACAGAAATTGGCCAATGATACAGTTTTGGCCCTGGGCAACATCAAGGACACTCTTGCCTCGCACAAGATGATGATCTTACAGAACAGAGTGGCCTTAGATTACATTCTTGCAACACAAGGGGGAGCCTGTACCATTATCGGTCCTGAATGCTGCACCGGGTTAATGGATCCAACAGAGAACTTGAACAAAATCCAACAAGACATTCTTGGTCTTTCAGCAAAATTACACCAGATGACTGAAGATAATTCTTCATGGTTCGGAAACTTGTTAGGTAAACCCTGGCTGTGGATCAAGGAAATAGCAATTCTGCTGTTGTTTCTCCTACTTGCGTACTATCTATGCATCCACAGTATCAAGTGTTTCGTTCAGCAAATGACGCCCGCCTCTCACGAGGAAATGACAGTTCCAACCAGAAAAGATTATTACCTGTAAAAACTTCACAGACCCTAATTGCATGTTTTGTTTCTGTGTCAGCATGCAATTACATATAAGCAACACAGAACATGTACAATGTGCCTGTAACGATTACAAGTTACAAGAATTAACTTTCAAGTGTCTAAATTTGTATTTTGTGAGAGTTATTAGAACTCTCAAAGGGGGAATTGTGGGATTACAAATTATATTTAAATGTTTAACTTAGAGCACAGTTGATAATAAGAATCTGTCTCAATCAAGTCATGTTGATTGGCAGAGATTCAAAGAACCCAGACGTTGATTCAAAGAACCCCTGGCCCAGACGTTGATTCGTTAGGTTGATTGGATTAGTGACTATCTTTCGGAGCCCCCTGGCCCAGACGTTGATTCGTTAGGTTGATTGGATTAGTGTCTATCTTTCGGAGCCCCCTGGCCCAGACGTGGATTCGTTAGTTGTCTCCACCTCCAAGAATCCCTCCTCCAAAAATGCCTATAAATAACCTTGTAAAGTTACTTAAGATTGAGATTTCGATGACTACAGACCACCAGCTTGTGTTCTCAATAAAGAATCCTACTGACGATCCATCCGATTTCTCCTGGTCTTCTCTTCTGAGTTTTCTACACTTTAGAAGAACCAAGTTCACAACAGTAATCAATGAGAGGAAATTAAATTCAGCATGTTGCATTCATGTTCTGGGTTCATCTGCTTACCTGTACATTCATAGTATATATTTTTATAAACTATACCGAATTTGGCCTTTTCATATCACAGTTTTTTTTATTGCATAACAAACAACTATTACAGTATGTATAAAATAAACAGAAAATACAGTACATACGAAAATCCTTTCAAAATAAACGAGTTATGGTTTAATAGTTATTTTTCATATCACTGTCTTCATTCAATAAGCCACTTACGTTAAACTTTTCTTTATAATGGTTTTCTATGGGAGGAAAATGCATAATGTGAAAATGTTGAGCGTTGCTTTCATATTCTGGGCACATCTGCTTACTTGTATATCTAGTTTGCAACATTAATAAGGTGTATACTGAGTTTTGTCTTTTAATATTATGTTCTTAATTTATTAAGCTACGTAAAAAATTTTATAACTCTTTTCGATGGGAGGAAAATACTTAACATGAAACTGCGCATTGTTTCATGTTCTGGGCTCCTCTGCCTGCAAAGTCCTTAGAAAGGCAAATAATATCCATGTAGCTTTAAGGTGAATATAATATTAGTCATATCAACATTAGTTATTGTTAATTTTTTTAAATTGTTGTTGGTAATTTAAATGTATGTTTTTTTAAATGACAAGTATCGGAATCGGTATCGGTATCGGCGATACTGGCCCTGTATTTACTTGGTATCGGATCGATACCAAAATTTGCAGTATCGCACACCCCTAGCGTGTACGCATTGCATGAACCACATTTTTGAGGCAATGAATATTTTAAATGAAACAGAAAAGCGGCTGTTTGATATAATATTTTGTTTCACTGTAATGCATGTACGTTCCCTGAACTACATTTTTGCGGCTATTAATATGTTTACATGAAAACAAAAAGAGGTTTGATATCGTATTTCGTCGTATTGTAATACAGTGTAGATAACTTAGGCGAGCTGACTGACGTTATAAAGTATGCTGCTGTTCCATTTGCAGAATTACCGGACTTGTGTCCGCTCGTCCTCAGGAGTTCGCGAAGTCCGAACTTTGCGTACTTGGTATTGAGAAACGACCGAAGATACATTTTTCTCAAGTTATTTGTAGTTTTTTTATCTACATTTTTGCTATGTCACACGTAGGACACAGTCCAATTTTTATTTGTCAACTACCCATATACACACACACGAATATTTGATTAAAAGCCCAGAGTTTCATAAACAAGAGCTCAATCTATGGAGTTAGCCTAACGTTACTTGGAAACTGCTAATATGCTAACGGACTTTTTCGACAACACTAAACCATTTCTATAAAATAAATATTTAATTGAAAATGTCAATAAGTTAGAAACGTGTCAGGAACGTTTTTATGCAATATTTGTGTGATTTTAGGGACTAAACTTACCTGAAAACAGTGAAAAGCCAGCGAGAGACGAGATTAACTTTACTGCTTGCCACGCCAGTAGGCCCCGTTTCCATGGCAACTAAACTCCCCACTCGTGCGGAGCTCAACGCACACACAGCATCAAAGTCTCTTTAAGACAGTCTTTGACAGTATTCACACAAACAAACATCTATAATTCAAACATTACATTAATAAATTTACAGTCTCATTCAATAATTATTCAATAATGAATTTAAAACTCAATTTGGAGTTCAAAAAGCAACGGCAACAATAGCTCACCGTATAGAGACGGATTCTTCCTGACGGCCTGTAACGTAACAGAGTGAAAAAGCAGTTAGGACTTCTCTTTAATAATGCGCTTTTACATTTCCCCTCAGAGAAATTGCTGGAAACGCATTAAGGCGTTAACATTAATTTTTAAAATCGCTAGCGTGACCGTTAGCTAAACAAGTTAGTTGGAAATGAGCCACAGTCTCTTCGCCTGTGCTGTAGCACACCGAGTGCCTTACTAGTACCTTTTAAGTGTCACAGAATTAACAAAGTAGTATTTTTTTCTAATTTAGCTGAAGTGAAATCTTACCTGAAAGCCCCAGATGTCGCCGGGATGAGTCTCTTCTCTCTGTGGGTTGCTAAGAGAGGAATAACTGGGCTCGCGTAAACAGAAAAGCGCGGCATCGGCCTGCAGTCGTGAACAGACTCAGGGCCGACGATTGATGAGCTGAGAAACAGAGCACTGACCGAATTATATCAGCCTACGCCTGGCCGAAGTTTTTTAGATGTTTCAGGTAGTGAGGCCGACGTTTCCATACTGGGCCGACGTCGGCCAGACGTACGTGTGCTGTCCGGGATGTTCATGGCTATATTAGGGCTATGTAGTCCGAAATGAACGTGCTTCTGGTAAATTTGGACTAAATTAGACGGACCAAACAAGGACCAATTTTCAACGTCGATTTTTGGGCTAAAATAAGGCCATGATGGGCCGACTTGATTTAGCCCAAAAAACGACGACTAAATGACGTCTGGTGCTGGGTGGGATATATCGCCTAGCTTTATTATGTTTTTCTCCGCTCGCAGAAGCGCTGCAGGTGCGTGATGTGATATAATGAGCCCGGTCTCATGAAAATACGTATTATATTACGCCAAAAAAACCCCGAAAACTCGTGGTATTGATACGCAAAAATGGACTTTGGCGTTTATATGCTACGCGCATTTTTGGCGTGCATATAATACGCAGTTTTCGCGTACATATGATGCGCATCTACACCACAACCCTAACACTACCCATCGCGTAGCATAGACACGCCAAAGTCCATTTTTGCGTATGAATACCACGAGTTTTCGTTTTTATTTGGCGTACTATTTATACGCACTTTCATGAGACCGGGTTGGATATAATATGATCAGGGGCGGCGCCAGAGAATGTTGAACGCAGGTGCTGAGGGGGTGCTAGATCAATGACAGGGGGAGCTGGGCAATTAATAGTAAATATGACCAAAACAGGTTGTTGTTATAATTATTATTTTATATGAATAATAAAATCGCTGTATAGGCGCATTTCAAATGTTTATGAGGAATGTGGGAGTATTATCGCTGCACGGGGGCGCGCACGCAATTATTTTGATATATTTATTTTTTCCTGCGGAAAGAGCTTATACTCCTGTCATTTTTGGATGTGCTTTCTGTCGTATCATGCAGTCTCCGTGAATGGAGCGCGTCACAACAATGAACCAGCTCACAGACATAAGAAATAAATCTGCAGAAAACTTGAAAACCAATTAAAATAAAAAACAAATCTTCTCTGATTATGTAGCCTGTATAGGTGCATTTCTCCATTAAAGGCACGTCCACTGTGGAGATGTTGAGCCTGAGAAAGCACTAGTTTATTAATAAATAATTAAAATGTATTTTTCCCCGATGCATTCATAATCATTAGCCGGTGCTTTGCGGCAAGCTTTATGCGTGGTTTGAGCGCGGAATACTATGCCTAAATGCCTAAATAATAGGCATGAATAATAACCTAAATGGTTATTATACTATCAATTTAATATAAACGTGCGAATAGTTGACTAGAAAAATCTTTAGTCGGGGCAGGCCAACAGTAGGCACTTGGTACAAGGAACCGATCCATTTTTAAAATAAAATGCTGACATTATGTGCGACTGCAAATCACATTATTGCATTGCAGTATTTATGCATGTGTTTAATGAGTCAAATGTTTTTATTTTATTTCATTTTTATGGGGGTGCTTTGGTTTTTCTTGTGAATCCTCATGTTCTGTTATTTGCTGTTTTTTGCTCATGTAAAATTAATCCCCGGAATTAGTTTTAACGGGTCACAGACATTTCTTCTTTCTAATTTAATTCATTTCTAATTTAAAATAATCTTGTCGGTTAACGGTTAATAATCGGTTAACGAACGTCGGTTGTCGGTTAGGAAAAATAACCGAAATGAACATCCCTAATAGCAACCACAGCATCTCAACTGAAAAAACTAAACTACGCTGCCCTCTCAAGCGCTTACAGCTGGCTTTGGTGGTCATGTGGCATGATTGTAGTTACTTGCAGCTACACATTTTTTTTTATCAAGTACTTTTTTATTTAAAAGTTAAATAAAAACTGTACTGTACTTAAAGATTAAATGAAAATGTATTGTAGCGACTTAAAAGTTAAATAAAAACTAAGTTACTGTACTAAAATGTTAAGTATGATACATTTTCATTTAATCTTTATTTAAGTACAGTTTTTTAACACTGAAGTACAGTACAGTTTTTATTTAACTTTTAGGTGCAATATATTTTAATTTAATAATTAAATTTTTTATTTACCTGGAAGTAAGCACAGTGCAGTGTTAATGTTCAAACTGTACTTGCAATGTTTTAATTGGCTGACAATAATAAATATTTGTATTAGGAATAAAACTGACTTGTTTTTTTTAATGTATTTTAATGTTGGTCATAATGGTGGTACTTGGAAAGCCAAATATTTTCTGAGGTGGTACTTGGTGTAAAAAGTTTGAGAACCACTGGTTTAGAGGATATATTATTCATTATGTTCCAGTATATCAGACTAGCACACGTTATGTTAAATAACACTTCCTGCTAAAGGAAAGAGCCATGTCAGTTGGTCATGCAGTAACTCTGAGCAATTAAAGAAATCATTTCAAGCAATAAGCTAGGTAACTTAAACCGGTTTGGACATTGTGAATTCACAGGTGCATGTCTATCATCTGGATATCTATTCTGGCACCTGCTTCACTCTGTTTTTGCTGGTTTGAAAAGCAGATTAATACACTGTATTTGAAGATGATCCCTCAAAGCAATTGCAGCCCACATTCTTGAAGCAAAGTTGCCAAGAGGCATTTTCCTGAATATCAAAAATGAAAACTCTGCTTTAAAGAGAAAGTTTTCCTGATATATGTCTAGTCTACTATTCAAATGGAATGCACCAGCAGCACCGGTTATGACACACCTACATTTACAACAACGGAATTTCATTTTGACTTTATAAAACTATTCTATATCTCCGCATACGAGTGTCATTCAGTAGTTCATGATGCTGCTATTTTTGAGAAACACATGTCAAAGACCCACATGCACTGAGATGCATTCCAATGTACTGATGTGCACAGTTTAGTATGATTTATTTAAACTAATATCTAACTTTAAACCATGTTCAAAACTGCCCCTGAAAATCTGCCTACACAACAGCATATTGATTTATTGCCATTTGCAAAAATATATACATATAGGCATATATTTAAATATTATGGTATAACTGTAATGTGTTTTGCTATGTGATAATTACATTTAAATCAATCTGAGTTTGTGTAATTATTTATTTATAATATACATACTGAATAAATAAATAATAATAATAAAGTAGCGCACATTTCACATCTAAAGGCACGCGCGCCATTTCTGCCACGAGAATGAAGGTAATGATAAACATATGGGATTTCCGCTTACGATAGAAAATCTAATTCACATGGTTTAGTTAACAAATAATCGAAACGTCTCATATTCCAGATTAAGAATGGAGTCTCGTATCTAATAATCGTTAAAAGGTAAGAGAAAACGGTGTAGCAAAGCAAGACATGCAATATAAACTCTTCCGGAAACCCTTTTAAGGACAGGTTGTGTTCCCCTCGGGTTGGGGGTTTTTTTTGACGTCACGAACAAAGCCAGTCGTAGTAGAACATGTTCCCATTGATGACAGGTTTTGTTTTGAGCGAAAGACATGATTTTTACTGCATTTCTGAAATTCTTGCTCTGGCTGCATTTTATGACACAAGGAACAGTGTCTTACAGAGGAAAATGTAAAATATGAATCTACTCCTACTCTCTCAAAACAAACCAAATAGCATATTGTAAATGATATGGTAATTTATTAGGTAAAAGCGAGACACTTAAGGCAGACAATGTATTTGATTGAGTTACATTTTATTAAAAAGTATCACATTTTTTTAAAAACATTAAAAATGCATATAACTTTCCGTGTCACTTCTCTTCTTTTCTCCTCTAATTGTGGGGGAGAGAGAGAAAGAGAAGAGAGAATCAGGCAGAGGTATACGATTCTACTTTTAATATTACTCGTGGCATATTGACACTCATCTGTACAATTAATTCAAACATATTAAGATTTAACATAACATATGCAAACAAAACCACCCAAATTTATATAAATTGCACACACAAAAAAAATGAAATCCCAGAAATGAATTGTGTAAAGACATTGAATACCAACTTAAATTCTCTTCAGCTCCTCTACGCACATCTCAAGTTTTTTGTGCAATGGTCCCCAGTTTTTACACTCTACAACACAGGCAACAGCTGAAAGCATACCATCTAGGGTCTGTGTTCTGCTCTGGAGGGACATATTCAAAACCTCCAACTCCCCTGTGATCTCCAAAACACACACAAGACCAAGGACAACATTTCCCTGCTGAAATGTCTCATACAGCCCCTGTGCCTTACTAGCCGCATCAGACTCACTCACTGCCATCTCAGCCAAAGCCTTGATTATGCACTCGTACTGGTTTAGCACAGTGCGGATGGCACTAGTGCGGACCGTCCACCTTGTTGGACACAGAGGTCTTATAGTGTGACATGGACCCTCACCCTCCTCAGACCTTGCAATTCCCTTAAATATGTCCTTCAGTTTCCCTGACTGCCCAAACAACACTCCCAACTCATTGACCCAATCCAGAGAATTCCGGATAAATATTGAGGCAGTACAGGACCTCTGTGTAATTAGGTTAACACAGTGGGCAGCACAATGAACATAGGGAGCCAGAGGTTGTATTTTTCTTACAATGGCCTGTGCTCCATTGTATTTGCCAGCCATATTTGCGGCCCCATCGTATGCTTGGCCACGCAACCCAGTGATAGGCAAGTTTAGGCGCTGCAAAACATCCATGACTACTTTTGCTAGATTTTCTCCTGTTGTCAAAGAAACCTCATAAAGACCAATAAATTCTTCACGAGGGACTAAATCCTTGTCAACATATCTCAAACACACTGCCTCTTGCTCTTTTCCAGACACGTCTCGTGTCCCATCCATCATCACAGAGTACTGCAGGTGTGGAAGTGATCTGATGTTTTCAACTATTTCACGTATGATCACGCTGCTGAACAAAGTCAGGATTTCATTTTGAACCATAGCTGAAGTATATACATCCTTTCTACCACATGTCAGCCACTTGGTTAGAGAGGGGTCATCCTCTGATTTGTACTTCAGAACCTGTTCAAAATTTCCCTCACCACATTCATGGCCCCTAAAAGGTAAGCCCTGCCTAGCCAACATCTGCACAGCACCAATGATTTTGAGAAGACATCCCCTTGCTTCCTCTTGCTGTTTCACACTCACACTAGATAGCTGAACCTGTACTGATCGATCTTCATAGAGGTGCGTTGTCATGGCTGTCTTATGACTATCAGATCTCTCGTGCACAGTAAATCGCTCAAGGGCTTTTTTCCAATTCTTAAACCCAGATGAAATGAATGCTGAATCAGCATTCTTGGCAAGAGGTGATGTCTCAGAGTTAAAGGCTTTGGAGCAGTAAAAGCACAATACACCCTCAACACCAGGACTCACATGGAGCCATTGACATTTCTGGTACCACTGAGTTTGAAAACTATATATTATATAAACTATATAGTATATTTGGGCAAGGACTGTTTAGCAATTAATTTTGGATCTGGTTGATTGGGCTTACTGAACTGATGGCGAGTAACTGCCACGTCTGAGTTCTCTGCTCCTCTCTCTACCATTTCATCTTCATCCTTATCCTCTCTGACCTCTCCCTCACTCTGTTCTTCTTGTCTGTCTGCTTCTTGTCTGTCTGCTTCGTGTCTGCCCGCTTCGTGTCTGCCCGCTTCGTGTCTGACTTTTCCTCCCTCTTCATCTCTGTCTTCCTCACTCCTGGCCACATCCTCACATACACCCTAATCAAAACATTTGAAATTAAATTGTGAATTTGATATAAACACACCAGACACACGCGTGCACCTGGGATGGAAATAAGCACCACCCATGACACAAACACACACACATGGCCTCTCTTCCTTCATAGACCTCTTTCACAAACGGTAACATTCATTTCATTGCTCACCTGTGAACCTTCCTGTGCTCTCCCTGAAACTGATGCCTCCAGCAACTTCCTCTCCTAAACAAGGGTGCAGTGGTAAAGGAATAGGGTCAAACAGTTACAGCTGTTGCACTAGCAAACCTCAGTGAATATTGAAAAGTAATATCATGAAATAAATGCAAACAATATCTAATGGTAATAGGCTACTGTTGTCTCACTCGCACGCACGCTCACTCACTCACACACACTCTCTCACGCACGCTCACTCACTCTCTCGCACGCACGCTCTCGCACGCACTCTCTCACACACGCACTCTCTCACACACGCTCTCTCTCTCACGCACTCTCTCTCACACACACTCGCACGCTCACTCGCACGCTCACTCACACTCACACACACACACACACACACTCTCTCACACTCTCTCACACACACTCTCTCTCACACACACACACACACTCTCTCTCACACACACACACACACTCTCTCTCACACACTCGCACACTCACTCACTCACTCACACACACACTCACTCACTCACTCACACACACACACTCACACACACACACTCTCTCTCTCACACACACACACTCTCTCTCACACACGCTCGCACACTCGCACACTCACTCGCACACTCACTCACACACACACACACACTCTCTCACACACACTCTCTCACACACACACTCTCTCACACACACACTCTCTCACACACTCTCACACTCACACACTCTCTCACACACTCTCACACACACACACACACACACACACACTAACGTGGATTGTGTATTTAGTCAAAGGAAACAAACATGATCAATTAAAATGATATCTAAATAAATATAACTACTTAATCAGACAGCAATTGCGTAATCACATTTCTAACACTAGCTGTGCTGAGAGCTTGGTTCAGAACGCTTCACTTTGCCTCACAAATGAATGTCAATTAGGCTGCAGGGCAGGCTAATAATTAAATACTGAAAGCTGATGAAACAGCGCGCTTACCTTGCGACAACCAGTACATTAACCTGAAACATCTTACCAGAAGCTGATTTATAGAGTAGCCCCAGAGTGCACCCTGGACGATGGGGCGGGGCGACACGTGTCGCTCCGCCCACCCCCAATTCCATTGGTTTATGATACAGCAGAGCTTATTGGTGTAGACGTTTGCAAGAGCATTCTTTTATATACGTTTTTATGAATGATCTACGCTGTTTGGCTGTACTACATAAATATTAAGTGCTAACAACAGCGATTTTAGTTAGAATCAATTAGCAAATGTGTTTTTTTTAAACTTATGACGAATTAGTTAGATTAAGTTCCTATCAATCGCTTGGTGATGGCATCTCCGAGTACTTCAGTACTTCAGGCAGAACAGAGCGGTGTAATATGAGCGCTCACGAATTAAGTCTGGGGAACAAATTCCTAGTCCATAGTCCTACCTATGCTATAAATAGCCTCACCTATGAGAAATATGAATTATGTTTCTGTGTGATGAACTTAAATAGTGGTCCTCAATCTCAACAGGTGGGTTGCACGTTAAATGAAGTCAGATATTATTGCACTTTTCACAGAAGCAGATACTTAAACATTGAGCAGTTTTAGCTGGGCGATGTTGATAAATATGATCCACTGTTTGAGATTTAGCTGTTTTGTATAATGTATATTTATATGTAGCCATATTCTTTATTATAGGATCGGTGTATAAGCAAAAACTTACGATGATAATACACTGTAGTTCAGTAACAGGACAAACCCGCAAATGGTTTTATTTTACAGAACAACTGCGGTGACAAATAAGACAATAATACCAAATAGCCCATCAGCATGAACTGTGTTTTATGTGTGGATAATGGGAATAAAAACCTTGCTGAAACAATTATTTTTATTATTATTATTTTGCATATAGGCCTATTTTAAATGTTTTTTGTTTACTAAAACAGCTGTTATTAAATCTGACCTACAGCAAATATTATTATTAATGTGCTTTAGTGCGTATTTAAGCAATAAATGTTAATTTTCTCTGCAACATTTTTATTTATACTGTTATAGGCTATATAGACTAACTATGCACAAAATAAATTACTGGTTTTGTGGCTCAGTCCTTTAAAAAGAACCAGGAATCACTGTACTATATTGATTTTAGATTTTTAGTAGACCTAGTTATTATAGTCTTTAATAAAAAATATATATATTAATCACAGAGAAGGGCTCTTTTACTCATTAAAAGTGCTCATGTACCTATTCCACAGATTTACAGCTCTGAGTGATTTACTGTTCGATAGTTATGCAGGTCTATATGGCTACAATATGTCTATATGGCATGCAGGTCATGCCTATCTTAATATTTAAGTCTACAGTATACTATCATGCACATTATTTAATATTTTGTTCTTTATATCTTTTTTTTATTCATTTAATTGTATGTATACTTCCTTGTGTAGTTTTTCTATAATATTGCACTGTCCATGGAGCGGATCTGACTCACATTTCACTGCTGGTTAATACTCTCTGTATAATCGTGTATGTGACAAATAAATCTTGAACTTGAACTTGAACAATGATCGAGTGTTAATAACTGAATCTAAATTCATCTCGTACACAGATTAGAAAACGCAATGAGGGTGTGGATACAGAAATTAGATTTTTGGTGTATGTGTGTGAGGAATTGGAAGCAAGCAGAATACGGGTGTTTCTAAAGCAAACTCAGCGTAATCGCACATCTGGTTAAAAACTAAGCTCAGAGTCCATTCTGAAATTCTCAGAATCGATCCAGAATCGTTGGAGAGAGAATCACGATGCATCGATGGATCGATTTTTTTCTCCCACCCCTACTGATCAGTGTATATTTATGTCTGTGATACCAGTACGGTTAGACTGTAAAATTAATCAACTTTTTTTTTTTTTGTTCATTTGGAAAAAACTTTACTTTTTTCCATGGTAAGGATGACCTTTGCATGGAATTGCCCTACAGAATACTATAATGAATATAAACCTGAAAATAATGCTGTATGAACCATTCATGGTAAATATGGTCTGAATAATCTACACAGATATTTGGATATTGGATTCTGGAAAACCATGGAACTTTTATTGGAACATGGAATCATGGAACATTAATTACATTAATGAATTATGGTAAAAAATAATGCTTTTTTACACATTTAACGCACTTGCCCTGCCCCAAACCTATGTAGGTTATCTGACAATTCATACAGTTGATTGATGATCAACAACTCACTACGTGATATAGCCTATAGAATGCAGTTAGAATGTCCCTAAAATTCAAGATGTCCCTGTTTGAGTTCTTGTCTCGTATTTAGATCATGTAAGTTAAGCAATAGCCCACAAGTAACAATTGCAATATTACACGAGTGCTGTTTTTGTTCTATATACAGGGCTCGAAATTAACTTTTTTACTTGGTAGCACTGGTGCTCCCAACTTCAAAAAGTTAGGAGCACCAAAAAATGTTTAGGAGCACCCACTGAATATTAAGGAGCAACACAACTGCCAAATGAGCGGAAGGGCTGGTAACATCCTTCCTGATGATTAAAAATCTTCATCAATTTAACCTGATCCTTAAGCTGCAGTGCTTTGTTTTTTATACATGCAATATACAGAGGCAAGATGAGAAGAAAATGTAATTTAAACTTTTCTCAAAACAGTCAGTTCCCCTCAGAAATACATTCATATAAACCCCCACTCCCAATTCAATATTTAGGATTTCCCTTCCATATTCCTCATGTGAACGTTGAGCTTGCTCAGGCTGTACAGTATTTTCTTTTCTTTGTGTCCGTCTTCAGCGTTAATGACTGTTTACACACTTGGCTATATTTCCACACAAATGAAATTTTGGAAAATTCTTTCAATGCAGTTTGTGCAAGTGCGGTCACAAAACCGGTCAGTTCCAAGTAGGGGTGGGCGATATGCCAAAAATATATCAACATTTCATGATTTTATCACGATTCTTTGTCATGTTAGTTTTACTATTTTGTCTGAGCAGTATGGCCAGACTAATTTCCCTATTATAAAGACAAAGCCTTTCAAGGTAACAGAATATAAAAAAGAATGGTGGATATTTAGGCCAAAGTGGGTGAAGATAAAAATCTTTGTCATTATTATTAAAAAATAAGAACAAAGATACACATTACAAATACACATAATATACAAATAAAATAAACAGTGTTTTATTTTCAGGTACAACAGGCATATTTAGCAGGAGCATTCAAGAAATTGAGTGAACAAATATAAAAATAAATCACTATATAGATTGATTCCTATTAAAGTAACTATTATTTTTTCAGTCAAGAGTAGTTAGTTATTTCTTTCTCTTTGTGTTTTGTTGTTTTAACATTAAAGAATAAAAATGATGTCGTCTGTCGATTCTGTCAGTGTTTTATAGTTATACCATCATTTACTCACTCAAAATTACCCAGCCGGCACATGACCAATCTTCAACGTTGAAATATGGTTGAAATAAGGTCAGTTGTTGTTTTAACGTTGAAACAACGTTAATACAACATTTAATGCTGAACGGTTGAAAACCAGCCGGCCCATGACCAATCTTCAACGTTGAAATAAGGTCAGCTGTTGTTTTAACGTTGAAACAACATTAATACAACGTTTAATGCTGAACGATTGAAAACCAGCCGGCACATGACCAATCTTCAACGTTGAAATATGGTTGAAATAAGGTCAGTTGTTGTTTCAACATTGAAACAACGTTGAAAACATGTTTAATGCTAAATGGTTGAAAAAGGTTACCAAAAACACTTGTAAATCAATGTTGATTTGTTTTTACAAGAACTGTATGTTGAATCAACTTAATGTCTTCAACAGCAAACAAAAGACATTTCTGCCTTTTAAATTATTATTACTAAATTATTTAACATCATTATTATTATTTTATTAGCATTTTACAATATTTTGATCGTTAAACCTATTCTAAAATCTAAAGGTATGTGTTAAAATATTATCATCATTAACAACAATAAAACTAAATACATTTCACTGCGTTTACCTTATTTCTTTGATCATGATTGGTTAATCTGGCTGTCATCCAGGAAACTGGCCAATGAAACTGTTCGCGCCTTTCTCAGTTTGAAAATATGACCGTTACTATCGTCTTTCTGAGTGAGGCGGCTGACTGACTGAGTGTGTGAGAGCTGCTGCTCGTTGAGATTGCTCGGTCGGTCCCGAATTATTTTACATTTGCCTGTTAAATATTTATTTTGAGCGAATTTGAGTTGTGACATGTCAACGGAGAACAAAAACTAGAATGTGAACACAGGAAGGGTCAGGTGTGATCTGTGAGGTCCTGCAAACACACGGACAAAATCAGGTAAGAAAATCGCTATCTTACCTTTCAAAAATAATAAAGTATAATGTTACCAGAGTTTACAAATGGGTAAATGACATGTAACGTTAACCTGCAGAAGATAAATACCTGTGTCTGTGTGTGTGTGTATTTTTGTATTGCTTTATCACAGATGCTAATGTTGTTGTGTGTTGCTAGTAAGTTATGTTACGTTAATGTCTGTCTTAGAGATTTTTCACATTTTTCTGATGTGAATGCCATGCATTGTTATATTTTTAATCGTATAATAGTCTCAAAAGATAACATACTCTGTTCATGTTTTCTAAATATCATATAATCGCAAATTTAAACGAATTAAGATTGTTTAAAGCAGTGATTCTCAAAGTGTGGAATGAGTACCACTAGTGCAACTCAGGCTCCCTCTAGTGGTACGCAGAGGAATCACTACATTAAATATAAATTAATGTTAATACATTTTAATTTAATCTTTATTTGAGTAAAGGTTTTTTTGTTTTTTTTACAGTTAAGTATAATACAGTTTTTATTTAACTTTTGGTACAAAAAAACCATACTGAATTTGGGGTTTTCATTAGTTGTCAGTTATAATCATCAAAATTAAAAGAAATAAACACTTGAAATATATCAGTCTGTGTGGAATGAATGTATACATTATACAAGTTTCACTTTTTGAATGGAATTAGTGAAATAAATCAACTTTTTGATGATATTCTAATTATATGACCAGCACCTGTATATGTATATAATACAGACCGAGAATGTAAATATTTTGCATGCTTACGCATTACAGTTTGTAGTTTTATATAACCCATTTCCTTTGTGCATCACTGCCATCTTACTATGAATAAAACGATAGCATGGATGCACATAAATTAACAGCGATCTACCTGCTCAAAATGTTGCTTTTCTTATGGTAGTACCTCTAATATCAAGGCCTAATGTCCAAGATAACTCATCCTCTGTGGTGGCGGAGAAACCATGACTCAAAATGGGCTGATGGCATAAAATTGGCCAAGTTCAAGGGTCTTTAAAAAAGACTGGTACTGTAAAAAAGTATTTAAGATTTGCTTTTATTAGGGCAGTGTGCCATATTTCAAGGCCTTAGGTCTCTTTAATGCATAATCTGTGGCGGAACCACAGCACGAAATGATCTGATGGGTCAATAGGTGGCTCAATGTGCATCGTCCTATTTGCCAAGTTTAATGGTTTCTTGTGGTCACATAAAAGTCTGTATATTTTTTTTATTTTTGCAAAGGTCCTTGAGGTTATGTAATACAGTGCTAAGAATATAGTGTGAAGAAACCCAAAATACTTATAACCTGCATTTTGCATAATGCAAATGTGCATATGTCATGTTATGTCATATTTGTCGATCACTAAAGAATCACTGAACAGCTACCATGAAACCTCACTTCTTGTACGATAAATGTATTTTCCTTTTCATAAAAGATTTAATTTTCTATTATAAATAAATATATATATAAAACTAAATAGGGGCGAAAGTCTGGAAACACGGATATTTTCCCCATAATCTGCTTTCTTTGTTCCAGACCTGGAAAATACTTAAATCAAATTCCATACTTTTCCAAACCCCGTAGGAACCCTGTGTTCATAATCTTATATCCCAATAATAATAATAAAAAAAGAGTAATCAGAACAAGACTTACACTTCTTTTAGTTTTACATTTTTAAATGATTGTCTATTATAAACCATTAAAGTCATCTGTGCTCAACAGTGAATGAAGAAACAGACAAAGGAGGAGGGGTTTGTTATTTGGAGGGACGAGCAGTGATTGGTTTTCAACTGTGATCGCCTCTAACCAATAGAAGAGGAGCACGCTCTGTTAAAAGCTGATTGTCAAGCAGCAGGCCTGCAGCAGTATTATTTCTATCATTCGTTAGAGATAACTAGTTCACAATCTTCAAACATGAGTGGAAGAGGTAAAACTGGCGGTAAGGCCAGAGCGAAGGCTAAGACTCGCTCCTCCAGAGTGACACACGCAGAACATGAGGATTTGTATTTAAATAGTCTTTTTGCAGTTTAATATTCAGACACTAGTCTAGATCACGATTTAGTGTACTGACCTGTTTTTTATTTATTCATCAAAAATGACAAATTCCATGAAATTCCACGTTATACAGTACATTCCATTTATACAACTGGGTTGTGCTTCCGTCCATGTTTTCTGCATCGTGGAAATCATTGAGCCCTACTAATGTAGCAAACGAGTATGATAAGCTCATTGTGAGAGTAAAAAAACGGGGACATTGTTGTTTATTTACTTTAGCATCGAGTCTCTCCAACTAGGTGACAAAGTAGCGTTAAATCACTATTCAACAGGCTCAAGCCATCACCGCACTGCCGTCTATTGGACTGCAGAAAGATACTAACTTTTCAATCTGCTACGTTACTGACAAACTTAAAAAAAATCTTTTGTCTGTGTATGCACACAGTTTACAGTAGCTCTCAAAATGTAATTGGGCACTTGTGATAAAATAAAAATGCTATTTTATCTACTGCAATAGAGACAGAGTAGGCCACACCCACACGGACGGGGGAGGGGGATGGGAACGATCCAACACTCTCCATTGACTTTGTATTGCGGGAAGCTGCCTCCTTGTCATTTCTGACTTGAGACCAAAAACAGAACAATGCCTCAAAGCTGCTGTGTGACAAGGTCTACAGTAAACAAGCTAAAAAACCCAGAACTATGTTTTTATAAGCTGTCGACTCCAAAAATGAGCTTTTAAGGACACACACAGATAGTTGTAGATATCGAGGTATTTCACATTAGGCCATTCAGTTGGTTCATTTCTCAAACAAAAGGAAGGTAAGGGAAAGGGGCACTAACATAGACTAATAAAATGTAGTTTCTCAATTTATCTCCTCCTCTCAGGTTCTCATGAGAGGGTGGTGAAATAATCCTTTAACGTGGTTAAAAGTAATAAATGGTTCCTGTCGCCGATTACGTGTCCCTGCAGTGGGCGCAGTTCTCAGAGTAATATGACCCATTGTGTTCTACTTTTGTGTCCTTAAACGCTTGTTTTTGGGGGTCAATATCTTATAAAAACATAGTTCTGGGTTATTTAGCTTGTTTTCTGTACACCTCGTCACACAGCAGCTTTGAGGCATTGTTCTGTTTTTTGTTTTAAGTCAGAAATGACAAGGAGGCAACTTCCCGCAATACAAAGTCAATGGAGAGCGTTGGATTGTTTCCCCCCCGGTGGGTGTAGTTTTCAGATTATAATGCATATCGCTCTGTCTCTGATAATTTAGAGGGTTTTTTTTAGTTTTTTTTTCATGGGAACAGATTTGGAGATATTTAGCATTCCATCACTTGCTCCGACCACTGTATTTATATCTGGGAAGAGCCGTATGAAAGTTAGTCTGAATTAGGGATGTCAACGATTAATCGACGATCGATTAATTGTCGATAAGAGACGTAATCGATAAAAGCTATCGATGGTCGATTAAGCAGTTTTATTCTGGGGTGCGTGCGGCTCGTGCGCAAAACACGTGCAAACGTCTGTGAGTGACAGTGAAGGGGCTGGATCTTACACGAAAATAATTTACTAATGTACAAACTATGCTTTTAATATGATCCAAACTATAAAAGTACATTAAAACAGATACAGTACAAAGTTATTTTGTATTGAAATGTAGTAATAAGTCATGTTCAATTATAATTTCCCTAGATTATTATTGCATATCGGGCACTTCGCTTTGACAGGGCTGCACACGCGAGCAGGACAGTCTATTCATTCATACAACTTGTTAATTCGTTCCTATGACATTAATTTGTGGCAGCTGTCCATGTTTCATTAATTTGTTCCCTAGAACAGGGGTTCCCAAACTTTTCCATTCCACGACCCACCTAGACAAGTATAATCTATTTCAAGACCCACCAAAATATTTGAGATAAAAAAACAATTGACATTACTATAAGCTTAATCATAATTAAAAGCATAATATGGCAGAAATTAAGTATTTAAGAAAAATAACCATTTTATTTTATAGGCTAGTACCACTGTAAACATTCACTACTAATATTTACGTTTTAATTTCTTAATTTACAGACGTTAATGAGTCTAGAAATATGTCCATAAAACCTGGAAAGCGCTCACTCCGGTGCGGCTATGAACTGTAATCCGCGCTGCGAGTGCTATAAAAAATGTGCCCTCACAACCCAACATTATTTTATTTTAGCAAAGCATAAGAAGCGAAGCAGAATTCTCAAACAGTTTAGAGATTAAAATAATTTTGAAATAATTGTAAAAATAATAAACATGCGTCTGATTTTAAATAAACACTAAAAACCGAGAAGACAAATTTACTTCAGCCAGAAATTTACTTTTGCAATGGTTAAATAAATGTTCAGCTATATCTTCAAAAGATTTTTGTACATTTTTTTCTCTATATAGTGATGATATGGCAAGAAATAATAGGACATTTAGTAAATTCTGTTATGCTAGCATGTGGAAATGTTTGTATAGTGTTACAATTAACCCCGCGTTTGTGCCCCGCTCAACCCGTACATGTGAAATGCTTTTTATGGACAGTTTATGGATTAAATGCATATGAAGGAACGAAAACAACAAACTCTTTAATCTCTCGGAAAGATACAGTGCAGAGTTCAAACAGACGATAGAAATTAATGAACAGCCTAACGTTACCTGATACAGTTTTCGCAACATTTTAATTTTTCAGTGTATGCAATCTCATGCAGAACACAGCGCAGTGAAGTGAGAGAGTTTCTTCTCATTAATAATGCGGACCGAGCATTTTAATAATGAACCGTCTCTCTGAGACCCTCACTGTTATTACAACTCGTGCGCGTCCGCGCTTCAAACACGCAACGCATGTTTTAAATCCCGGCCTTTTCGATTCGATTCGACTGAGCAATATCACAATTCGTAATTAATCTTTGTATATCGTCCAGCCCTAGGAACTGTGTGTGTGTGTGTGTGTGTGTGTCATTTAGCTGCCGCCAAGTGGCTTTGTGCGACCCACAGTTTGAAAACCCCTACTCTAGAAAACCCATGATTTAACTTAAATGCGGGAACAATTACATAGTAACGAATTCTTAATTCATGGCCACGAAATCTTTCATTTCCCCCCACACGTTTACCACAGCAAGAGATGCGAAAACAGTGATTAAAAGTGAACAACAATAAAATAAACCTGCGAATCTAGAGGGTGACACAGTGAGGATTTGGGAAAAGAAACAATAAATAATATTAAGTTCGTGACCATCCGGAAAAACAGAACACAAAGCCGCTTATGGCTTGATTTAAATGTATGCGCTCGGCATGAATGAAAAAGCATGGTTGCGATGTAACATTTGCCTGCTAACCAATTATTTCTCTTATTAACAAAGCTTTGTACCTCACTTGTGTCATAATACTCACATTAAAATGTTTCAAATGGGTAACAGTGTGTTTTTAGTAACGCCGGTGGTTCTGGAAGTGGATCACTGACCGCGCGTCACAGCCCCACGCGCCGTACTTGCGTTTGGGATCATTTTATTTTAAATCCCGATAATGTCAATTGCAAACATTGCTATGATGTTTTAAAAATAAAAAAACGAGCACCATGAAACCATTTAAAAAGGCGCATTCAGCAGTCTCCATGACAGAATATGAAACTGCACACAAAGTATAATGATCCCGTGTGTAACTACGGCGTGCTCTCTTCCTTTTATCAAATGATCATAATCACATCCATTCATTTTACCATCCTGCCACTAGTCTTTTATTTAGACTAAAAACCCTTTTCATTCGGGTGAGGAAGCTGGCGTTTTGAGTGGCATTTGCACATCCTGTCATGCCGGTGACTATATGCCACTGCAATAGAGCATTTTGCAGTAGTTAAGGTTAACGATTAATCGATTAATTGATCGTTAATTTAAACGACGATCGATTATGGAAATTATTGAAAATTGACATCCCTAGTCTGAATACACAAAAGTAAAGGTGATTGTATTTTGTGTGTGTGCAGGTCCCTCAGAGCTGGATAACTTTACTGATGAGATGCGTGGTGTGATTCCTCGAAGTTTTGAATACCTCTTCTTCCTCATCAACAGAGAGGTGGAACGGGTAAGACGGGTTTCATTAAATATACAATTTCAGATAAATGTAACATTGCATTAATTGCAACATCATGCTGTTTTTTTGTTGTGTGCTTGTATGATTGGGAATCAGGAAGCACTTTTTTATTTAGAAGCAGCTGCAAACCAAATAAACTTGATATGTGGCTAATTTTTTTTTGTTATCAACATTTTTTTATTTTTTCCACACATAACATAACATCCAAAATATAACAAAACAAAACAACAGACATATACTCAATAGCTCAAAGTCAAGTCAAAAGGGAGGGAGAGAGGGAAGGACTATAAAAACACAAAACAAGTCACTCCTTTATACAATCACATATATCAAAAAGAAAACACTGCCAAGTAGGGTTGTGCTGATAGACGATAGTATCGTGTATCGACGATAGTCAGAGATATGACGATAGCAAATGTCTTTGTCGATAGTCAAGACGATATTAGGCTCAATCTCCTATTAATGTATAAAACTATTATTATTATTATTGTTAGGCGGCCTATTATTATTGGGCTATCAAATTGCCATGCTATTTTACCTCAGTGCCGAACTTCACACACACACACACGCGCAAATGAGGATTAAGGCCAAAGTATACTTCGGCCGTCCTCGTCTACACGCTGTCATCAAGAGGGCTCGCGGACAGTCGCGCACCCCATCCGAGTGCAGGCAATTGTTTGAGACCGCGCAAGTCAAGTTGGTGGTTCTGCGCATGTGTTGAGCTCGTCCATCCGTACTCTTCAGCGGCTGAGTATACTTTGAATGCTGCGCGGACGCGGCTGTGCGCGAGACGGAACGGAACAGAACGCCTAACCCTAACATGACGAACCTGCACCGGCAGCATTTAGTTTTCTTTACAGCACATTAACAAAACACATGGATGTTTATTCTTCATCATTGTTATTATAAAAATATGCAGTTAATAAGTTATCAGTCTAAAACTGGGCTGGTCATGGGGCGCGTCCGGAGCACTGTATGACTGATGTAGCCTATCCGTTTAATTTAACTTTACTCCAAATATATGAACTTACCTGAAAATACTTTTATCTTTAACATGTTCGTTTATGTCCAACACAAACTACTTTTGATTTTCACCTTGACTGATTTTTAGACCGATAACTTCCGCGGCGATGCGGCAAACCTGTCACAGTAGGACTCGTGGTCCTAATAGCGATGTATGACTGCTGTATCCGAATATGAACTAGCTGTTTTAAATATTTTTTATATTTAACATGTTAGTTTTTCAGTATGTTTGAAAGTATATTATTTCGGTTATTGGTACGTCTAGGCTCTCTCTCTCTCATGCACGCCGGTTTAAAAATCACCAAATAGTTATGAAATAGCTTATGACAAGTACAGAGAGTCTCTCTCTTGCCCCCCCACCCATGCACGATAATATCGTGTATCGGCGATCTCACAGGCTGGCGATATGACGATATGAAAAATGACCATATCGCCCAACACTACTGCCAAGCATCAATGGTCGAAGGCTTGGCCCCACCGACTCGCGCCGTTGTACATTCACATGACACTATTTGCAGGAGGCTACGGATGATATGTGGCTAATTTAATGATTCTGGGATGTCTGTGTTTTTCACTGAAGTGGCTGCTACACCATAGTATTCAATTCAATTCAATTCAAGTTTATTTGTATAGCGCTTTTTACGATACAATCGTTGCAAAGCGCTTTACAGGAAATTAAGTTTCTACAATATATTTATACATTGTAGAAACTTAATATATTAACTTATGGCAAAATTTGTTAATTCTGCATGTTGTTGGGGGATCAGAGGTTGGCATCCTCTGAGGTCCTCCGAGGGGTCGGCATCATCTCTTCTCAGGTGTTTGGTCATCTCAGATCATTTAAGGGCTGGATCCAGACTGAAGCTTGTGTAACTCCTAGTTACCACGGGATGTTAATCCCGTGGCAGAAACAGAGAAACAAAGAGACATAATTAGCGTAGCTGTTGTTCCATTCAAGCAAAAATTATTTGTTCAACCCAAGCTAAAGAATAATAATGTGCGTTTTGATCAGATATAACTGCAGTACACGATTATGAGATGCATTATATGAATGCATTATGTGAATGCTTGGCTAAAGAGATGTGTCTTTAATCTAGATTTAAACAGAGAGAGTGTGTCTGAACCCCGAACGTTATCAGGAAGGCTATTCCAGAGTTTGGGAGCCAAATATGAAAAAGCTCTACCTCTTTAGTGGACTTTGCTATTCTAGGTACTACCAAGAGTCCAGAGTTTTGTGACCTTAGGGAGCGTGATGGATTGTAGCGAGATAGAAGACTAGTTAGGTACGCAGGAGCTAAACCATTTAGGGCCTTATAGGCAAGTAATAATATTTTGTAACTGATACGGTACTTAATAGGTAGCCAGTGCAGAGACTGTAAAATTGGGGTAATATGATCATATTTTCTTGACCTGGTAAGGACTCTAGCCGCTGCATTTTGGACTACCTGTAGCTTGTTTATTGAAGATGCAGGACAACCACCTAGCAGTGCATTACAATAGTCCAGTCTAGAGGTCATGAATGCATGAACTAGCTTTTCTTCATCAGAAACAGGTAACATGTTCCTTAGCTTGGCAATGTTTCTAAGATGGAAGAATGCTGTTTTTGTAACATTGGAAATATGTTTTTCAAAAGACAAGTTGCTGTCTAATATAACACCCAGATTTTTGACTGTAGAGGAAGTAACAGGACATCAGTCTAATCCAAGAGATTCTGTGTACAGTTATTTGGTCCAATAAGTAATATCTCTGTCTTATCTGAATTTAATAGGAGAAAATTATTGGTCATCCAATCTTTTACATTTTTAACACACTCAGTTAACTTAGATAATTTAGAAGTTTCGTCTGGTCTTGTTGAGATATATAGTTGAGTATCATCAGCATAACAATGGAAACTAATCCCGTATTTTCTAATAATATTACCAAGGGGCATCATGTATATTGAAAACAGAAAATAGTAAAATGATGCTCTCTGTGAGAGATGTTCTGTGTGAAGGAAATGCTGAATTAGTTAAGTTTAAAGAGACTTCACCCAAAATTTGAATTACTGTCATCATTTACCCACCCTCATGTTGTTCCAAATCTGTGTGAGATTCTTATTCTGATTCTTATGCAAACGAAGATATTTTAAAGAATGTTGTAAAAACAAAACGGTTGACTGTAGCCATTGACTTCCATGGTATGAAAACAAATACTGTCAATGACTATAATCAATTGTTCTTTTAAATATGTTATTTAGTGCTCATCTGAAGAAAGAAACTCACACAGGTCTGAAACAACTTGAGAGTGAATAAATGATGACGGATTATTATTATTGTTTTTTTATTTTTGTGAACTGTCCTTTTGATTTTGTCATGACGTGTGTTTTGTATCGGTTCTCATACAAAAGCTGAGAAAAAGCAAAGTTCAACATGCAATACATTGTTACATTACATTGTTACAATCAGTGTTGGGGAAAGTTACTTTTAAAAGTCATGCATAGCAATATTGTGTTACTCCATAAAAAAAGTTACTAATTGCATTACTTGGTTACTTTTTATGGAAAGTAATGCACTGTTACTTTTTTATTTTTGTTTGTCACCTAGGCTGGGCTTGCTTTTATTTTTATTTATTTTTTTACAACTGTAAAGGCCCGTTCACACCAAAAGTGAAATGAGTAAGCCTCTGTGAAAACAAAGTAACTTGCATTACTTGTTTGAAAAAGCAACTCTGATATTTTATTGTACATTTAAAAGTAATGCATTGCTTTACTAGTTACTTGAAAAAAGTAACCTGAACGTGTAACTCGTGTTACTTGACAATGTGTAACCCAGCACTGGTT
Source organism: Schizothorax lantsangensis (assembly GCA_027422415.1). Lineage (NCBI taxonomy): Eukaryota > Metazoa > Chordata > Actinopteri > Cypriniformes > Cyprinidae > Schizothorax > Schizothorax lantsangensis. Next base: position 30,260,963 of record CM049861.1, on the reverse strand, counting down.
ACAATACATTGATACATAAATAAATCAAAATACATTTTTGTGGTGTAGATCTCACTTCAGTTTAGTGTTGAAGTGCTTTAAAAAATATTTAATCATTAAGTGCATATAACATTGCTCATGTTGCTTAAGTGTAAAAAACCCCCCAAAAAAACATCCTCCTCAATGAATGAATGATGCATTTATATAACGCTTTATTGTGTATTGCCATACACCCAAAGCGCTTTACAATCACGTGGGGGGTCACTTCTCAACCACCACCAGTGTGCAGCATCCACTTGGATGATCCACAGCATCCACAATGTACCATATTGTTTATAGTGTTCACTTAAACATTTAATTTAATGGATTTTTTTTCTCTCTCTCTGCAGTCTGGTGGGATGAAGAGTTTCCTCTGCAAGTGTTCATTCATAGAGATCTACAATGAGCAGATTTATGACCTATTGGACAGTGTGTCCACCAGCCTTTTCCTGCGAGAGGACATCAAGAGGGGCGTCTTTGTAGAAGGAGCCGTGGAGAAATACGCAGCATCTGCTGCAGAGGCCTATCAGGTCTTACACATGTTTTTAAACACTAACAATAATACTAATATCTGCTCATAGCAACTGAAATATTTATTCGTACAATGTTGGCATTTGTTGGGAGCTCTTTGCTTTATTTCTGCGTGTTTGTGTGTGCAGGTGTTGTCGATGGGATGGAGGAACAGGCGAGTGGCGTCCACCTCGATGAACCGCGAGTCATCTCGTTCACATGCAGTGTTCACCATGACACTGGAGTCAAAGGAGACTGGACATGAAGTGGTTAACATCAGAACCTCTCAGCTCAACCTGGTGGATCTCGCCGGCTCAGAGAGACAGAGGGACACGCATACCGAGGGTTCACGGCTCAAGGTGCTTACGCTGAAAATATACCTGTCAAAATGTGCAGTTTTCAAACAAAGTCGAGGTTTAGGTTTAACAGAAACACTTGTTAATATTACTATTACATTTAGTCATTTAGCAGACACTTCTATCCAAAGCGACTTACAAATGAGGACAATAGAAGCAATCAAAATCAACAAAAGTGCACAAGTGCTATAACAAGTCTCAGTTAGCCATTATTATTACCATTTTAACCATTAGTGCAGTGCATATTTTATTACAATATTATTCAACTTGATTCTATTTTAAACTTTATCATAGATGCAAACTCCTCACCTTTCAGTGACAGCTCCCCTTTTTGAGATCAAAATAGGTCACTTATGAGGTTTGCTTAGATCCAGTGAGAAAGGGTTTTTATGTTGCAATGGTACTTGTGATCTTACAAGGGTAAATAAAGAACTATTTTTTTGTTCAGTTTTCGAAGGAAAGAGTAAAGAAAATACTACACAAAACTTACTATGTCTAAAAAGGGTTTTATATTTTATGTATTTGAGGTCTGAGATGTGTGAACGGTGAAGAGAGAGTGGGCAAACATTTTGCATTTTAGGTCAGCGTTGCCGTCTAATCGGCCAATATTGTCTTAAATAGCCTGCATAGCACTTCATCTTTTGTAACATTGTATTTTGCACAAATATATTCAATCTTGCGACAAGATGTTAAAATTTTTTTTTTTTTTGTGCGTGTGTACGCAAAATGACAGTTTTGGACATTTAAGGTAATAAAATATACCTTAAAGTAACTGCAAATGAGCATTTAAAGCAAATATCTTTTAAAATAAATTCTGTTTGGAGCATGCCCCTGATCCACACAATGTTCTCTCCTTTTTCCCACCTCACCTGTTTGCATCTCTGCTTTATTAATGCTACATTTTACATTTACATTTATGCATTTAGCAGACGCTTTTATCCAAAGCGACTTACATTGCATTCAAGTTACAGTTTTACATTTTATCAGCTCTTGCTTTCCCAGGGAATCGAACCCATGATCTTGGCGTTGCTAGCGCCATGCTCTACCATTTGAGCTACAGGAAAGCTAATGCTAATGTGGAACTGTAATTTTTTTCCCGCCCTAATGTAATTGACAAACAATTACTAACACTAAATTAATTGAAAGATTCATTAAATCATAACAGTCAGTGTCACTGAATGTCATTTATAAAGTGTTTGTTGCATTACTAACAAGGCTGACCAGTGTTGCCAAGTCTGCGGTTTTCCGTGTTTAAGACTGTTGCTTGGGGTTGTTTTTCATGTCTGCGGGTTGAAGCGACCCCAATAATGTGACATTTAGCCCCTGCAATGCGAATTTTACCAGAGGAACCTGGAAAATAAATCTATTTTACCCTCGGAGCTTGGTTTTTACCGGGGGATCCCCCTCAAAACACCATTGGGCTAGTTTTGAGTAGCAATTGGCCGGGTTTTGTTGTGAAAACCTGGCAACTCTGAGGCTGACCGTTACATCATAAAATAAGTGTTCGTCGTTATTCTTAGGCCTGGTTTCACAGACAAGGCTTAGACTAAGCCAGGATTAGGCCGTAAGTCAATTAGGACATTTAAGTAATTTTTATAAACGTACCTTAGAAAACAAATCATTACTGGTTCACATCTTGAGACAAAACAAAGGCACTGATATTTTTTAAGATTTGTCGGGGCAAGTTTCTTTCAGTTGAAACATCTCAGACTTGCATTTTAGTCTTGTCTGTGAAACCGGGGGATAGTGTGGTAAAATAGGGATCTTAAAAGTGGGTTTGTTTCAAGTTAAAATTTATAAATGATGCTAATTTATACCCTAATAAAACAATGTTTAGTTGGTTAGATCAGGGCTTAAAGTTCTCCGGCACCGTGCCGGATCTCCGGCATGCAGCGTTCGGCTGCGAAAAAAAACAAATCATTTTCGAGTCCATGAGTTTCGAGTTCGCCTACCAATGGTATGAGAGGAGCACAGCTTTCACTCTCAACCGAACTAACATTACTAGCAAATCAGAACTTTTTGCTCTTATAAACACGAGACGTGCATAATAGTATCCAGCAGAGCCGCAGCCCTGATGAATGGAGAAGTGCGACACGTTGAAAAAGCTGTGAGGCGCAATGGTCAAAGATATCCATCTAGCGCATATTTACCATAGACTGTAAAAAACATGGAAAAACTAGAAAGCAGCGGAGCTTTGTAAACAGCTCAGAGTATGTCATCTCCATAAAAACGATATGATTGCCAGAATATATTTACCGGGATTTTTGAAAAGGTCCTGTTCACACATGATCTCTTAATGATAATTTACCGGTAATTTAATGTTACCAGTAAAGACTGTATGTATGAAAGGGGCTAAACTCTTCCTCTGTATATGCTGTGAATTTGTGTTAACGGTAATCTGGGAAATATGTGTGCATTATCTCACTAGATTTGTAATGTAAATCATTTAAAAACCTTTGCCAACACAGGAGAAAACATCAACCTATTTTTAAATATGCCATTTATTGTACATCGCGATTTCAAAATAAAAGTTTCTGAGTTTGCATGTGGCCAAATATTAAAATTGAATGGATTTAAACGTCGTTTAATCACGCTGTAAAGTGAAACGTCACCAGGCAGTTGGCGCCCTCTGCAGGTATTTGTTATAATACATTATGTACTAGTGTTGGTTATGTTCATATTATGTATAGGCATATTACATTATGTATTTTAACAGTGTTGTTCAATAAAACCATGCAGTTACTTGGTTTTGATATTTTATTTGAGCCAGTTATTATTGCCTCATCGTTAGTTTATATATAAATAGTAAATAGTCATACTAAAGCCTGGTTTTCACTTAGGCCTGTTTTGTTACTAAAAATATCAGATTACTCAATTGTCAAAATAATCAGTAGATTACTTGATTACCAAAATAATCATTAGTTACAGCCCTAGATTAGTTAAAATATTTCAAATTATAACCGCATTGTTTGACTTTTTGTAATTAAAAGACAAATATTTTATTATTGAAAATTTCTTTAAAATAGTATTAAAATATTGTCTTATTCTAGTGAACCAAGTATCTGCATTTTGTCTCAAGTGTTCTGTCACACCCCTAGTGTCGGTAAGCGGTGATATAGCTCATAATTTTCCAAGCGTATGATATAGCTTTCATTCTTCAGGTCAACCATATATTCATGAAAAAATATCAGTTTGAATAAGGAATTAACTATGCCATAGTATTCTTTCAAACATTTATGTTGCCACAGTCATTGGATGCTTTGATGTGCTGCCCGCCAACCCCCCGCCCTGGCCCAGCCCGTCCTGTCCCGTCTCCAGAAAAAAAGTTCAGGCTCAGGATTTTTTTTTGCTTTAACCCCCGTTAGATGCAATTCTTGTTTAAATGGTGATGTGGCCCAACAACTGAAAAGTTGAAGAACGGCTGATTTAAAGACATGTCTGTTACTCTACTGTTATTACTTTATATTAAACTGTAACCTTTTGACTTGTGCTTTAGGAGGCGAGCAGCATAAACCGGTCACTGATGTGTCTTGGTCAGGTGATCATGGCCCTGATGGATGTGTCGAATGGGAAGAACAGTCACATTTGTTATAGAGACTCGAAACTGACCTTCCTGCTCAGGGTGAGGGCTCTTTACGAATGTGTCTGTAAAAATGCATATTTATTAAATCGTGTCTAATTGCTGTTCATGTGCTCAGGACTCTCTGGGCGGAAATGCTAAGACGTACATCATCGCTAATGTTCATCCTGGTTCCAAGTGCTTCGGAGAGACGCTCTCCACTCTGCAGTTCGCTCAGAGAGCCAAAATCATCAAAAATAAGGTTGAACAACAGAATCATTCAGCCAAACATTCACAATATTCTTGAAGAATTGGTGCAATTAGGAGGCTAATGTGTCTGTCTGTAGGCTATGGTCAATGAGGACAAGCAGGGTAATGTCAGACAACTGCAAGCAGAAGTGAGAAAACTAAAGGAGCAGCTTGCAAATGCTCTTTCACAAGCAGGCGTCATAGAGGTCACACCATCAGACCAGCAAACAGGTACACACACACATTACAGACAATACATCTGTCCTGGACATAATACTCATTAGTTTCTTATTGTTTAAACTGGTGTTTGTGTTGCAGCACACTCTGAGGTCTCCTACAAGACTCAGTTCATTCAGGCCATGAGCTTCTGGAAGAAGGCACAGGAGGAGAAGAAGGTGCCTTTTATGTGCAGTTGCTTATTGTTGGAAGAATTAAATCAATAAAATCTTAATTTACCCTATTACATTATGATGCTTCGATCCGAACACCTCATGTCTGATCTTGCCTCTGGACCATCACACAAGTGAATGATACTTAAGAGATTGTCTTGCTATAGTGAGATGAGAGGGTCTGTATTATTTACTATTGGAGAAAGCGTAACAGTAAACTTGGATCACGTGTGCCTTAACCAATCACATTACAGCCTTGACGTCATTGAATTTCAGTCAGAGTCGTGCGACACTCAATCGCTGTTTACGGATCCTATAGGAACGAATGAGAAGTGCTGTAAGCTGAATCACACCTGTCACAAAAAGTCAGTGACTTCTCTTATAAAACGGCTAGTGCTGTCAAACGATTAATCGCATCCAAAATAAATGTTTACATAATATGTACTGTATATTTATTATTTATATATAAAGACACACACCTACAGCATATGTTTTTAAAAATTTTGCATGTATTTACATGTATATATTTATATTCATATAATTAGTTGTATATAAATATTTTATATATAAACGTAACATATTTTTCTTAAATATTCATGGGTGTCTATTTATATATACATAATAAATATACACAGTACACACATATACTATGTAAACAAACTTTTATTTTGGATGCGATTAATCGTTTGACAGCACTAAAAACTGATTATTTTTTTCGGTGTAAACTCTAAAAATAGTTAAATCCAAAAGTATTGTTTAGTGTACAACATGTTGAAGATTAGCAGATAGGCTGTCGATTCATTAAATAAGCTGTTTCCTCTAAAAAGCTGTCTATTCAGCGTAGTGAAACCTCTCCTCCATTGACTTCCACTCAAACAAAATAAAACCGGACTCTGGTCTCCTTTCCCACATACTGCCAAAGCGTTAGCATTAGCCATTATGCTTTTTTGGCTAAAGGTTGCAGGCTTGCCTTCTAGTGGCTTTGATGATACTCTCTCTTTCTTTTCTGCTCTTCTGTCAAATTTATCCCCTAGGGCAGGGGTGTCAAACTCACTTCCTGGAGGGCCACAGCCCTGCAGAGTTTAGCTCCAACCCTGCTCCAACACACAAACCAAGTAGTTTTCAAATAAGCCTGAAGGACGTGATTAGCTGGATCAGGTGTGTTTAATTAGGGTTGAAGCTAAACTCTGCAGAGCTGTGGCCCTCCAGGAACTGAGTTTGACACCCCTGCCCTAGGGTCACATACAGAAATTTAATTGAGATCAGATAGTCTGTGCCCACCATTTAGTCATCTAACCCCAAAATCGTAAGCCCATTATGAAGCAAAAAAAGTGATTAAATATAATTAAATAATAAAACATAATTTTAATAGTATTGCATATTTGAGTATTTTCCCTGCTCTGCTCAATCTAAAGCACAGTTGACTCCTGCTGCTGTCTTGCTTCCAGGCTCTTCAGGGGAAAGTGTCTCATCTGGAAGCTGCCTGGGCTCAGAAGGAGAAATTCATCCAGTCCAGCCGCATGATCCTGAAGTTCAGAGATGATCATATCTCTCAGCTGAAGAGAGATCTCCAGACAGGCCAGAGTTCAGACCCTGATCAGCAGAACCAGCAGCTGCAGGAAGAGATACGTCTGCTTCGAGAGCAGGTAGACACACTTAAACTTATTCAGGTAGACAATGGCTTATTTTGAGACATGTTTGTGTGTACTGGCTGAAAGCTCTTTGTAAACTTTACATATCTGAGAATCTGTACCTCTAAACAAAACATATCAACCAATTCATGTAAAAATGCAATATGCATACTACAGAATTAAAATAATGGTGGCCTTTGAGAGTCAAGTTGGGGAAAAATTAAATAAGAGTTCTCTGCTGAAGTAGCAGCTCCCATTTTTCAAAAGTTACATTTTGTAGAGAATCTTTTATTCTTTATAACCTCCAGTAAACGTTGTCTCCGCTACGTTCACACTGTGAGCCTTAGTGCTCAGATCCGATTTTTATTTGTATAGCTGTCAGTGTTGGGTGTAATTAGTTACTGTAATTTAATTACTTTTCCCTTGAAAATGTAAAGTAGGGATTACTCTTATTTTTTATGTCGTTTAATTACAGTTACTTCTTATGTAATTGAACTTAATACTGTATATAGAACATTTATATACAATACAAAAGTGGATTTAAAGGGGTGGTTGACTGGTTTTTTTCTAGGCTTGATTGTGTTTATGGGGTGCAGTCTAGCATGTGTTCATGCTTGTTTTTTTAAAAACGCATTATTTTTCACATAATTGACCTTTATTCCACACCTCTCTGTCCCTTCTCTGACAAACGCCTCGATTTATTTCCTGGTTTTATGAAGCCCCTCCCTCGATGGGCTGAGATTGGTTAGCTGGCTCAGTGTGTTGTGATTGGCTAAACCGCCTCTACTGCACGTCTGAACGTCCCGCCCCTCTCCTCAGCGGCATGTGCTCCGGTTGAATTGTAAACAGTGGCGTTGTCTATAATGCTTATCAATTTGAGCCCGATTGAGACCCAGAGGATATTAGTGAAGAGGATCGTGCAGAACCTGTGCAAGCACGGCTCTTAATGGTATGTTTGGTTGTTGTTGTCTCATACTTTTAAATACGCTGCTATTTGTAAGTGCTACTGCTTCTGTTAGCTTTTAATATACGGTTTTATCCTGATTAAAGCTTTAATACAGCACAGCAACCGCACGCGTGTCCATTTATAATGCTTCTCATTGCTGTGTGAAAATAAGTCTATAATTGGAACAGTTTGTTGGAGCTGATCTGACGATCTGAATGAGAGAGAGAGAGAGAGAGAGATGCAGAGCAGGGCGACAGAGTAACAGTATTAAGATCCGCTGCTTTAATGATTTTGAAACTTATGAATCCATTAGAATCGTTAGAAGACAGAATCAGATTCATATGAATAGATTGTTATGTGCACCCCTAGTTTTCTCTTCCTCTTCTCTAAAGCAGCGCAGCGCAGCATGGCTCCGCCCCCTTTGCTGCGTGTTCCCGGGGGCGGGGTTTATCTGGGTCTGTGTCATTAACATGTCTATATTAATGTTAATATAGGGGTTTATCTGGGTCTGGGTCATTAACATGTCTATATTAATATTCATATGATTTATATTTATAATATATAAACAACATATTTTTCTGAAATATACACATGCATGTGTGTATTTATATATATATATATATACACAGCTGAGCACACATACATATATTATGTAAACAAAAACTATTAGTCGTTTGACAGCACTAGATTTATTTGTATAAATAAAGGTGACTTGACTATTTTTTTATATTTTTTTTAGGTGGATCACCACCCGCGGATGATGCGGTGTGCGGCGGAGAACTGCGCCCTGCGGGAGGAGGTTCGAGCCCTGCGTGCTCTGGATTCTGTCCGCTGTGCGGTCGAGACCAAGGTTCAGTCGTTAACCGCGCTGGAGAACACCTTCCTGCAGCTGCTGGAGGCTCAGGAACAGAGGAGAGCACAGGAGGTGATGGATTTAACAGTTAAAAGTTCATTTGAATTGGACATTTATAACTATTTGTTTCTATTTGCAAACTAGGGAAGACAACTATTGCATGATTTGATGCTATGAGCGTCATCTGCATGTGAATGTGTTCACTGCAAAAAAGTGCAATAATTGCAATTACATATCTGAATCCATTAAATACGTCCACCAATAAATTAAACGCAAAATTTGCAATGCTGTGTTTGTCATTATCATTAAATATGAGGCACAAGCAGATCACCTAAGGTTATTCTTTATTAATAGCTCCACCCATCTACTCCACCCCTGTCACAATGGAGATGCATTGTAGCATCTACAGTAACATAAGACAATAAATAAGATTTATATTCCACTTTTACTCAAAACTCACTTTAAACCACCATTGAGTGTTTGTAATAACTTCCGATTGATATCTAATGTGTGTTTTGGCCATGTAATGCTGAAATATGTTATGTCCTCTGAGTCAGAACAGCGATTGCGGAAGAGAGAAGGCTTATGACGTTATACATATCGGCAGACAGCACTGGAAGCTGCTAATGCTTATCAGTAAATTAGTGGGAAAATAATAGAAATTATGGTTTTGTCTGAGCTATGCATTTTAAAACATTACAGATGTGTAAACTGAAAACTATTTGAGCTTTATTAAAATTATTTGCACTGATTTATTGTTGGAGATATATATATATATATATATATATATATATATATATTAGGGATGCACGATATGAAAAATTTGTACCGATAATTAAGTCTTTCTCATGACCGATACCGATAAATTCATATTTTTATATTATAATTATATTACATTTATAATTATATATAATAGAGATTATGCGCCGCCGCTGCTATCCGCCATCTTGCCCGACAGCTACAGTCTCCATAGAAATCCATGTTAAAACGGGGTGAAAAAGATCGACTGAATTAAAACTTTTTCAATAACTCAATATAAAAATGTGCTGAGGGTTAAGCTGTGCTGTTAATGGCTGCCACGGTAACGGTAACCTACTCCAACCCTAAACCTACCCCTTACAGTAATGCAGATGCATTAAATATTGTTGTTCAGCATGAGAAAAAGGACGAAATATTGATGTGTGCATGCGCAGTAAGCCCCGGTAGGAAAATCTGATGGGTAGGATAAATTGTCAGGACACCGGCGCTGTACGCATGGCTTGCAGCACTAAAGTTAAATGCTGAGTGTGAAATAATAAAATAATGTTAAAATGTGTGCTCTTATCATTCTGTGGACAAAATCCCGTGAACTTAGCCCCGATCGGGAGCTTTATATTCACATGTGCGCTCATCTGTTTACAATGCAGCTATAACCTCGGATCTCTTCATGTCATCTTCCACTCATTAAACTATGACAGATACTTTACTGCAAAAAGACCGTCACTGCGACACTGTAAAGTGATGAAACTACGGCGCTATGTGCTTTTTAAAACCATTTTCATAGGTTTCACGTTATATTGTCGGCTTGGAAAATATGTAAATACGCATGCCCAGTAGCCGCAGCTGTATCTCTTCTAGCCTCAACCACAACTCAGACAGAAGAGCAGATTAACTTCTGTGGATTTAAACTTGAACAATGGTGTGTTCCGCGGTTGAAATAAAACACTTTCTGATGTTTATTCATGTTCATTTCGTGCTTTAGGTAAATATGAAAAGACGGTCGGTTCAAGTGTTTGAACTGAGGCAATACAGTGATCTGTCACGACACATTAAAGAGCCACAAAACTGTATTTATTGTTTGAATTTCTTTAAAAATGACACCGTTTAAAAGCTGAGGGTCCTGAGACCTTGTTTCATACCAGAAGTAACCTGCTCTGTCTTCTCTGTCGGTGTTTTGTCAGTTTCCTCTTTGCTCTGCGATGTATTTTTCACTGCGCGAGAACATGTGTAGTGTGAGAGCGCATTGTATGTCGGGCATAGCAACAGTAACTAAGGGTGGGCGGGTTTTGCGAACGGTCAACTCATTAACAACAAATTTATATTCAAGTATTTCATGCATAAAGAAATGAATCTATTCAACATTTTTAGTGCATGAGGATGAGGAAGTTATATAGGGACTTTAAGCAACAGCTGCGAATGTAGGCAAAGCAGCTGTTCTCCCGTAGTAGACGGTTACAGGGTTGAGGCAGAGGGATATAACGTTTCTGTTACCTACGTAACCAAGACGTTCCCTATCTGTCAGTTGGTATGAGTTATGTTGTAATTACATTAGGGGTCCTATGGAAAGCGCCATAACCAGTGACTGTCGTTACCACCTGTGGCTAGGGCTGTGACGGTGGCAGATTTTTACCACCGCGGTGGTAATGGACCAACTACCGCCGGTGGTGCGGTGTTGTGTACATATTTATATATATAATTCTGAAACGAAAAAATAAATAAATGAGGCTCAATCATCTGTTAACAAACGTGCGTGTTTATTTTAGAACTTCCGTCAGTGAACACTCAGCCTGCAAAACACTAATATATATCAAATAAATAATACAGTTAAATAGGAAAGTAGCCTTAAATAAAAAAAGTTAAATACACCTCACGCGAGCGGCGTGGCGCGAACCCATTATAATCAGTGATGCTGTCTACAGATGCGGCGAGATACAACACGACAAATCCCTCACAGTAAACTGCCTCGTCCTATTTATGACGTACTGACACAAAGTTCAAATGTCCTGTAGACAGACTCAACCTGTTGTGCTGCAACAGACACGGTTCACTGTTCCTCCACCAAGCAAGCGGGCGCGTCCTCGTCTGCACGCGCTCTCTGTGGAATAGGAATCGCGGCTTATGTTGCCACATTTCTTGTTGACATCTTCCATTTATCGCTGTCTCGTTCGTATTTGGCCAGTTTGGAGAAAGCCTCACCAACACAAACCTGACCAGCAGCCGAGTGTTTGTGATCACGCGAACTTGACACTTGACACTTTACAAACACGGATGGGTGACATGAATGAAATGATTCCAGATCAGCGATGTAGTATTTGGTTTTCCAACAAGGCAGAGCCGGGCACCTCTATCGGGGGCATTTGAATTTCTAGGGGGGCACAAATCACGTTGTGTGTGTGTGTGTGTGTGTGTGTGTGTGTGTGTGTGTGTGCGTGTGCGATCTGTGATCGCGTGCAGTTGCTGACGCTCGCTAAAGGGCAATCGCTTTCTTATTTGCGTTGTTTTATCGGTTTCACTTTCGCTTTTGAAATCGATCACATTCAGCAAGGAGGGAAGAGGATGGAAAGTAGGGGGCACAGTAACTCGTTTGTCGTTTGTATGTCAGGAAATCAGTATGTACTTAAGTAATTTTTTTTATTATTATTGTTTTTTTTTTTTCATAACTCAAAAATTATTCTCATTGTATTTTTCTAGTGCTCAAATAAATCACTTATACGATGTCTAAGATTCTGTCTACTGTTTTATAATTGAAAAACTGCAGTGGCATGTATAATGACTAAATAGTTTGTAGTAGAACCCTTCAATGGGGTTACGGCTGGGCCTGGGGGGCTTGGGTCCTGGTTGGTGTGCCGCCTGGAGCATGGGTTGGTGCATGCGCTTGGGCCCGGCTCTGGTGTGGGGGTCTTCGATGCATCGGTGCCTCCGCGGGGGGGGGGATGGGTCCAATAGAGGCGGGGTATACGGGCTTTACCTGGGTGTCTTATTGTCTTATGTAGTTTGGGAAGTGACTGGATGATGGGGTGGGGTAGTTTTTCCTCTGCTGTGGGGTCTGGTGGGCCGCCCCGGGCTGCCATGGGCCCTGGTCTGGATGGGCCTGGGTCCCCCGCCCTGGGCAGATTTGGGGTAACGGGGGTGCCTATGGGGGTCAGCGGGGGAGCTGGCTCCAGAGGGGGGGGTATTTTGCCCCCTCTGATGTTTTCCTCCCCATCCCTAAGGCTTCACTTCTCCCGCTCCATCACACCAACACATAGGTAGGGTTTTGAGGTGCGGGTGAGTCGCTGGGATGCGGGGGAGGTGGTACTCCTCTGTCTCCTCGTGGCCGCCTGCATCTCGATTACACATTACAGCTTAGACATTCTCATTACTTACTGTCACATGACACATACATATAGGGCCTTGGGGGTGGGCACACTGAATGGCATCCGGAGGGCGGTCTGTTCATTCAGCCTTCCCTCTGGTGCCAGTGCCCACTTCTCAATTTTAAGTTGCACATAGACATTGAGGGCTCTAGGGAGGGGACGAGCTGACACAAGCTTGTGGAGGGTGCCCCTCCCCTGTTTTAAAGCACCCCTGTTTTAAAGCACCTTAGAACAACACACACCAACACTACATTTGAGCGGGTGGGGTGAAGCATGGGGTCTCTTTTTTTTTTTTCTCACACCCCTGTTCTCTGTTCTCTGTCTGGGGCCGGGGGATGTGAGGATGAGCTGGCCGCCCGGTCGGGGTCTGGGCTGTTGATTTTCTCTGCTGCTGCGGGGACCGGGGTGGTCTTCCTGTCCCCACGCCGGAGCGAAGGGGGTTTAGCTCCGGGATCGGGCGCTGGCTACCCCTCTGGGGGTGGGGGTGCCTGGACCTAGGAGTATAGAGTGCATATGGGGAGTGTGAGTGTGGGTACCGTGTTCATTTTTGTGTGTCTACATGTGGGGCGAAGGTGTGAATATTTGTTTGCGTGCATGAGGGTGGGAACATATGCTTGTGTATATGTGTGCTTGTCGTCTACGTCTATGTGTCAGGTCGGGCCTTAGACTCCGCTTCACTCATCATCTTAGTCGACCCCCACCCCACCACCATGCCCTGCCGGTGGAGGATGCCGCCGGTGCGTTGGTGATTTCTCGCGCCGGGGCAGGATGCTCGGGCGAGCGCCGGCCCACTCTCGGCGGTCGATTGGCGGGGCCTGGCCTTACTGGCCTTGCTGGGCCCCGATTGTGGGGTGGGGGGCCTTTGGGTCTCCGAGCCCTGGGCCCGGTCCGCCCTGGTGTGGTCGGCTGCCGGTGGAGCCTGCGGGCTTGCCGCCACGGCACCCTGGGGCGCCTACACTGTGGCTGTCGGAGGTCCCGCCTTCGGGCTCTCCTCTGCCCTTTTTTTGGGTGGAGGCCGCGGTTGTCCCTGCGGTGGTTCTCCTGGGGGTCCCGTGCCCTGGGGGGCCTCCGGATGTTTGGGGCCCGGGTCTTTTCCGTGCCTGCTTCATGCCTTGCGGGATGGGGCTGTTGTTCCCCACACACACTATTAAACATTTACATGGAGGAACCTTATGAACACAAGCGCGCTCACACACACAGGTGTACACTCAAGCATTCACATTGGTGTAAAAACAGGTGCTCACAGACACACATTGTCTTGATCTGCTGTTGCTTCAAAACTTATTTTGTAATATTAGTTATGTGTGCTGCTCAATAACATTTAACATTTAGAATTTATTGTGATTTATACAGATGTTGGTTGTTGCTGCAGTCTCTTTGATGTTGTGTCTTCGGTTGTTTTCTCTTTTTGTCAGCAGGTATTGAAGCAAATTGTCTGTTTTTTTTTTTTTTGCTTTTTCTCCCTCTCTCTCTCTATCCCCCATTCTCCTTTTTTTCTCTCTCTCTCTTCCCCTTCTTTGTTGACTTTCCCCACACCCTTTTTTTTTTTTTTTTTTTTTTTTCTTTTTTTTCTTTTTTTTTTTTCCTTTCTTCTTTCTTCTTTCTCTCTCTTGTTTTCTCTGTCCCCTGGTCTTGTCTGTCACAGTGTGGTTAAGTAAAAGGGTATATAAAATTAAATTAATTAATTAATATAAAAAATAAATAAATAAATAAATTTAATTAAAAAAAAAAAAAAAAAAGAAAAAAGGCTGTGAATGATGATAGTATAGCCATGCATATGTACTGTCATGTGTTATCTGTGCTACTGACAGGCCAAAAAAAAAAAAAAAAAAAAAAACCCTTCAATAATTTGGTAAATATTTTTCCTCAAACGGGGGTGGGGGGGGGGGGGGTACTAGAAAAATGGCTGCAGGAATCTCATTTTTCATGGTATCTTCTTCAGATTTGAAATATAAACCAATGAGACATGTGACTTTCAACCCATTACTTTTCTGGATTGCTTCAGGACTGATTTCATGTATTTTTATATGAAATAAAAAACAAATTCAGTGTGGTACAATTTTTATCAAGGCACTTCAGTGTCTATAACTTTTTATATTTTTGAGCATTATCAACTCTGGATGATGGATAGTAAAGCCCAAAGGGTCTTCTTTCCAAAGACACCAAAATTCTGTGTGTGGCACACTGAAGTCAGGAGCTGTTACCATTTTAAGTTGGTAACTTAACCCTCTGGGGTCTGAGGTGATTTTGGGGCCCTTAAGATGTTTTGACGTGCTTATTTCAGCTACTTATAACATACTAATGACCAACATGTATTTGTTTTTGTATTCAGCACAAACTTTGCTACAATATTATGTGACCAAGATGGATGTACATGTTTGTATATTTTTAGAAAAAAAATATTATGCGTGGTTAGTAAGTTTTGGGGGAAAAAATGTAGCTGAAATAAGGCCATAAAACCCACACTAAATAGTCCTGAATAAGACTTTAGAGCAGTGGTTCTCAACCTTTTTTTTCCTCCGGGCCGCACTATGGTCCAAGTGCAAGTCTCACGGGCCGCACGCATCTCATTTACATATTACGTCACCAATACAAACCAACCAGATTTATAATATTATTTATAGCCTAAATATATCTAAACGATTACATTTATTGAAATAAATAAAATAATTCTACTCACCTGATTAAACACCTGATGCTGTCGGGAGCTGACCAATTTTGTGAAATTCTGCTCGAAAGGAGTAACAGCACAATGAAGTTGTGATTGTAAGTTGCAGTCTGTGAGACGCGCACGGAAGCGTGACTTGACACGCGACATTGCAGAAAGTGTGCGTTCACAAATGTAGCCTATGTTGATCCAACTATGGAAAGCATTTTCAAATTTAATAATCTGAGGTTCTCTCCAGAGATGTTTTGTCACATTTCTGTAATTAAGGATGATTGCTGCGTAGTAGCCTATGGGGCCGTTCACATGTCGTGCTTAAAAATGCGTGGAAAACGCTAGGCGTGCCGCTTTCTCCTTCTTTCCAAAGCACTCTGTAGCTTGCGCTCCCGTGGCGTATGCCGTTGCTAAGCAACCATGACCTGCGCTCTCCATGAAGACGCGGAAGTTTCAGCAAAGGATAAATGGATTTCCAGCACTGAAAATCGCTTGCAGTAGCTCTGCTACTAAATTTATTTAAAAAAGACTATCCCTGTACAGCTATGATCAGCTGTTTCACCATCTTGGCTGAGCTTTCAATGTTGTTACAGGAAAGGATGAAGCTGATTGGTTGGTTCTTGTCACATGACCCGCGGTGCGCTTGCGGCAATCTGAGAATTTGAAATGTTTTTATCTAGATGCGGCGCGGACGCGCCTGGAAAAAGCGAGCGTCGCTTCCATTATGAGCGCGCCTGCCGCGCGTCTACATTTGAAATAACGAACTTGAGCGCGCAAAAGACGCAATATGTGAATGGCCCCTTTGGGTGTTTCTTTTTGCCTGAACATCTTCAAGTGAGTGGCGGGGGGCAAACCGAAAGTTGATGCCGAAAGTCCAGCACTCTCTTCTCTGCGCCCATTCTTGTTTGAATGCGTTCCTTCGCTGGCATTTTCCTCATTTCGTTTTCTTCCTTAACAAATTTGTCCATTCTGATGCTCAGTTTTACAGAACTAATGGCTGCTGATGACTATTTGAATTGAATTCTGCCAAAGTGCGCGCTTGTAAGTGTTCGTTAAATGCGTAGCATTAATTACGTTAGTACATAGATCTACTCATGTCTGAAAATAATATATATAAAAAACTAAATTATTTTACATAAGAACATCATAGCGTATATTTGTTTAGTACATTTTTAAAGTAATGTAAAAACTAAAATGAATTGTAAAACTGAAAGTTATTGTTTAATTGTGTTCAGCACAGCATGGTGGGCCGCATTAGGATTCGTGACGGGCCGCGGGTTGAGAACCACTGCTTTAGAGTAATCAGTCTTGTCGGCTAGAATATTTACTTCACAATTAAGTGAGAATCATTCTGCTTACTCATTTACAGAAAACAATATATTGATTAAAATTTTTTAAGACATGTTTTGTGATTGAAAGCCTGTATGCGAGGGAGTGACAATGTCCTTGAATAAAAAGTGATTCTCACCTGAGACACAAAGGGCCCTCCCATAAAGGCTGCTAATGGCCCATCAGTGTGACTGACTTTGAGGCAGGTAAGAGAGAATGTGAGGAGATTGAACAAATGTTTTTTTTTATTATTTGTATTTTATACTGTATATAACACCGTATAATCAAAACATACATAATGAAGGTCAAAGACACATTATTGTGCACACTGATCTAACCACAGAGATGTGAACAGACTTTGAGTCATTCCTGCAACAGATTCTGTTCAACAAGTGACACAAGTAAATCATGCTTGATATTTACGTGTGTTATTTGAGTGTTTCTGCTACTTTCCATGGATTCAAGAAGAAAAAAAAACAATCAGTAGTCAAGGATCTTGTTTTACCATATAATATCAGTGTAGTTGGACATCTGATGTTGGTACAGAACTCTCAGAGGAAAACAGTTTGAAGAAAGTCATCAGGATTTATCATCTGTGGTGCAGGTATCTGATACAATAAAATACAAACAACCAAAAAAAAAACCATTTGTGAGCATGTTAATATCAGGAGCATCTTTTTATATACAGTATATGTTTTATAGACTCACGCATGCTTTGTACTATCGTAAACAAAAAAATACATTTTATATCTGAGAAACTAATTATTATTGTTTAGAAAAAACGAACTATGATTTTGTAGTCATATAGCCTAGTATGTATGGCTTTGTACTACAAAAGATGTACTTTGTACTATAAAAAAAGGATATTTTATATCTGAGAAACTAATTATTATCGTTTAGCACGCTATTAAATCCATTTGTGAACATTAAACATTTTTCTAAACATTGTAGCATTCATCATGTTGTCGTTTGGGAAAAAAATAAACGCGTTCAAGTTTGAGTCACAATAACACTTTAACTAATGCAAAAAAAGAAACAGTACTTACTCATCAGATCGCTCTTCTCTTCTGGATGAACTCTAGCTCTTATTTTGAGGCAAATCCAGCTTTTATTCAGCGTGTCTTCTTCCAGAAACGAACAGTAATGTTAGCGCGAGGAACGATCTGGCTTTGTTTATGTTGGGCATCTCCTTGAGCACGCGGCTCACGTGGTTATTTACATATACGCGAGGGGGCGGGATAGCATTAGAAATAATGAGTTAGACGGGACAGACTGAACATCGTGTTGGTTTCATACAGATTACTTCATCACAGAATGTTTGTTTTCGATAAGACTTACTTCATTTCAAAGTAGACACTTCCAGCTTTCTATAGATATAACTCCCATGTCCGTGTGTTGAGTTTTCGCCAAGTTACACTTCATTTTAGTGACGTGTTTTGAAGAGCAGCTCGCGGAGATGGAGAAGACAAAGAGCGCATCCTGTTTGTTTTCTTTTTTTTTTCCAAAACCACAAAGTTTTGTTGTATTCGTGAGTGTACACAAAAAAATAGACACTTCAAAGTTTCAATTGATGTATAACACTTATCTGTACGACCAAAATCGACGGAGTATTTTTAATGTCTTTTGCACTGGTCTTAAAAAAAACGAGTTGGTATCGCCGGCGATACAGCCGTCCCCTTAGGGTTAAACCGGGAAAGCTGATTAGTCACCAGAAGAGAAGGACGGCAGCTCGCGTAAGTGTTGTAATACTTTTTCACAGTTCTGTTCTTTAAATTATTTACTTGCTGCTAGGAAGGAATACTTCGTTTCCTACCTATTTCTATTGTGCATTTTCGTTGAGGTTTATATGTTTGATTGCGCTTACTGGTAATTAGAATAATTTGCGCCTCCGCTAAGAACGAGCCTGTGTGATTGTGCGAAGTGTTTAGTTTCGTATCCAGCAATTAGCAGTCCTTTAAGGTTATTGGCTGTGCTTAGCAGAAGCCGGCCTCAGCGACTGTTAAGTATTTAAACTGCTTGGTGGCTGTTATAAGTTGGGAAAGCCGATTAGTCACCAGAAGAGAAGGACGGCAGCTCGCGTAAGTGTTGTAATACTTTTTCGCAGTTCTGTTGTTTAAATTATTTACTTGCTGCTAGGAAGGAATACTTTGTTTCCTACCTATTTCTATTGTGCATTTTCGTTGAGGTTTATATGTTTGATTGCACTTACTGGTAATTAGAATAATTTGCGCCTCCGCTAAGAACAAGCCTGTGTGATTGTGCGAAGTGTTTAGTTTCGTATCCAGCAATTAGCAGTCCTTTAAGGTTATTGGCTGTGCTGAGCAGAAGCCGGCCTCAGCTGTTTTCACTCTAGTCTCCTAGACCGTATTTATTTGATGTCAGAGCGCTGATGCGGAAGCGTTCAGCCATCGTGCTCAGCCTCCTCGTGTGAAGACCAACGAGTGTAAAGACAGACGACTTTTCCTGCGCGACTTCAACCGAGCAACGACACCGAGCACACACTTAAGTATCATTTCTATCTTCCCTCACACACTCTCCTTCCCTATCCTCTATCCTTCCACCGCTAACATGTGTTTCCAAACCATTCCAGTTCTCTCTCAACCACGCTCTAAAAACACACGCAGACAGCAACGTAATCCTGCTAACCTGCGCCCGATCGCTACATCTTCTACTACACCTCTTTTTTTCTCTGTGGGTCTTTGGAATTGCCAGTCAGCGGTCAACAAAGCTGACTTAATTTCTGCTTTTTCCTTACAATTCACACTCAGCATCTTGGGCTTGACTGAGACCTGGATTCGTCCAGAAGACTCCGCTACCCCGGCTGCTCTCTCTCACAATTTATCTTTCTCTCACACCCCAAGGCAAGTTGGCCGGGGCGGGGGCACTGGTCTGCTCATTTCAAACAATTGGAAATACTCAACCCACTCTCCCCTAGGCAATCACAACTCATTTGAATCTCATGCGATTACGGTAACGGCTCCTATAAAACTCCAGATAGTGGTAATCTACCGTCCCCCTGGCCAAATTCTAGCCACCTTTCTAGAGGAGCTGGACGGCCTGCTGTCCTCTTTCATGGAGGATGGCACTCCACTCTTAGTCTTTGGCGATTTCAACATTCACCTAGACAGGCCTTATGCTACAGACTTCCATTCACTCCTAGCTTCATTTGATCTCAAACGCCTTAATACTACTAGCACGCACAAATCAGGCAACCAACTTGATTTAATTTACACACGCAACTGTACTACAGATAACATTCTGGTACAACCACTACATATCTCTGACCATTTCTTCATTACATTTACCTTACATTTTGCTACCCGGGTGCCACCAGCTCCCTTACCGGTTACTTTCAGACGTAACCTACGCTCCCTTTCCCCCACCCATCTTTCCTCTGTAGTATCCTCCTCTCTTCCCTCACCTACCCATTTCACATCTCTGGATGTGAATGCAGCTACTGACCCTTTATGCTCTACCTTAACCTCTTGTCTAGATGACATTTGTCCTCTCTCCTCCAGGCCAGCACGGGCTGCCCCTTCTAACCCCTGGTTATCCGATGTTCTTCTTGAGCATCGGACCAAAATCAGAGCGGCAGAGAGAAAATGGCGCAAATCAAACGATCCGTCGGACCTGACTAGGTATCAGTCTTTGCTTTCATCTTTCTCTACTGAAGTCCACACTGCCAAATCCTCACATTTCCACAACAAGATCAACAGCGCTCCAGACATGCGTAATCTCTTCAGAACATTTAATTCTCTCCTCTGTCCCCCTCCACCACCGCCCACCACTTCTATAACAGCTGGCGACTTTGCCACTTTTTTCACAGAGAAAACTAGAACAATCAGTAACCAGTTCTCACCTCCACACACACAGGACCTCCAACCAACCACATCCACTGCTCAAACTCCCATCTTCTCCTTCTGTCCCCTCACCGAGGCAGAAGTATCCAAACTTCTCCTCTCCAGCCATCCTACAACATGTCCTCTTGACCCAATCCCCTCTCACCTTCTCCATGCAATCTCTCCCACACTCTTACCGGCACTCACACACATTATCAACACATCTCTCCGCACTGGCATCTTCCCCACAGCGTACAAGCAGGCCCGGGTAACCCCACTGCTCAAAAAAACTACATTAAACACTTCTCTTTTAGAAAACTACAGACCTGTCTCTCTCCTTCCATTCGTAGCGAAAACACTCTTCAACCAGCTCTCACTGTTTCTTTCACAGTACAACAAACTGGATGCTAAACAGTCAGGTTTCAGGAGTGGCCATTCAACAGAGACTGCGCTACTCTCAGTCACTGAAGCCCTACGAGTCGCAAAGGCCGATTCCAAATCAACAGTCCTCATTCTGCTCGATCTTTCTGCTGCTTTTGACACTGTCAATCATCAGATCCTCCTGTCCACCCTCTCATCGCTGGGCATCACTGGGATTCCACTTCACTGGTTTGAATCCTATCTCACCGGTAGGTCCTTCAGGGTGGCCTGGGGAGGGGAGGTATCCAAAGCACATCAACTGGTCACTGGGGTTCCTCAGGGATCGGTTCTTGGACTCCTCCTCTTCTCCACATACACTACATCACTGGGACCCATCATACAGGCACATGGCTTCTCCTACCATTGCTACGCCGATGACACACAGCTCTATCTCTCTTTTCAACCAGATGATCCAACGGTAGCTGCACGGATCTCAGGTTGCCTGGCGGACATCTCGGCATGGATGAAAGAACATCACCTAGGCAAGGCAAGGCAAGGCAAGGCAAGTTTATTTATATAGCACATTTCATACACAGTGGTAATTCAAAGTGCTTTACATAAAAGAAAGTGAAATAGTCATTCACAGCAATAAAAACAAGGAATTAAAAATAATAAAAACAAGGAATTTTAAAATGTTATAGAAATTGATTTAAAATGAAATTTAAAACAGTTAAATAGAAAACGATTATACATAAAATACAGTGCAGTCAGTTCGGACGTAGCACAGTGTTCATTCAACAAATGCACAGCTAAACAGATGAGTTTTCAGTCTGGATTTAAATGTGCCTAATGTTTTAGCACATCTGTGCCCGTATGTATAAAACTTCTCAGAAATGCTCTTAAGAATAGTCTTAAGCTTTGACTTAAGTGTCAAAAAATACTTAGTAAAAAGTAGGACTTTTCTAAGAGTAGGAGATTTTTATAAAGAAGCTAAAAGCAACTTTCAGTAAAGTCTAAGACTGATTCTTATGTGTTAACTGAGGTAACACTTAAGTGTTGTGAACTAAAGACTACAATGATGTCAACACAAAATGGCTGACCTCGACCTCTGAATCAGCCAATAGTGAGCCTGCTCATGTAAAGTCACAGCAGCACAACACCAATCATTTAATGTAACTACAATGAAATCATTTAATTAAGACACTAAAATATTTTAATATTTAAATGTATTTGAAAAAAAAATGCTTTGCATTGAGCAAAATTATCACAAATTATTACTGATGCTTTGTTTTCTATTGGTATGTCTACTTATTTACAGTTGGAGCAATGATGTGAACATGAGTAACATCAATGGCTCCAACAGCTCCAGGAAGGTCCTCAATTCTCATAAAAGTGGCTTGTTTTTGCAATATGGTTTGGTGGTTAGTTAGAAAGTCAATAAAATGCCATATAGTAGTGGTCAAAAGTGATGTCTGGCTAAGAAAATTTGATATCTTCACCCTTAATTAAAAAAAAATAAAAAATTACAAGATTTTGTAAGAATATTGCATAGTTGCTTAGAGTCAGTAGTTCTATTTGTGATAATAATGCAATGAAACATGCGGCCATAATTTTTGGCCATGCTGTCACAAAGAAATTATGAACACATGCAAAAACAAGAGGACCAATGAAATATTAATAACTTTTGTAGTCAATGTGCCAATGTTGCCAATTTACTGATTTTGTCACTAGATTTAGTAACTTCCTCACCCCTTTAGAGACTTTTTTCAAAAGCCTAGCAACAAAATCAATTTCTTGGACAAACCTTATCTACATTCCAAGACTCTCCCATGATGTTATAAAGGCGAGATCACTGATCTATATAAATATAGGCAGCGGCTATTTGCACTAAGTGAAAATAGCATATTTTCTTAGCGATAGAGGCTATTTACACTAAGTGAAAATAGCTATAGATTCTATTTACACTATGTTAAAATAGCATGATTTTGTGCTATTTATACTACTTATTGCAAATAGTGGCAATTATCTGCACCTCAGTATTGTAGTACATTATAAAACAGTATGCAATAATAAGTTATTGAGTGTAAATTTTAATTTTAATTCAAATTATTCAATGGATGCCACCTTATTGGGACAGTAAAGCCCTCCCTATCTACCCTAAGCCTACCCGATAAATTATTTTCAACTTTTTGATTATTTCCTTCATTTTTATTGAAAATAAATGCTTTTCTGATGTGATGTGAAATTTGAAAAGGGAGAATTTTTTTTTTTGCCAAAAGGCAAATTCGAACCCCGGGTCAATCGCGTCAAAAGGTGTACAACACACATTGTATCATCTGCACCACTAGAACTGGCGCCTGGTGACTGTCTTTTGTAATTTTGACAAGCCTAATCACACATTGGTGGGCGGAGTTAGTGTAAATAGCCTCTACCAACAAGGCAGGCTATTTGCACTTAGTGTAAATAGACACTCCGATAAAGGCAAATATATATCAGTGAACTCACCTTTATGACGTCATCTAGCAACATTAAGTTACCAGTTTTAGCTAATTTCAATTGAAAGCAGTTCACAACACTAGTCTGTGTTTTTTTTTTCCTTGGTATTTTGTTGGTTTAAGTGAAATGTGGGGGTCATAAAAAATAAAAATAAAAAACCTCCACATCACTTTTGGCCACTGTTGTGTTTGGTGGGGTTAGTGCCACAATATGTAAGACCCTGATTTGTAATTACTACTTTCATTTCTGCAGTTAGAGCAATGACTTGTGGAAGAGGTTATTAAATTTCTTACTATGTCAGTTACAAAAAAAATCTTTTTGATCTTGACAATCAAGTTTGCATCGTTATATCAACTTCATGTTATCATATCCAAGTTCAATATGTTATATTTTCACTGGAAAGTGTTTGTCGTCTCCTCTTTGCTGCCATCTTGTTACTCCTAACTAGGTTAGGAGACCTCTTCAGCTCTCTTAAATAATTTAGGAGCTGAGACCTAGTCTTAACACTTAGGAACCTTTATGAATCACTCTTATTCTTAAGTCTAGGAATAAGAGTAAAATTACGTCATTCTTAGAATTTTGATACACTTAAGACTAAAATTTTACTCTGAGCGGCTTTATACATACGGCCCCTGATCTCTTCTGGAAGCTGGTTCCAACTGCGGGTGGCATAATAGCTAAAAGCGGACTCCCCTTGTTTTGTGTGAACCCTTGGTATTTCTAACTGACTCGATCCTAATGATCTGAGTGGTCTGTTAGGTTTATATTCAGTGAGCATATCTGCAATGTATTTAGGTCCTAGGCCATTGAGTGACTTATAAACGAGTAAAAGTACTTTAAAATCAATCCTAAATGTAACTGGAAGCCAGTGTAAGGACCTGAGGACTGGTGTGATATGCTCAGATTTTCTGGTTCTAGTCAGAATCCTGGCAGCAGCGTTCTGGATGAGCTGCAGCTGTCTAATGGTCTTCTTTGGAAGGCCGGTATAAAGGCATGAATAAGTTTCTCCAAGTCGTGACTGGAAACAAAACATCTAATTCTTGCAATGTTTTTGAGATGATAGTATGCTGATTTAGTTACTGCTTTGACATGACTACTGAAGCTAAGGTCTGTCTCCAGAATCACCCCAAGATTTCTGACTTGATTTTTAGTTGTTTGACCCCTAGAGTCAAGGTATGCATTCACCTTGAGAACTTCATCTTTGTTTCCAAATGCAATGACTTCAGTTTTCTCCTTGTTTAGCTGAAGAAAGTTTTGGCACATCCAACTGTTAATTTCATCAATGCATTGGCAGAGGAAGTCAATGGGGCTATAGTCATTTGGAGATAAGGCCAGGTAGATCTGGGTATCATCAGCATAGCTGTGATAGGCAATTTGTTTTTTCCTCATTATCTGACTTAGTGGGAGCATATACAGGCTAAACAAGAGCGGTGCAAGAATTGAGCCTTGTGGGACTCCGCATGTCATGGACGTCCACTTAGACTTATGCTCTCCTATACTCACATAATAACCTCTCCCTTCTAAGTATGACCTGAACCATTTGAGTGCCAACCCAGAAAGCCTGACCCAGTTTTCCAGTCTCTCTAGAAGTATGTTATGATCGACAGTGTCAAACGCAGCACTAAGATCTAGCAGTACCAGCACTGATATTTTGCCAGAACCAGAATTAAAGCGAATATCATTTATTATCTTAACCCTCTGGGGACTGAGGTGATTTTGGGGCCCTTGAGATGTTTTGACATGCCCTGATATTTGTGCTTATTTCAGCTACTTATAACATACTAATGACCAACATGTATTTGTTTTTGTATTCAGCACAAACTTTGCTACAATATTATGTGACCAAGATGGATGTACATGTTTGTATTTTTTTCAGAAAAAAAATATTATGCGTGGTTAGTAAGTTTTGGGAAAAAAAATGTAGCTGAAATAAGGCCATAAAACCCACACTAAATAGTCCTGAATAAGACTTTAGAGTAATCAGTCTTCTCGGCTAGAATATTTACTTCACAATTAAGTGAGAATCATTCTGCTTACTCATTTACAGAAAACAATATATTGATTAAAATTTTTTAAGACATGTTTTGTGATTGAAAGCCTGTATGCGAGGGAGTGACAATGTCCTTGAATATTAAGTGATTCTCACCTGAGACACCTCCCCTAAAGGCTGCTAATGGCCCATCAGTGTGACTGACTTTGAGGCAGGTAAGAGAGAATGTGAGGAGATTGAACAAATGTATTTTTTTATTATTTGTATTTTATTTACAACACCGTATAATGAAAACATACATAATGAAGGTCAAAGACACATTATTGTGCACACTGATCTAACCACAGAGATGTGAACAGACTTTGAGTCATTCCTGCAACAGATTCTGTTCAACAAGTGACACAAGTAAATCATGCCTGATATTTACGTGTGTTCAAGTATTCAAGAAGAAAAAAAACAACATAATCAGTGGTCAAGGAGCTTGTTTTACCATATAATATCAGTGTAGTTGGACATCTGATTCTGAGTTTGAAGAAAGTCATCAGGATTCATCATCTGTGGTGCAGGTATCTGATTCAATAAAATACAAACAACCAAAACATTTGTGAGCATGTTAATATCAGGAGCATCTTTTTATATATATGTTTTATAGACTCACGCATGCTTTGTACTATCGTAAACAAAAAAATACATTTTATATCTGAGAAACTAATTATTATTGTTTAGAAAAAACAAACTATGATTTTGTAGTCATATAGCCTAGTATGTATGGCTTTGTACTACAAAAGATGTACTTTGTACTATAAAAACGGATATTTTATATCTGAGAAACTAATTATTATCGTTTAGCACGCTATTCAATCCATTTGTGAACATTAAACATTTTTCTAAACATTGTAGCATTCATCATGTTGTCGTTTGGGAAAAAAAATAAACGCGTTCAAGTTTGAGT
This sequence comes from Schizothorax lantsangensis, assembly GCA_027422415.1. Classification (NCBI taxonomy): domain Eukaryota; kingdom Metazoa; phylum Chordata; class Actinopteri; order Cypriniformes; family Cyprinidae; genus Schizothorax; species Schizothorax lantsangensis. The sequence goes on along the minus strand of CM049861.1, from coordinate 30,234,712 downwards.
CACAATAACACGTTAACTAATGCAAAAAAAGAAACATTACTTACTCATCAGATCGCTCTTCTCTTCTGGATGAACTCTTGCTCTTATTTTGAGGCAAATCCAGCTTTTATTCAGCGTGTCTTCTTCCAGAAACGAACAGTAATGTTAGCGCGAGGAACGATCTGGCTTTGTTTATGGGCATTTCCTTGAGCAAGCGGCTCACATGGTTATTTACATATGAACGCGAGGGGGCGGGATCGCATTAGAAATAATGAGTTAGACGGGACAGACTGGACATCGTGTTGGTTTCATATGGATTACTTCATCACAGAATGTTTGTTTTCGATAAGACTTACAAAGTAGTACTTTCATTTCAAAGTAGACACTTCCAGCTTTCTATAGATATAACTCCCATGTCCGTGTGTTGAGTTTTCGCTGAGTTACAGTTCATTTTAGTGACGTATTTTGAAGAGCAGCTCGCGGAGATGGAGAAGACAAAGAGCGCATCCTGTTTGTTTTCTTTTTTTTTTCCAATACCACAAAGTTTTGTTGTATTCGTGAGTGTACACAAAAAAAATAGACACTTCAAAGTTTCAATTGATGTATAACACTTATCTGTACGACCAAAATCGACGGAGTATTTTTAATGTCTTTTGCACTGGTCTTAAAAAAAACGAGTTGGTATCGCCGGCGATACAGCCTTCCCCTTAGGGTTAATGAGTGCTGTCTCTGTGCTGTGATGCACACGGAAACCAGATTGAAAATTATCCAGGTATTCATTTGAGTTTAAGTAGTTGTTCAGCTGATTAAAAACTATCTTTTCAATAATCTTACCTATGAAAGGAAGATTTGATATTGGTCTATAGTTGCTCAACATGGTGCTATCAAGATTGCGCTTTTTCAGAAGGGGCTTAACAACTGCAGTTTTCAGGGAGTTTGGAAAAGTCCCAGAAAGAAGTGAGGTGTTCACCACTTCTAAGAGATCTACTTCCAAACTGTTAAGCACACTTTTGAAAAAAGATGTAGGAAGTGTGTCGAGATAGCAGGTTGACGATTTAACCTGTTAACCTGCACCCCCCATATTGGGAATCACAGCTGAAAATGACTAACTAAGCTTCTTCTTTGGCTCTCAACGGAGGCGGTCGCATTTTTTTCCTCCCCGTCCTCTCCCTTATTTTCCCTGCTTGCTCTCTCGTCTCGTCTATCTGTATCTATTGAGAGACTCTCTCTGCAATGCTCACCAAACTGGAAAATTATGGATTTGATCAACTGGTCTCTCTACGCAATTGACACCATCGAAGATATCTACCTATTCGGAACCATGATAACAGGTCTTCTGCTGATTGGATTAGGCTTTGCCCTGGGTTATCGAAGAATTCAGAAAACGGGAACAGCTGTCCAAAGCCTCACAAGGCTGCCCGTCACGATTGAAGCAGTGGGCAGAGCGGTCAGCATTGAGACTGAGACTATTAACCGCTATATGGATTCTATCATGGATGAAATATGGATTCTATCATGGAGAAGCTCACGGCTTTGCAAAGGAAATTTGATCATGGAGATCAGAATTGGACAAATAGAGTAGCTGTGGAATTTGGAATGCGGTTACTCGCCCCAAGACTAAACAACTGCAATCTTATCTTTTGGCTCCCCTGAACCAGCACTGGCCTTGGCTGCTGCTGAAAAAATCATCCTGGAAAGAGCACTGCATTGTGACGCTCTTGCGTTCCTCCCCCAATCTAAAGACAGCTGCTGATTACACACACACACACACACACATACACACAAAAACTATTACAGATACACCTCCCAACCCCGATCCCTCGCCTCCATCGCTTTGAACCGCCAGCCTGACAAGCGGGTCTGGACCAGCGCTAATCTGGCTGCAGGACCGGATGGCTGATTGCCAGAGCTGGATTACTTCCCCTGTTGCAAAGTCGTGTGTCTATGGTGTATTATGTGCTTTGTGTTGCAGAGGTGTTTTTCCTGTTCTCACACTGTACTCCTGGGGGAGCATAGTCTGGGAGTTATTTTTTTCTCCTTATATACATTCCTCTTGTTTGCTGTATTTCTTCAATTCCCTGTCTTCCTGTCCTGTCTACCCCATTGTCATATATGTATGTTGTGTATGGACAGGTCGATGGCTAATTTCGCTGGTACTTGTGACTAGTGACAATAAAGGGCTACTACTACTACTACTAACTTAAAATGGTAACAGCTCCTGACTTCAGTGTGCCACACACACAATTGTGGTGTCTTTGGAAAGAAGACCCTTTGGCCTTTACTATCCATCATCCAGAGTTGATGATGCTCAAAAATATAAAAAGTTATAGACACTGAAGTGCCTTGATAAAAATTGTACCACACTGAATTATTTTTTTATTTCATATAAAAATACATGAAATCAGTCCTGAAGCAATCCAGAAAAGTAATGGGTTGAAAGTCACATGTCTCATTGGTTTATATTTCAAATCTGAAGAAGATACCATGAAAAATGAGATTCCTGCAGCCATTTTTCTAGTCCCCCCCCCCCCGTTTGAGGAAAAATATTTACCAAATTATTGAAGAGTTCTACTACAAACTATTTAGTCATTATACATGCCACTGCAGTTTTTCAATTATAAAACTGTATACAGAATCTTAGACATCGTATCAGTGATTTATTTGAGCACTAGAATAATACCATAATAATAATTTTTGAGTGATGAAAAAAAACAATAATAATAAAAAAAAATAACTTAATTACATACTGATTTCCTGACATTCAGATGCTCCTTTGCTCTCCTGCTCATACATTAGGTAATCACATGCTGACGATCATTCATACAGATGCAAATCATACTGATGGCTGCCCAATATAGTCAATATTCACATTATAATGGCCTTTTATATAGACTGCATTCACACTGATATCTGTGAACAGTCAGTAATTACATGCTGATTATCAGCCATAGAGATGTTAATCATACTGATACAGGCACATTCTCCACAAAACACGCAAACATATATGAAAACTGTTGAAGAAGAAAAAAAAGAAATGTTTTTTGTGCTAAAAAGATCGCTAAGTTACGCCCCATCAGATGACAGGTGCGTCACAGCGTGCGTCATGCGCCGTCGCGAGGGAGCGCCAGAATTCAAATAAACAATCTTCCGTGTATCTTTGACTTTTTTTTTTTTGGATGATTTCATTCTGTTTGGAACATTGTCTGCTACAAAATCGTGCTGTTTTTTTACCACCAAGACGCTGTTTTTGAGCGTAATCTGTTCCATAACGGACACAAACAATAACTCTCCCTCAAGAGATGAGACGTAAACAAAGGATTATCGATCTAAATTACAACGTTGTTGTTTCTTTGGACTAAAAGTGCTCGATGGAATGTTGTTCACTGGACTCTTATCTTTCAAACTAAACCAGGATTTACAGCAGTGGATACGTTTGAGAGTCGTTATCAGGATGAATATGGTATGTACTGCGGGGTTTTTTTCTACATGTCTTGGTGTACGGCTTACACAAATTTAGCAAATACATTCCGTATAAGCTTTCTATCGAAAAACAGCGATCTGTCGTCGATGCTAGAGGCTTAGACCTTCAAAATGATATATAGTTTGTCAAGATTCATTTTGTCCTGTTTTACTTTATCTGTTTGAAAACAATGACGTGTGCAAACAAAGAGCTCTCAGTGCGCCCGCGTCCTGGTGCAGGTTAACAGGTTAAGATGCTGTACTATTTCTTCCAAAATTTTGCTATCAATTGTTTCAAAAACAGACATAGTCACTTCTTTTTGAGATTGCGGTCGAATCTGTGTGACCTCTGTATTACAGGAAGATGTGCCAATCTCCTTTCTGATATTACTGATCTTCTCTGAAAAGAAGGAAGCAAACTCATTGCATTTGCTGTCGGAGAGCATTTCACTAGGAATCTGACTTGGGGGGTTTGTCAGTCTCTCAACAGTAGCAAAAAGAGTACGAGTGTTGTTTAAGTTACTGTTTGTAAGGTTTGAGAAGAAGGTCTGTCTAGCTGTGGCTAGTTCCACATTGAAAGCATGAAGGCTGTCTTTATAGGTGCTATAGTGAATTTCAAGTTTCGTCTTCCGCCACATCCGCTCAGCTTTTCTGCATTGCCTTTTCATACTCGGAACTGCTCAACCTACAGCTCAGCTCATACCTACAGCTCAACCTGGCAAAGACTGAGCTTCTTGTCGTCCCTGCCACTCCGACTCTACAGCATGACTTCTCGATTCAGTTAGGCACATCAATAATTACCCCATCAACTTCGGTCAGAAATCTTGGTGTAATCTTTGATGACCAGCTGACCTTCAAAGAGCACATTGCAAAGACTGCTCGATCTTGCAGGTTTGCACTACACAACATCAGAAAAATCAGGCCCTTCCTGACAGAGCATGCTGCGCAACTTCTTGTCCAGGCCCTTGTCGTTTCTAGGCTGGACTACTGCAATGCTGTTCTGGCTGGTCTTCCAGCAAACACAATCAAACCTCTACAAATGATTCAGAATGCAGCAGCACGACTGGTCTTCAATGAGCCCAAAAGAACCCATGTTACACCTCTCTTCATCTCACTGCACTGGCTACCAGTGGCAGCTCGCATCAAGTTCAAGACACTGATGCTTGCATACAGAACGACCACAGGCTCAGCACCCTCCTACTTCCACTCACTATTACAAATCTACATCCCCTCCAGAAGTCTGAGATCTGCTAGTGAGCGACGCCTTGTGGTACCATCACAGAGAGGCTCAAAATCACTCTCCAGAACATTCTCATTCACCATTCCTGAATGGTGGAATAATCTTCCCACCCCTATCCGGAATGCTGGATCCCTGTCAATCTTCAAGCAACAACTGAAGACTCATCTCTTTCGGCACTACTTGACTTCATCCTAAACTTGTTCTTAAAAAAAAAAAAAACTTTCCCTTTATCTTTCTCTCCTTCCCTTGCTAGCTTGTACTTATTTGAACAATGACTGAGACTTGGTGTTACGAGCACTTCCTCTGTCTGATTGCCTCTTCAAGATGAATCACTTTATGTATTCCCCAATTGTAAGTCGCTTTGGATAAAAGCGTCTGCCAAATGACTAAATGTAAGTTAGTTAGTCATTTTCAGCTGTGATTCCCAATATGGGGGGCACTGGTTAACAGGTTAACCCTCTGGGGTCTAAGGGTGTTTTGGGGGCCTGGAGAAGTTTTGACATGCCCTGACATTTGTGCTTTTTCAGTTGCTTATACACATATAAATGCTAAAGTCTAATAACACTGTAAACAGCACAAACTGGGCTACAATAATATGTTAGCAGCATTTATGTACATGGTTTTGTTTTTGAGAAAGAAACATTTATGCGTGGTTAGTGAAAAACTAAAATTTTGAAGTCACTGAAATAAGGCCATAAAAAACATACAGAACATTTGTTCACAAGACTTATAGAACTGGATCTTGTAGCCTAGAGTTTTTGCTTCAAAATTATATGAAAATAATCTTGTTTACTTACTCACAGAAAACAATATATTGATTTAAATTTTCTAAGACACTTTTTGAATAGAAAAGGTCTATGCGAGAAGGCGTCAACCTTCACATTCACACCTGAGAAGACAAAGGCCCGCATAATGAGCTGCATAATGAGCTTCATAATGAGCCATTCAGGCAGGTATGTGACTGAGAGGGAAGAGTTACAAGAAAGAATATGAGGACAAAATACATTTATATATTTTTTGTTTTTAGTTTATTAAGAATATATCTAGCTATCACACAAAATAACTTGAGATTCACTTGCGAGTGCAGTTATATAGTTTATTAGGATCAATCAAAGCTGACTTTTTAGCATCATTACTCCAGTCACATGATCCTTCTTTATCATCACTTGTGTGCTATATAAAAGTTTTAATTTCTGTATATACTGACTCCAAGCTTTTGAATGGTATAGTGTGTATTGTTACACTTGGAGTAAGACTGGAGTAATGATGCTGAAAATGTAGCTTTGTAGCTTAGTTTGTAGCTGTGTTCCAGGTTCCTGAGTGGGCTGCTTATTTGCATTGGCTCACTTTGCAACAGGTTCTTTTGCACTGTTATCCTCACATCTGAAATAAAAAGTAAGCATGCTGTTTACACAAACTACATTATTAACATTATTGTGATGGTCACTGATACTAGTACTAATTTATAGAAAAAAAGAACACAATTACCACATAGCACACATATTTTACCTTACAGTAAATAAATCAAATTAAAGTAACATCTGTAAAATGGTGAATGCACACTTACTCTGTATGATTGTGAATGGAGATGAAAACTGAACGAGACCAGCGCCCCCTTCCTTTGTGAGATGCAGGTGAAGGCGAGGGTATGTATTCACAGTCCTAAAAGAATGTTATAAACAATCGTCAGCATTTATTTTTCACAGTACCTTACAGAATGCCAATAACAAGAGCAGATAATCGCGAACAGAAGCTTAGTTACATTCATAAACAAGCATGCTTTGTATGTAGGCCTATACAATACAAAAACTATAGTAATAAACATCTATGGCTATATTCACAAACAGAGTATAGCCAAAGATTATACAATACCCTTCTTATAAACATGTTATAAACATACTTAGACTCGTAGCATTCATCATGTTACAGTGTACACTCATATTACTATTGTCACAATAACACGTTAACTAATGCAAAAAATAAACATTACTTACTCATCAGATTGATCTCCACTACTGGATGAAATATTGTTCTTCTTTTGAGGGAAGTCCTGCCTTTACTCAGCGCGTCTTCTTCCAGAAACGAACAGTAGCGATCTCCTCTTTGTTTATGTTTGGCGTCTCCATGAGCGCGTGTCTCACGTGGTTATTTACATATGAACGGCCGCGAGCCGCGAGGGGGCGGGATCGCATTAGAGATAATGAGTTAGACGGGAAAGACTGAACATCGTGTTGGTTTCATACGGATTGCTTTATCACAGAATATTTGTTTTCGATATGACTTACTTCATTTAAAAGAAGACACTTCAAGCTTTCTATAGATATAACTCCCATGTCTCTGTGTTGAGTTTTCGCTGAGTTACACTTCATTTTAGTGACGCGTTTCTAAAAGCAGTTCGTGGAGACGGAGAAGACAGAGAGCGCACCCTGTTTGTTTTCTTTATTCTTCAAAAGCACAAAGTTTAGTTGTTATTATGAGTGTATACAAATAAAAGTAGACCCCTTACAGATTCGAATGGTGTATTGCTCTTATCTGTACGATCAAAAATGACAGAGTAATTCAAGCTCATTTCGGCCTTATGAGGAAAATCTGCCACAAAACGCGTATCCGCGTTGATCGACCCCAAAGGGTTAATAAACAAATTACAGATGGTTCAAAATGCAGCAGCTAGAGTTCTTACTAGAACCAGGAAGTATGAGCACATTAGCCCAGTTCTGTCAACACTGCACTGGCTCCCTACTAAACATCGTATAGATTTTAAAATCTTGTTAATTACTTATAAAGCCCTAAATTGTTTAGCTCCTCAGTACTTGAGCGAGCTCTTATCGCATTATAGTCCTTCACGTCCGCTGCGTTCTCAAAACTCTGGTCATTTGATAATACCTAGAATATCAAAATCAACTGCGGGCGGCAGATCTTTTTCCTATTTAGCGCCCAAACTCTGGAACAATCTACCGAACACTGTTCGGGAGGCAGACACACTCTGTCAGTTTAAATCTAGATTAAAGACCCATCTCTTTAACCTGGCGTACACATAACACACTAATACACTTCTATTATTCAAATCCATTAAAGGATTGTTAGGCTGCACTAATTAGGTCAACCGGAACCGGGAACACTTCCCATAACACACAATGTACTTGTTACATCGTAAGAAGATTGACATCTACGCTAATATTAGTCTGTTTCTTTCTTATTCCGAGGTCACTGCAGTCACCAGATCAGATGGTGGATCAGCACCTAGAGACAACCTCTACAGCACTGAATGTCAGCGGAGACCAGCACACCTAGATGAGCCCCAGAGACAGACCCCCAGTGAGGACCCCGTCACCTAGACAGCCATCAGGAAAAGACCTCGGGAACCAGTTGAGCCCTCCAATCTGACTTTGCAGCAGTTGGAATTGAACTGCTGTGTCGTCTGGCCAGAGGAGAAATGGCCCCCCGACTGAGCCTGGTTTCTCCCAAGGTTTTTTCTCCGTTCTGTCACCAATGGAGTTTTGGTTCCTTGCTGCTGTCGCCTCTGGCTTGCTTAGTTGGGGACACTTAATTTCCAGCAATATCGTCTACTTGATTGAACAGAAACTTTTTGAACTGAACTGAGCTGGACAATGCCATCACTGAATTCAATAATGAAATGCCTTTAACTGAAAATTGAGTGTTTAATCTTGTCATTTTACATTATTGACACTATTTTCCCATTTTGATATTGTGCAGTTACCAATACACCGTATGTACACATTCTACATTATGTACACATCTATACATAGTAATATGTGAAGGTGCAACAGATTAAACATTTACAACAGATTAGTTGTGCAATAGATAGTTGTGCAAAGGTGCAACAGATTATACATATGCAATGTCGTGGATGTGCATTGTATGGTATCCAGTGATAGCAGATAGGTTGTATTATTGCAGTGTGTGCGTGTAGTCCAGTAGAACGGTGTTAAAGTGCAGTGCATGGCATGTTGTGTGAGTGGGAGTGTGATGTAGGGTGAATTAGTTCTGACTGTTCATTAGCCTGATAGCCTGAGGGAAAAAGCTGTCCCTCAGTCGGCTAGTGCGGGATCGGATGCTGCGGAGACGTCTCCCTGAGGGCAGCAGAGAGAGCAGTCTGTGGGATGGATGGCTGGAGTCCTTGATGATCCTCCTGGCTTTCCTTATACACCGCCTGGTGTAGATGTCCTGGAGGGAGGGAAGCTCACCTCCAACAATGTGGCGGGCAGTTCGCACCACCCTTTGCAGAGCTTTGCAGTTGCCAGCGGTGCTGTTTCCAAATCAGGCGGTGACGCAGGATGCTCTCCACAGTGCAGGTGTAGAAGGATCTGAGGATGCTGGGGCTCATTCCAAACTTCCTCAGCCGTCTCAGGAAGAAGAGGCGCTGATGTGCCTTCTTCAGCACTGCGTCTGTGTGAGCAGACCATGTGAGATCCTCGGTGAAGTGAACGCCGAGGAACTTAAAGCTGTTTACCCGCTCCACAGGTGTCTTGTCGATGGAGATTGGTGTGTGTTCTCTGCTCTGTCTCCTGAAATCCACCACCAGCTCCTTGGTCTTGTCGATGTTGAGTGAGAGGTGGTTCTCCTGGCACCATTTAGTCAGGGTACTCACCTCCTCTCTGTAGGCCGTCTCATCGTTGTCGGTGATCAGGCCTATCACCATTGTGTCATCGGCAAATTTGACGATGACGTTGGAGCTGTGTGTAGCTGTACAGTCGTGTGTGTACAGGGAGTACAGGAGTGGGCTGAGGACGCAGCCCTGCGGGGCACCAGTGTTGAGGATCAGGTGAGATGAGGTGTTGTTGCCCATTCTGACCACTTGACTTCTGCCTGTCAGGAAGTCCAGGATCCAGCTGCACAGAGATCTGTTCAGTCCCAGAGTCTGGAGCTTCTCAACCAGTGTGGCAGGCACTATGGTGTTAAATGCTGAACTATAATCCACGAACAGCATCCTCACATAGGTGTTCTTATTTTCCAGGTGGGAGAGAGCAGTGTGCAGGGTGAAGGCAATAGCGTCGTCTGTGGAACGGTTTCTGCAGTATGCAAATTGTAGTGGGTCCAGTGAGGCAGGCAGCACAGAGCAGATGTGGTCTCTGATGAGCTTCTCAAAACACTTGCTGAAGATGGGTGTCATGGCAACGGGCCTCCAGTCATTCAAGCATGTGATTTTATTTTTCTTAGGTATGGGCACAATGGTGGATTTTTTGAAGCATGAGGGAACTACATTCGAATTTGAATGCGCTGCAGTTGTCATGCCCATTAAATTGCACAACGTCATCAGTGATGTGGAGCATAGATAGAGAGGATGTTGTATACTATAAACTCCTCACCATAAAGCTCTCGTCCTCTACAGACAAAGTAGTGCAGCAGGTTTCCTGTGTACTCCGAATGCCTCTTGACTAGTGTTGGTGACACTAGCAAGCACATGGCCACATTGAAAGCCAGAAAATGATGATACAGGTCATCCTCAAGGATTCCTTTTCAGCACCAGCTTGCCCGTGTATAGCATGAATTGTTGAAATTCTGTAGCCTTCCACCTCTCTAGCTCACCCAGGCTTCGAGGTGTGCAAGAAAAGATTGATGGCATTTCATTTTTGAGTTGAAGAAGCCTAGTGCTTATTACTTCTAGTTTTTGAGTGCTGGAGAGCCTCACTCCTCTCGCTCTACTGGTCCAACTAAACAGCAGCTTTTTCATCACCCCCAGGCATGATTGATGCAGATAATCAATGGGGAAGCTCTTGACCATATCAATGGAAAGATGGGCCAGTGGTGTGCTGTCTTTGTGATGTTCGGGCTGAACCTGGTTTCTGAATGATGCATCTGTTCTTAGAGTGAGGTTTCCAGTGTCCTGAAAGGTCACTCTGTTGAGCCATTCACCCTTTTGGTCACACTTATCGCAGCCATAATATCCAGAGTATAGCTTTGTGCCCCGGACAAAAGCTTTCGCTGGAGCATCACAGACGATGCAGAGAACATTTATGCTATGTTTTTTTACCTGCCGCTAGACAGGAGGTCTTCGAGGTCTGCTACAAAATCCTCTAAAAAATGCAGATCTTTTGGCCGGTGTCACATATCACAAGGGAGGCACGGAGACGAGGAGTACTATAACGAAAGTCTTTAATTCCAAAAAGGATGACAGGGATCAAAGGCAGGGAAGACATTCTACAGCCGACGTGAAGACAGGGAAACACAGGGCTTATAAACCGAAGCAAAACAATCGAGGAAGAACAGAAACAGGTGAGGAGCAATTAAACATGGCTGGAAACTAATAAACTAATGAGGAGGACAGGAAAAACCAAATAAGGGCATGAAAAGGAAAGGAAACACAAGACACAGGAAGACAGGACTGACAGCCGGTTGTTTCCACAAGTTAATGTTGTAGGGAAAACAACAATTGGATTCAGGTGGATGGCACAGAAGACAGGCCACATGCCTTTCCCTGAGCTCTTGAATAACGGTAGGCCGTCAACATTAAAAGACAAATCGATGGTGTCATGGTCTTGCAGTTCTTCAACAGGGTACTTCTCCAGGTGTTCCAGTAGCTTTTGATGGAGGGGGTAATGGAAATATTCCATTCCAGATTTTTGTATGGTTGCTACATGCCTTGGTGTTTTCAGCAATGTACGGGCAGTGGATGGAAGGTCTGTGTGGCCGTGTTGCTGAAGGACCTTTAATAAATGGTCAACAGCATTGTGTTTGACTTGGAATTGGGATGCCCAAGGTTGCCAGATCTGTTCCCAGTGATGATTTGTCGTCATGGTGGACATATTATTGAACACAAGCAATTAGAGTGTTAGAATTATCACCATATACTTTCTTTGAATCAGGTTTCAGTGATTAATAAAGGGTAGTAAATGAGTAATGTCAATTTTATTTTTGCAACCATGTTTAAACATATCGGAACAAGCCTTCTGGGTTTCCAAAAAGGTTAAGGAATGCCCAAATTGATGCTTCTGACTATGTGGACATTTTAAAAGTATACATTTTTTGTCGGGTCTCGGGGTTGATCACCTGTTCTTTGCTGTCTCTGTGTTCAGGTGTTTGTTGTGTGCGTGGCTTGTTTTGACAGCTCGCCACGTGTGCATTGTCAGCGTGTTTATTCCCCCGCCCCCCTTGTTTCTCTGCTCGTTAGCTCTGATTCTTTCGCACCTGGTTCTTGTTATTTCATTAGCTTTTCCCTTTATAGCTCCCCGTGTCTCTCTGTCTTTTGTCAGACTGTTGTGGTTTCCCATTACTCTGACTGTCATAGTTTGTTTAACGTAAAGTACTTACTCTGTCTTGTCTCGTTCAGGCTCCAGTGCTCGTAGCTGCCGTAGTGTTTTTCTGCATCCCTCTGTGTGTTCAGACTCCCGTGGACTCTCCTTGGCGTTCGCCTCTCCTGATCCTCTGCGGACGCATAGCGCTTGCTCTGCCGCTCACTCGGATTAGCGAGCTGCCCCGCTGGCTTCATCTCCTCTGTCGCTGTCACGGCTTGTGCCAACCGCTGCCATCCACCCTCCAGTGTGGAAGGGGGATTCCTAGTCCACACGAGCTGCCCGCGGAAGCACTCCTCGCCAGTACTTATATTTTCTGTCAATAAAACCTCTGTTTATACCCGCATCTGAATCCAGCCTGTTTCTCCTGACATTTTTAGTATTTAAAACTTGGAGATATTTCATCCAAAAATGAGTGAGATATGTCTCAGGCATGTGATCAGCTAGAGACAAAAAAGAAGGAAAATCTGACCATGCCCCAAGTCACGCCCACAAGCCACTCCCACAAGCCACACCCCCAGCACTTATTAAAAATATATATTTTAGCACATTAAAAGATATATCTTATACTGTAAGAATACATACTATTGTCCTGTAAAAAATAAAAAGCACTAATAATAATGATAACAATATAATATATTATAATAAAGTACTATAATATATTACAGTAAAGTATATAGCATATAGAATTGTTATTATTATTAAAGTACCTGCCAAAAGTTTGGAAACATTACAATTAATGATTCTGAAATAAATATATTCTGCTCATCAAGGCTGAATTTATTTGATTAAAGTAAAAAAATAAAAAATAAAACGGCAATATTGTGAAATATAATTAAATAAAAAAAGTTTTCAATTTTAATACATTATAAAATGTAATGTTATTCCTGTGATGCAAAGCAGAATTTTCTTCATCATTACTCCAGTTTTCAGTGTCGCATGATCTTATAGAAATCATAATTTATTTGACTCTCAAGAAACATTTCTGATTATTATCAATGTTGAAAACAATTTTGCTGCTTCATATTTTTGTTACGGTACGTGGCTGAAGAAAAGGCGCCAGACGAAAGAATAGACAAAACAGGAGAATTTAATAACATCAGCACATATATGGTGTAATAACTTTAAACACAGACAAAGACAAGGGGAGAACTGAAGACCTATAAAGGGACAAACGGATGAGCTAAACAAGATGATTAATAAGACACAGGTGATGAGACTTAACGATAATTAATACACAACAGGTGACAGAAATAAATGATGATGACTAAAGACAGGAAACAGACCAAATAAGGTGGATGGCGGATCTGGAGGCTCGGGAGACCATGGCCTATTTCTCTTGGGCGGCCATGGTGGGTCAGGGATCTCCGTGGCCTTGGCTCTGGGCCCGGCCACCCAGGCAGAGGATATATAGCCCCCCCCCCCAAAATTTTCTTGGGGAAGCTCCCCTCTGGTGGGCATTCTGGAGGAGCGGGCTCTTGAGGAGGCTCTGGAGGAGCGGGTTCTTGGAGGTGCTCTGGGGGAGAGGACACTAGGAGGCGCTCTGGAGGAGCGGGCACCAGGGGGCGCGCTGGAGGCGCGGGCTCTTGAGTGGGCTCTGGAGGAGCGGGCACTAGGGGATGCTCTGGAGGAGCGGGCACTAGGGGGCGCTCTGGAAGCGCAGGCACTAGGGGGCGCTCTGGAGGCGCAGGCACTAGGGGCCGCTCTGGACGGCTGGGCAGAACCCGCGGGACTTCGGGACGGCTGGGCTGAACCAGCGGGAACTCGGGACGGCTGGGCTGAACCAGCGCGAACTCGGGACGGCTAGGCAGAACCAGCGCGAACTCGGGACGGCTGGGCTGAACCAGCGCGAACTCGGGACGGCTGGGCTGAACCAGCGGGAACTCGGGACGGCTGGGCAGAACCAGCGGGAACTCGGGACGGCTGGGCAGAACCAGCGGGAACTCGGGACGGCTGGGCAGAACCAGCGGGAACTCGGGACGGCTGGGCGGAACCAGCGGGAACTCGGGACAGCTCTTGCGTGGAGCAGCCACTGGAGGGCACTTGCGTGGAGCAGCCACGGGAGGGCACATGCGAGGAACAGCCTCTGGAGGGCACTTGCGTGGAGCAGCCACTGGAGGGCATTTGCGTGGAGCAGCCACTGGAGGGCACTTGCGTGAGGCAGCCACTGGAGGGCACTTGCGTGGGGCAGCCACTGGAGGGCACTTGCGTGGGGCAGCCACTGGAGGGCACTTGCGTGGGGCAGCCACTGGAGGGCACTTGCGCGGGGCAGCCACTGGAGAGAGGACAGGAGCCAGGAATCCTGAGGGTATAGCCTCATCCATAAGCTGCTGATTTATCACGGGCGGTAGCCCATACTTCACCGCGGCCGGCGGAACCATCGTCGCTTCGAGAGGCGGAATCATTCTTACCGCGGGCGGCAGCAGGCTGAGGATCCCCGAACTTCCCCTGTGGGGAACTAACATCAGCCGCTTCCTCATCGGTAATCCATCTTCTGTCTTGGTCTGTGTTTCTGTTACGGTACGTGGCTGAAGAAAAGGCACCAGACGAAAGAATAGACAAAACAGGAGAATTTAATAACATCAGCACATATACCATACAATAACTTTAAACACAGACAAAGACAAGGGGAGAACTGAAGACCTATAAAGGGACAAACGGATGAGCTAAACAAGATGATTAATAAGACACAGGTGATAAGACTTAACGATAATTAATACACAACAGGTGACAGAAATAAACGATGATGACTAAAGACAGGAAACAGACCAAATAAGGTAAACCAGGAACTAAACAGAAACTGACATGTAACAATTTTGTGTGGAAATGGTGATAAACTTTATTTTTCAGGATTTTTTGATAAATATAAAGTTTAATGAACAGCTTTTATTTGCATGTATCAAATATATTAATTAAATTTGTTAATGCATTTATTAAATAGAAATCATTTTAAATGTCTTCACTCACTTTTTTATCACTTTCATGCATGAATAAAATTATTAATTTATCTCTCTTTTTTAAATCTTATACAAATGTTTGAGTGGTATCATTGTTTCCACAAAAATATTAAGCAGCAAAACTGTTTTTAACATTTATAATACTGAGAAATGTTTCTTGAGCAGCAAATCAGCATATTAGGATGATTTCTGAAGGATTATGAGACACTGAAACATCTCTTTGTAAACAACAACATATTTATAAACGTTTCTAATGATGAATGTTGAGTTCCTAAATGCCGTCCATGATGTTTGAGAAAAAATCTTTTCGCATTTTATTTAGGTAATAGCTCAAGGCCATTTGCGCGATTTCAAACATCACGCAGTAACCAACCATAACCCCCCCTAAAAAAAAAAAAAAAAAAAGCTTGGATCTACGCAAATCACATGGGTCGTCCCTCAGAGGTCGGAAAATACGGAAATCCGTATTTATACTGAAAAATCACATCCCTGATGTCTGTACAAATGAAAATGTTTTCATCAGTGATTATTGAGGAATTAGTATGTTATGATGAAACTGGCAAATCAGAGATGCAGGATAGTTTAATTGTTTATTTACTTATGTATTTTTTTTTTTTAAGAACTATCCCAATGTCTTCATTAAGACATTACTAACTTGCTGCATGATTTTGCTTTAATTGATCTAAACTCAAATACTGAGAGGTATCTCACAGTCAGTCAAAAGATATACTCACAAAGCCAAAGACGCTCTCGAGATATCAAGTTCAAGTTTCAAGTTTGTTTTATTTATATAGCACATTTAAAAACAGCAAGCATGGCTGACCAAAGTGCTGAACAAACAAAGACATAGAACACAGGACAACCCAAAGATTCATACCATAAACTCACAGTGAATTAAAAGCCAAGGAAAAGAAATAGGTTTTAAGAGATGATTTAAAAACAGTTAAAGACTGTGCCGATCTGATATAGGCTGGAAGGCTGTTCCACAGCCTAGGGCCAGCAACCGCAAAGGCTCTATCCCCTCTATGCTTTAACCGTGATCTGGGGACAGAGAGAAGTCTTTGATCACCAGACCTCAGATTTCGAGTAGGATTGTATGGATAAAGTTGATCAGATAGATAGCTCGGTGCCAGATTATTTATAGATTTAAAAACATAGAGAAGAATTTTGAACTCAATTCTAAGATGCACAGGTAACCAATGTAACGATTTCAGAATTGGAGTAACATGATCAAATTTACGTTGTCCTTTGAGGAATTTAGCAGCGGCGTTTTGTACTAATTGGAGACGAGCGATGGAAGTTTTCGAAATGCCGAGATAGAGAGAGTTGCAGTAATCCAAGCGAGTTGTAATGAGCGCATGGATAGCAATCTCTAAAGTTTTCACAGAGAGAACAGATTTAATTTTGGAGAGAAGGCGTAGCTGAAAAAAACAGGAACTAATAACCGCATTTATTTGTTTATCAAATTTAAGACTCTGATCCCAGAAAACACCTAGGTTCTTAATACAGGAAGAAGTAAAAGGAGCAAGGTAGTTCAGATCGATACTTCTGCTCCCTGCATTTTCACTAGGGCCAAAGACTATAACCTCGGTCTTTGATTCATTCAGAAATAAAAAATTTAGAGAGAACCATGTTTTCACTTCATCCAGGCATGCAAAAAGAGATTCCAGAGCAGCATGTTTATTTCGTTTCAGAGGTAGATAAATTTGGGTATCATCTGCATAGCAGTGAAATGATACATCATGCTTTCTGAAAATAGAGCCCAAAGGAAGTAAATACAAAGAAAAAAGAATGGGTGCGAGAATAGAACCCTGCGGCACTCCACAGGAAAGTTTGACGGGCAATGAAGAAAAATTACCCAATCTGACAGAGAAACTTCTATTTGTTAAATAAGATTTGAACCAACTAAGAACAGTTCCCTGGATGCCCACAAAATATTCTAGTCGAGACAAAAGAGTTTTATGATCAACTGTATCAAAAGCCGAGGTCAAGTCTAACAGAATTAGGATAACAGAGTCACCAGAGTCAGTCGCCAACAAAGTATCATTTAGGACCCGTAATAAAGCAGACTCTGTGCTATGCAGAGGCTTGAAACCAGACTGGAAGGTTTCAAAAATATGATTTGCACTAAGAAAAGACTGTAGCTGAATAAACACAGTTTTCTCCAGTGCTTTTGTAATAAACGGAAGATTTGAGATGGGTCGAAAATTATTAAAATTACTAGTATCAAGAGAAGGTTTCTTAAGAAGAGGTGTCACAATAGCTTTTTTGAGGCTATCAGGTATAGTCCCTGAAACTAGACATTTATTCAGAAATGACACCAAACTAGGTCCAACCGAGTCAAAAATTTGTTTTAAAATACGTGGAGGGAGAACATCATGAGAGCAAAAAGAAGGTTTCAAATGGTCGATAATTTCTTTGAGAGACTGGAGAGAAACTGGATCAAAATCATTCCATATAGCTGAAGTGCAACAAAATTCAGGTGAAATATTAGCAAGTGGTTGCAGCTGAGATCTCAAAGTAGTAATCTTATCACAGAAAAACCTTGAGAAACCTTCACATAATGATACTGAGGGATTTGAAATCACATTTACAGGAGGATTTAACACAGAATTTATAACAGAAAATAAGGCTTTAGAGCTATGATTCTTTGCAATTAAATTTGAAAAATACTTAGACTTAGCGGATTTCACTGCTTTCTGAAAAGTAGCAAGACAGTCTTTAAGCATTTCATATGAAATTTGCAATTTGTCCTTTTTCCATTTTCGTTCAGCTCTTCTACAAGCTTGCCTCAGAGAGCGGATGTTATCATTGAGCCATGGTTCAGTTTTAGGTTTTGACTTCTTAGGTTTAAGAGGAGCAGTGATATTCAAAACCTCTGAGCAGGCAGTATTAAACAGACTAAGATGCTGTTCAGCATCCAAGTCAGGTAGAAATGACTCCAGGGACAGAGACAAGCACACCTTGTTAAAGGTGTTTGTGAAGTCATCACAAAAGTGGGAAGAAAAGGAACGAGTCAGTTGTACAGTAGGAGTAATGCTTGAACTTAGCTGAGAAAACGGCAACGTAAATAATACAGGCATATGATCGGAGAGCAAAGTATCAAAAACCTGAGCATCAGTAATAGAAAAACCGTGAGAGAGAACCAAGTCCAAAGTATGGCCATGTGTATGTGTTGGATCTTTCACCCATTGAACCATATTAAATGAATCAATGAGACTGAGAAACTCCATTTCCAGAGGTTTAGACTGACAGCACACATGTATATTAAAATCACCTAGCAGAAGAATATTGTTATACTTTGTTATGCAATCACCCATAAAAGCAGTAAATTCATTTATAAAGTCTTTAACTAGGTGAGGGGGCCGATACACCAGCGTTAACAAAACCGGATCATTCCATTCCAGTCGCAACAGCTGTACTTCAAAGCTACTGTAAGCAGCAGACGGAACAGAGTGACAGTGGATACTAAAACTGTTTTTTAAAATTACCGCTAGACCGCCCCCGCGGCCAGAAGAGCGGGGCAAATTAAAAATGTGCAGCCTGCTGGAACCAGGTCAGAGAAAGGAGTCAGATCACCAACCTTAATCCAAGTTTCTGTGATGAACATAAAATCCAAGGCATGAGTTGTGAAAAAGTCATTTAATAAAAACGTCTTATTGACTAGCGACCGAGCATTAATCAGAGCCATCCTGGAAGGCGGTGGAGAGATGACGGGAGTAGAGGCTCTGTTCAAAGAGCGAAGATTCTGAAGATTAACTCCACCGCGGCGAACACGGAGAGGTGAGTAGCGAGAGGTCGTAAATGGAGAATCCAGGTGAATGGGTCGAAGCCAGCGAGAAGGATGATTCAGCGCGCGCCAGACAGCACAGCGGCCACCGCCTAAGTTCCGCGTCATACGGAAGAAGCTGGAAACGCGGCCCGTGCGCAACTCAATTTTCAGTTTGACAGCAACCCCTCCGCGCTTCCCGCGTCTCCTGCGATGCTTTCTCCGGGAAATATCAGGATGCCATCTGCGCAGAGATATGGCTCTGAAAAGAGCCTTTGTGTGTATTTAGCTGCTGTAGACAAGCAAAAGAGAGAAAAAGAAGAACTAATATGAGAGGCATGTCTGTACAAATGAAAATGTTTTCAGTTTAATCAGTGATTATTGATGAATTAGTATGTTATGATGAAACTGGCAAATCAGAGATGCAGGTTGACTGCTACTGTTTTCACTTACAACAATCAGATGGCAATCGACACTGAAAAAAGAGACAAGAGAATAATTATTTTCATGGTATAAATTCCCAAAGTTTATAAAGGCTCTGATGAATGTGTAATATCATCTGATAATGCAAGATGAGAAGAAGAATGCAGAGCAATGTATTTGATGAGACCATACAGCCCACTAACAAATAAGCCATAAGATGCATTTTCATTCTTGAGAATAACATTATTATTATTATTATGTTCTATTATAATTATTTTTGTAGTTGTTATTACAAAATTAGGGGATGACCGATTTCATACAGGTGTAAAGGCTTATGAGTCTCTTATGTCTCTCCAGGTGCACGCGCAGCATGTGTGTGAGAGAGAGAGGGTGAGGGAGATCACGCGCTCGCAGTCAAACCTGTGACAACGCACTACTTTCCATACAAATATGAATAATGAAGATATTATAAAGAATAATTGTATAATTGGTCTCTTTTTAAAGGGGTCATATGATGCGATTTCAAGTTGTGCTTTCTCT
This sequence comes from Schizothorax lantsangensis, assembly GCA_027422415.1. Lineage (NCBI taxonomy): Eukaryota > Metazoa > Chordata > Actinopteri > Cypriniformes > Cyprinidae > Schizothorax > Schizothorax lantsangensis. Next base: position 30,215,095 of record CM049861.1, on the reverse strand, counting down.
TTGGAGTGTTACAAGCTGATTGTGCATAGATACGATCCCTGAAGTTGCAAAGACTAAAGTCTCAAAACCAAAGAGATATTCTTTATCAAAGATAAGACTCTGTCACGCCCCCCTGTAACAGCTCATTCAAAAACACCCCCACATGTCTACGTCACGATGTGGGGAGATTTTCATAACACTGCCCAAAAGTTTACGCAAAGAAAGAGGGCGGGACTTTTTTTCTCGCTGTAGTGTTGTTGCTTCCGCTGGTGCCATGTCCTAGAAACGCAGTGAAAGCTAAACTACTTTGTTTGGGCTTCCAAAAGAGGATACAACTAGAAATCAGTGGTTAAGTTGTATTTACAACACTGTTCCAGAACAGATCAACCCAAATATTCGAGTGTGTGCAGCGCATTTTACTGAGGACTATTTCCTGAACCTGGCAGGAGAGTAGCCTTGCTTGCAGGCTGCACAAAGGCTGTTTCTATAAAGTGGGGCAATTCCAGCTTTGCAAGAACAGTCTGCTTCTGACTCACAGCCTGCAAGTATGTTTCTGCTTCTGACGATTCAAACGCGAGTTTTGAGCAGTGTAGAGTAGTGCTTTTTGTTTGTTGTTTCTCCGATCACAAATGCAGACATGAGGGCTTTTCACACTGCACTTAACCCCGGGTTATCGTCGTTCTAAACACCGCTTTTAACCCCGGGTAAAGACACATTTCACACCTGTAATTTGAAAGCAGTGTTAGCACCGCATTTTACCCGGGGTTATGAAACCCTGCTCCGGAGCAGGGTTGGCACCGCATTTGTGGTGTTAACCCCGCATTGCGGTGCTAAGTTTGTTCAGTGTGAAACTAGCAGAAACGAGCAGTGTTTGCTTGTTGCTGCTGGACGCTTGGCAACAGACAGCCAATCAGAAATTGAGCAGCGAGGCTCATGTCACGTCAGTAACAGGAAACGCACGTCGTGTAAACTGCAACTGCAGAGTGAATAGGAGACGGTATTATTCTTACGCTACTGTACAAGTAAACACTAACGTTAGTCTCTCCACACTTAAAATAAATTCAAAGAAATATTCACATACTTTGCGCCTTGTTTTCTTTCTTTTGTACTTTTGTCTTTGTTTTCTTGGCTTTATGCGTCTCATGAGGCCGTTCACATGTCGCGCCTAAAAATGCATTTAAAACGCTAAGCGCGGCGCTTTCTCCTTCTTTCCAAAGCGCTCTGTAGCTTGCGCTCCCATGGCGTCTGCCGTTGCTACGCAACCATGACCTGCGCTCTTCATGAAGATGCAGAAGTTTCAGCAAGTGATAAATGGATTTCCAGCACTAAATCGCTTGCAGTAGCTCTGCTACTAAATTTAAAAATGGCTATCCCTGCCTGTACAGCTATGATCAGCTGTTGCTCAATCTTCGCTGATCTAAAGACATAAGTTTTTAATAACTGGCAAGACACGGGAAAGCGGTGTAAACAGGTTGCCTGCTGTTCGTCCAATCAGTGACAGTGACACCGCAAATATGCAAACAAGAACGTTAACCTGGGGTTTAGGAATATACAGTGTGAAACGTCTGTTAATGAATACCCAGGGTTAACCTTAACCCCAGGTATAGTATGAGCAGTGTGAAACGTGATTACAGATAACCCGGGATTCCATTTATCCAGGGTTTAGGATGACCCAGGGTTAACAATTTCAAGTGTGAAAAGCCCATTACTCCAAGCCTCCTGAAGGATTGCCCAAAGATGATTCACACTGGTGGACACTTCTTACGGACATCACGGTCCAGTTCCTCCCATAGTACAGTAGCTCAGTTGGGTTGAGGTCGGGTGATTGGGGAGGCCATTCCATGACAGACATGATGCCAACTGACTGTTTCCTCTCCAAATAGGATTTGCACAGCTTGGAAGTGTGCTTGGAAGTGTGATATTGTCCAAAACCACACTTTGCCAGGGGTGTTTCCAAACTTTTGGAGGGCAGTGTATATAAAATGTATTCTTTATTTAACATTATTTACAAGGGACTGTCTGAGTAAATAAGAAATAAAACAACAGATACGATTTTGAATCTGAGTAATTTATTATTTATTAAAATATTTGGGTCAATAATATGAACCCATACATCCACGGCGATATCTGCACATAACATGAGGGTTAAAAATGGGAAATGTTCTTCGCATCTAGTCATAACAGACAGCATAAATTTGTATTTTTGTCTTATTTTGACACAATTCTGTTTGGGACAATTCTGTATTTTATGGACACACAGAGAGATTTTAAGATGTCATATTTTTGTTTTGTTTTATGTCAACATAGATTGCACTGTAACAAAATTTAAAAAATGATTGTTGTAATTAAGTGAATTACATTTGAAATATAATGTGTTTATTTGAGCAATCATAATTTTCCACTTAAGTAAACATCTTAAGGTAACATGTGCATGTTAAAATGACACGAGAACTGTGTTGAATACATTAGCACAGCTATTAACCTGTTAACCTGCACCAGGACGCGGGCGCACTGAGAGCTCTTTGTTTGCACACGTCATTGTTTTCAAACAGATAAAGTAAAACAGGACAAAATGAATCTTGACAAACTATATATCATTTTGAAGGTCTAAGCCTCTAGCATCGACGACAGATCGCTGTTTTTCGATAGAAAGCTTATACGGAATGTATTTGCTAAATTTGTGTAAGCAGTACACCAAAACATGTATAAAAAAAAACCGCAGTACATACCATATTCATCCTGATAACGACTCTCAAACGTATCCACTGCTGTAAATCCTGGTTTAGTTTGAGAGATAAGGGTCCGGTGAACAACATTCCATCGAGCACTTTTAGTCCAAAGAAACAACAACGTTGTAATTTAGATCGATAATCCTTTGTTTACGTCTCATCTCTTGAGGGAGAGCTATTGTTTGTGTCCGTTATGGAACAAATTACGCTCAAAAACAGCGTCTTGGTGGTACAAAAACAGCATGAATTTGTAGCAGACAATGTCCCAAACAGAATGAAATCAAAAAAAAAAAAAAGTCAAAGATACACGGAAGATTGATTATTTGAATTCTGCCGCTCCCTCGCGACGGCGCGTGACGCACGCTGTGACGCACCTGTCATCTGATGGGGCGTAACTTAGCGATCTTTTTAGCACAAATACACATTTCTTTTTTTTCTTCTTCAGCAGTTTTCATATATGTTTGCGTGTTTTGTGGAGAATGTGCCTGTATCTGTGTGATTAACATCTCTATGGCTGATAATCAGCATGTAATTACTGACTGTTCACAGATATCAGTGTGAATGCAGTCTATATAAAAGGCCATTATAATGTGAATTATTGACTATATTGGGCAGCCATCAGTATGATTAGCATCTGTATGAATGATCGTCAGCATGTGATTACCTAATGTATGAGCAGGAGCATCTGAATGTCAGGAAATCAGTATGTACTTAAGTTATTATTTTTTATTATTATTATTTTTTTTTTCATCACTCAAAAATTATTATTTTTGTAGTGCTCAAATAAATCACTTATACGATGTCAAAGATTCTGTATACAGTTTTATAATTGAAAAACTGCAGTGGCATGTATAATGACTAAATAGTTTGTAGTAGAACTCTTCAATAATTTGGTAAATATTTTTCCTCAAACAGAGGGGGGGGGGGGGACTAGAAAAATGGCTGCATGAATCTCATTCTTCATGGTATCTTCTTCAGATTTGAAATATAAACTCATGAGACATGTGACTTTCAACCCATTACTTTTCTGGATTTCTCCAGGACTGATTTCATGTATTTTTATATGAAATTAAAAAAAAATTCAGTGTGGTACAATTTTTATCAAGGCACTTCAGTGTCTATAACTTTTTATATTTTTGAGCATTATCAACTCTGGATGATGGATAGTAAAGGCCAAAGGGTCTTCTTTCCAAAGACACCAAAATTGTGTGTGTGGCACACTGAAGTCAGGAGCTGTTACCATTTTAAGTTAGTTAGTCATTTTCAGCTGTGATTCCCAATATGGGGGGTGCAGGTTAACAGGTTAAGGAAACAACACTGTGTAATAGTTGTACCAACATTTATTAGAAATGTAACAAACGTGTTTTCTTTGTAGCTTCACAGTTCGCATCTGATGCTGGAATGTGAAATAAAATAGCTCACGTGTGTCATCGAAAAAGTCTGTAATTTATAAATAAATGTGAAACTGATGAAGAAAACCCAGACAAAGGCCTTCGCCTTTGCTTTAATTTGTGCAGAAATGATCGTTTAAATACAGAAAACGAGTACTATGCCTGTAAAAATGAAGAAGAAGCCTTCAAATTCCATCTTTTATTCTAACTCAGTTACCCACATAATACCTCCTGAGGCGAGCCCTCAGCCAGTCCTGTTGCTACCTGTTATTCTTAGAAAAGTGTTAACATGTAAAACCACTGACAGAGGCCTCTTTCATACCATATATGTTCTGTTACCTAAGGGTCATTACAGGCAGTCACATACACACACGGGACATGTAGAAATCATAGTTGCATAATATGAGTCTTCTGATTATGCAATAACAGTTATATTGTATAGAAATACAGGAATAAGTCAAAAATAAGAAATTTTCCATCACGTGCATGTGCACATCCCCAGTTAACATGATCCCCAGTTGATCCATAACACCGGTCTCATTCATCTATCAACACAACCATACACAACACACACAAGGAATGAAAGACAAGTCATAAAACAATGCTGATGGACACTTAAAGGGATAGTTCACACAGAAAATGAAAATTACCCCATGATTTACTCACTCTCAAGGCATCCTTGGTGTATATGACTTTCTTCTTTCAGACGAATTCAATAGGAGTTATATAAAAATAAAATCCTGGCTCTTTCATGATTTTTAATGGCAGTGAATGGCTATTTTAACGCATGCTCATTCACTCTATATAGTGCAGTCTATTTTATTGATACCAAAAGAAGATGCAAGCATGTTTTCTTTCACAAAATACACATGGTTAACATGGAAGACAAGGGAACATTACAAACATCTTTGTTTTAGTATGGAAGGTTAAACGGTCTTGCACCTTTGTATTTGTCAGATTTTGTTACTTTGAATAAACCTGTTAAGAACTTGAGATCTGCTGACAAACGATTGCTCCAGGTACCGCGGTCCCGACTTAAGCGAAAAGGGGATCGGCCTTTTCGATTGCCGGTCCTCGGCTATGGAATAATCTACCTCTAGCCAGAGCCGATCCTCCCTATACGCAGAATATGCAGGCTGCATAGGTCCCCCGAAACACCAGGGGGGCCCCTTGCTCTCAAAGATGTTTTAATTGTAGTTTTGTTTTTGAATTTGGCCAGCTGTTGTGAAAACATGAATGATCATTTCTTTTAATGTGGTGCGCTGTCATGCTCGCTATGTAAAAATCTTGTCTCTTGTTTGAGAAAAAAAGAAAAGAAAAGTGTACCGCCAAGTTTAAAGCGTACCGCCAAGAGATACAAGAGATCTCGACCGCCTTCCGCGAGCGCGATTCGAGATGGAGTGAAACACGGACAAATGCATTTCATCCATTCCTCAAGTTCCCAGAAGTCTAGGATCGGCACTGCCTCTAGCTATTCGTGCTGCCCCCTCTGTGTTCACTTTTAAAACGGCTTTGAAGAAGCATTTTTATTTTATGGCATTTGAATCTGATTTAGGAGAGACGTAATGTATGGTTTCTGTTTTAAGATGTTGTGTATGTCATTGTATGTGTTTGGTTTTTCTGGAATGCATTGTACAGCACTTAAGCCTCCATTTAAAGGAACAAAATGTAGACATACCTGTATGGGCATGCTTGTTCATTCCACTGTATGTATGTATGTATGTATGTATAAGGTGATGAGGAATGTCTCTTTATTTCCTTTTAGACTGAAATACATGCAAGTCGTCTCCTTGCCATTGAGCTGCATTTCACATTCAGACAACAATTTACACCAAGCAACCGCAAAAAGTAAGTTTATTTATTCTCATTGTGAAAAGAGAAAAAAAGTGTGAATCCTGTGAATTTGAAATATTTTCAGATTAATGGATATCTACTGATTATATTAATTGATGATGTATTATGGAATAAAAATGAATAATGGTTGATGTGTTAAATTTTGTTGAACATTTGAGTTTAACATTATTTTAAAAGCCTTTTAACATGTTATGTTTGTTTTAAAAAGGAGCAAATTGTGCTGTTGGATGTACAGTAGCTGAAGCAAGAAAGAGTATATAAGGAAACACCATCTTTGCCAGAGCATCTCCAGAGAGAAACACAGTATTAGAAGATATTTTAAAAATAAAAATAAACATTTATGAATTATACTGCATAAAAAGCAGTAATTCTATCTTTTAATTACGTGTTTATGTTATCAGAAATAACATTAAACTCAAGTCAAGATACGGAGGAACAGCATGGAAGAGCCACCTCGTAAGTATTGGGTAAATCATGCATCATTAGTTTATTTATCCATCCATTCATCTGTTTTATTTACAGTATCTGATTATGCATTTTCTGATAAAGACATGAAATGAAGAGTTCAGATGCTAAAGCCTCTAATTGCCATCTGAAATGTTCTTCTAATATGAGCATTTTTATCAGGCTCTTATATTTATGTTCAGTTATTTGACTTTAATTGTGTAGAAAAGAAATTGCATTGCAATTAGAGTAAAATTACTGAACATAAATTACAAGAACTGAACTGAACTGAAATTACAATTTTGAAGAAAATTTCTGTCGGCACTTAGAGGCTTTTGCATCTGAACTCTTCAAATATACATTGCAATAATACTGTTTTTTTCCAACCCTGGCTGGGGCTCTGGAGCTCTTGGAAGCACACCCTTTTGAAATGAAACCAGTCCTGTTTAACTGGTTGAAGGGACATTTCACCCAAAAAATGAATACTCATCCTCATGTTGTTGAAAAGTGTATGAATGTCTTTCTTCTGTGAAAGCATACATTTTAAGAACACAAACAACAATGGCAATTTTCACTTTTATAATAGTGGTGTAACAGTACACAAACATGACGGTTTGGTGCGTACCTTGGTTTTGACGTCACGGTTCAGTATGGTTTCAGTACAGCAGGAGGAAAATGTACTTGTAGTCGTACTTGTGGGAGTGCATGGTCTGCGCTGCTCCAAAGCATCTGCTTCATACAGCGTGCGCTGCAGAGCACATTGTAGCAGGAGAAAGATTTTACTGATCACGTGAAGAGAGGCGCTTTCAGTGCGAGCGCTTCGTGGGTAACAGCCAGATGTGCGCGGTTACGAGTGGTTATGGGCGAATGAATGAAACGCATTTGTCCGTGTTCACTCCGTCTCGAATCGCGCTCGCAGAAAACGCTTGAGAAACAGTGTCTCTTCCGCAGCTTGAATAGTTTTTTTTAGTCTCGAGCAAGTGACTTTACGAAATTCACGTTAGAAAGGACGACAGCATACCGCATTAAAATAAATGATCATTCATGTTTTCATAACCACTGGCCAAATTCAAAAACGAAACTAAAATGAAATCATCTTTGAGAGCAAGTGGGCCCCCTGGTGTTTCGGGGGCCCTACGCAGCTTGCGTATTCTGCGTATAGGGAGAATCGGTTCTGGATATTAGCAAAACAGACAATTATATTTTCTTGTAAAGTGTGACACCAAGATCGCGAATGTGAAAGTGAAAGCAAAAAAGAGGAATTCCCATTCACAAAATTAAAATCACAAATAATACTGATGAAAAAGAACGGGTTGAATGTTGAACACTTTCGTTAACATTTAACTATAAAATATGATAAAAGTTCATCAGCATGCATTGATTAATCAAATGTTGTATCAAAAAAACAAAACAAATAGCGACCAAATTATATGCTCATGCGACCAACTGAGAAAGTTAGTCGCAAAGGTGCGACCAGTGGGAAGAATGAGTCTAGAGCCCTGTATGTGTGTATATATATATATATATATATATATATATATATATATATATATATATATGTGTGTGTGTGTATGTATGTATGTATATGTATATGTATGAACAGTTCATTTGCAAAAACCAATAACTTTTTTTTTCTTTCAGAAATCAAGTTTTTTTTTTATTGCACATACCAAGTAATATCAATCAAACTGCAGTTGAGTTGTTTTGATTAAGTAATAATAATTTAAACAAATACAGGTAATTTATAAAATTAAAGTTCATTGACATACTTTTTTTTGTTTGTTTTTTACATATTAAAAGTTTGTTTTATAGCAAAAGCAGATAACTACACATTTCATGTTTTAGAGTTAAAAAAACACTCGTTTAATCTTTGTAATCTCCTCAGATGACAATATAGATGTCTGACAAATGTTGCTGATTCTTTAAAATGGATTTATCGGCTTCTGTTCACAAACAACAAGGGCACTTGTCGGCTTTTGCAGTAAAACATGAACTCACGTTGCCTTGGAAGTGGATAATACTGGCTTTTTTGACAAAATGTGTTTAGGGTTCAGATCACGCTATATGTGGAGAATAATGCGCGGCAATCAGCTCTTTTTTTTAAAAGTGACGTTTATCGGTTTTTACAAATAAACTCTTCATAGATATATATCTCTATAAAAAAATCTAGTGTGGGTCTACGATCGGCTAACAATATCCAGAGGGCTTGACATGAGGGGTAATCCAATAACACGAGCAATAGTCCAGGCGAGGTGTAAACAGAGTCCGAAACAGCAGACAAAGGGTTAATCCAAGATGCATAGGTAGAAGATCAGGAAACAGACAACAAGGCAACGCAAAATGACTAGACTTAGACTAGAACTGGAACTAGAAACTAGGACTGGAAACTTGGAATGACTCCGTAGTGTAGCTATCGCTAGAAGAGTGATTTAAGCTAAACAATACTCGGCAGTAAGAAAGAGGAAGTCCATGGCTTATGTAGAGAGTGTGATTGGCTACAGCCATGGGCGTAATCAGAGTGAAATGGATTGTGGGAACTGAAGTCCAGTGTAACCCTGCGTCCCAGTGTTCATATTACATTTACATTTACATTTATGCATTTAGCAGACGCTTTTATCCAAAGCGACTTACAGTGCATTCAGGCTATACATGTTTTATCAGTATGTGTGTTCCCTGGGAATCGAACCCACAACCTTTTGCGCTGCTAACGCAATGCTCTACCACTGAGCCACAGGAACACCTGGAACATGAACACAGGAACATATTATCCATCCTAAATAGTATGTGAGATTACAATAAGTATGTCCCAAAGCATGGTATGTTGAAAAGAGTATGCCAAAATTCCCCGGATGGGAATTTTAAGTGTGAATCCGTGCACACTCTAATTGCTAAAACTGACCACAATCCATTGCGCTTTGGCAAAGGATTCCAGTAGCCCCTCACTGCAGAACAAAGATCCAGGGGGCGGGGTTGGATCCACATCTAGGGGGTGTAGATGGTAGATTTTAGGGGTGGAGACGGGTAGGTTTAGGTTTATGTAAGGTGGGAGGAGTTGGATCTAGATCCAACCATGCCCCCTGGATCTTGTGTTCTGCAGTGAGGACCATCTCCAGTATTCGGTCCAGAACTACAAACACGAATAAAACACGTTAGAAAAACTCCAAACGTGGCGGATACATGCGATCGACAGTTAGGTAGAGAAATTTACAAAAACGGGGTTGAGTTATTAATAATCAACATTTAACCTGGTAAAAAAAATATTTATTTATTCTTATCCGTGTTATATTTAATCTGCAACAGCTATGTGAACTTTTATGAACATCCATTTGGTCGTTAACTTTTAAATGCATCATTATGCAGAAAATATGAGCAGAGTTCTACTGAACGAGCTACTTTTTTTCCTTCAATACAGTATAAAATTAAATGTGGAGGATGTTAACAGTGATGATTGACGGGCCAGTTTACAGTGACAGGGGGCGTGTTACAGGTGCGACAGAGCGATCCGTTAAAGATGCAGTTGTGTGACGTGATATTATGTCCCAAAGCTTGCCCAATCTTCTACTACACACTCAAAAGTGTGTACTTTTTCTCCACCAAAAGAGTACATACTTTAAGGGCGTAGTATAAGTAGGTACATTGGGACGCATCATAAGTGTATCAGTCTGTGTAGTGTGAGAGTCAACACGGAGAGTGGGTGACCTCTGGTGGTGAGTGAACGGAAGTTCATAGACCAGATTCATGACACAGCCAAAAAATATCCTAATAACCAGCTGCTGTGATGTCTGTTAATCAAAGAACATAATTTAAAAAAGAGGAAATCAATAACTTTTGTAGTTTTAAGCTTTATTTTTATTTAATTTAGAATTTAGTGTTTGATAACTTTATTAAATTAGGCTATATTGTCTGGCTGAAGGGCACAGGTGACATTTAATATAATGGGTTTATGTGAAGATTGTTGTAAGTTAACTTGAATTAGAAGTTTTTTTAAAGCCTAATAAATGTTCAGCGATACCTTCCTTCGGTCATAAAAATAATGGCATTAAACAAATATTAAAAATATACTTTATAACGTTTCTACATTAATTTGAAGATTGAATGTGAAATTATTGCAATATAAAAGTATAATTAAAAACTTTAATGTTAGGTGGGATTAATCACGATTAATTTCAGAAAAATGTGCGACTAATTAGTAAAACATTTTAATCGATTGACAGCACTAAATATAAATGACTAATCAATGAAATTGATATATAAATGACTGATGATTGTTATAAATAATTATATGATTAAATGGAATAATAAAACAATGAAATGATAAATGATTATAAATGAATGAAGAATAAATGAAGAATATAGAAAAGGAAAGTAAAACATAACACAAATGTATGGTTGCTCTCTTGAAGCAAAACACAGTTTGCATTTGAGGATCTTCCGATCCTTCAAGTATATAGTCTAATATTTCGCGAAATGCTTTTCTGTAGACTTCATTTCTCTGGTGAACTAACGAGCTGGGGACACTGATGTCTTGCCTCTGTAAATGAAATGCTACTTGACATTTTGTTTACAAGCTGTTTTAATCATATGATAGGCTGATTGTGCGATTACATGAGATGTTCATTCATGTTTATTTTGCGTTAAAACTAGTAGTAAAGAGGAAGGGATGATCGCGCTCCGCTTTGCCATCAGAACTGAGGCGTTTGCACAGCGATCTGTCGCACCACATCAAAGAGCCATTTATTGTCTGAATTTCCTGAACAAATGGAATGATTTGTTCGGGCCGTACCGAACCGAAAGACCTGTACCGAACATTTTTGGTATGAATACGTGTACCATTACACCCCTGTTAATGATTTACATTAAATTTCAAACATTTAAATTAAAATATTACTCTGCTCCACTGAACAGCAAAGTTCATGACACCATGAGTTCTGAGTTTAAGTCCCCCCCCCAGGCTGCTACGCCTGTTGTAGCTGCTGCACCTGTTGTTGCTGCTGCTGCAACAGCAGCAGCCCCCCCCCCCCAGTAAAATCAATGTAACATATTTTTGTTTAATAATATTTTTTCTTTTGCATTTTGAGAGAATTTCATGCTACTAATTAATATTTATGCAATAATTATGGAAAATTTTTCCCATTGAAAATAGTAAAAAATAAATCCAAAATATTTTCTATTACTTTTCAATTATGGCAGTATTTCATGTTAAAATAGAGTTGATGCCTTTAAGATTAGATTAGATTAGATTAGTGCCAACTGGTGGGAGTAACATTAGAAAAACATCTTCAATTCCATGGTTTAGCCTATAGATTCCTATACAGCTCTATATAAAAGGCCTATTAATTCTCTCATTGTTTTTAGACATAAATACTTATTTTTATTAAATTGTGGGTTTGGATATATATTTACACATTTTCAAAGACAACTGTTTGTAAAGGTTAAGAGTTTGTTTCGGTTTGAAATTTGATTTAAAGCATCAGTTTTTGAATCATTATTACTACAGTCAAACCTGAACACAGAGAAAGCATTTTGTTACACAAAATATTAAAATCCTATAAAAAGTAACAAAAATTAACAGGAATGTTTTATCAGAGCTTAATCCTTCAGGGTCTGATCTGATTTCAACCTCTTATTTCAGTTTTCTGAGTTATGGCTATATGGTTATAACCATACCAATTCATTTGAATGTGCATATTTGTGTGTGTGTGTCTGTGAGTGTGTGTATGTGTGTGTGAGTGTGAGCGGATGTGTCTGTTTTGCACTCTTGATGTTTCAGAGTGTAACCCCTTCCTTGCGGTCCACTTTTTTTTTACTGCATTGTAGTTGAATTATTGCTTTTATTTTATATATTTGCTGTGTTGCAGTCACACCAGTTCATAGGTGTGTGTGTGTGTATAAGTGTGTGTGAGTGAACGTGTTGGTTTTGCACTCTTGATGTTTTAGAGTTTCACCCCATCATTGCTGTGTACTTTTTTCTGCATTGTGCCAGATTTGTAGATTGTACACATCGCTGAATTTTTGTCGATTTTCCCATTCATTTCCTATGGTCGGTCATTTTTGACCACAAGTGTGACTATTTTTTTTAAGACCACAGCCTGCTTGAATCAAGCCCTCAATTTTATTATGTGTTCACATTCCAAATGCCATAAAAGTCACCAAGTTTCGTACCATTCAGATGAAGCTGTAAAATTCAAATCAGAATTTTGTTTGGAGGGTTAAAGAGGTTTTCCTTATTCCTGTTACATAAATATTTAAAATACTGAGATAGGTGATTAATGTATAATGTACACTAAATAATTTAATGACAACAGTCATAACAACAAATATTTAAAAATTAATTACTTAACCCTGAAGCATCATTTGCATAGAAGCCCTTAATTGGTCCTTTGTGTACAAATTTTGGCACTAAGGTCTCTGGTGTGATACCCCAATGTCAATAGCCACTATATGGCTGTAGTACTCAATGGATGCATATACAGGTGCATCTCAATAAGTTAGAATGTCTTGAAAAAGTCCATTTTTTCTTGAGTTATTTCAAAAAGTGAAATTTTCATATATTTTAGATTCATCGCATGTAAAGTAAAACATTTCAAAAGTTTTTTTGTTTTAATTTTGATGATTAGAGCTTACAGCTCATGAAAGTCAAAAATCAGTATCTCAAAATATTAGAATATTTACATTTAAGTTTCAATAAATAACCATCCATACAGTATAAATTCTGGGTATCTCTTGTTCTTTGAAACCACAATAATGGGGAAGACTGCTGACTTGGCAATGATCCAGAAGACGAACATTGACACCCTCCACAAAGAGGGTAAGTCACAGAGGGTCATTACTGAAAGGTGTGGCTGTTTACAGAGTGCTGTATCAAAGCATATTAAATGCAAAGTTGACTGGAAGGAAGAATTTGGGTAGGAAAAGGTGCACAAGCAACAGAGATGACCGCAAGCTTGAGAATACAGTCAAGCAAAGCTGATTCAAACACTTGAGAGAGCTTCACAAGGAGTGGACTGAAGCTGGAGTCAGTGCATCAAGAGTCACCACGCTCATACGTCTTCAGAAAAAGGGCTACCAAGCCACTTCTGAAACAGAGACAATGTCAGAAGCATCTTACCTGGGCTGTGGAGAAAAAGAACTCAGTGGTCCAAAGTCCTCTTTTCAGATGAAAGTAAATTTTGTATTTCATTTGGAAATCAAGGTCCTAGAGTCTGGAGGAAGAGTGGAGAGGCACAGAATCCATGTTGCTTGAAGTCCAGTGTGAAGTTTCCACAGTCAGTGATGATTTGGGCTGCCATGTCATCTGCTGGTGTTGGTCCACTGTGTTTTCTGAAGTCCACAGTCAACGCAGCCATCTACCAGGAAATTTTAGAGCACTTCATGCTTCCTTCTGCTGACAAGCTTTATGGAGATGCTGATTTCATTTTCCAGCAGGACTTGGCACCTGCCCACACTGCAAAAGGTACCAAAAGCTGGTTCAATGACCATGGTGTTACTTGTGCTTGATTGGCCAGCAAACTCGCCTGACTTGAACCCCATAGAGAATCTATGTGGTATTGTCAAGAGGAAGATGAGAGACACCAGACCCAACAATGCAGATGACCTGTAGGCCACTGTCAAAGAAATCTGGGCTTCCATACCACGTCAGCAGTGCCACAAACTGATCACCTCCATGCCACGCCGAATTGAGGCAGTAATTAAAGCAAAAGGAGCCCCTACCAAGTATTGAGTACATATACAGTAAATTAACATACTTTCCAGAAGGCCAACAATTCACTAAAAAAAATTTTTTTATTGGTCTTATGAAGTATTCTAATTTGTTGAGATAGTGAATTTGTGTGTTTTTGTTAAATGTGAGCCTAAATCATCACAATTAAAAGAACCAAAGACTTAAACTACTTCAGTCTGTGTGCATTGAATTTATTTAATACACGAGTTTCACAATTTGAGTTGAATTACTGAAATAAATGAACTTTTTCACGACATTCTAATTTATTGAGATGCACCTGTAGGGCTTAAATCTATAAACCATTGTTGTAACCTCTTAGGTTTTAGATATTAAAATATCTAAGTTATCTAATAATAAGTTAAAATAGTAGAATTAAAAAAAAACAAAAAAACATTTGTGTTGGGTGAAACTAAAGATGCAAAAATCTGACCATCCTATATTAAAAGACCAAGTAAAGCCCAATTTATACTTCTGTGCTGAACCTACGCCGTAGCCTATGCAGAGATGCACAGTCCTGCATCGTAACCTACGCCGTACCTGACGTGCACCTCTCCAAAAATCTAACAGCGCGTCAATTCTACAACAAGCGCTGTGATTGGTCTGCTAGAACCCCTCCCTATGTACTTGAGTTTTGTGTGCGTTTATGAGCACTGTAATATAGTTTAATGTTACACCTTCTTATTTAAATAAAACAAAGCAAAGAACAAGTGTCTTATCATTTATTATAGTACATAGCATTATACATCAGTAGTTGTCCGCGACAAACAATGTTGATCTGCCGTGGTACATGTCCTTGTGGAGATTGAAAGAATGCCATCTTCTCCTGTTCCGTTGTTGTCTCCTTTTTGTAGTTTTAAATAATGGTTTAATGATTTGATTTTTATTTGCCGCCGTCACGGCTTCTCTGATGAGCCGCTTCTTCTTCGGCTTCTGTCGTGGTACTGCGGGTTACACCAGCAACATGCCCGTGGATACTGCATACTAGCGGTCCGCATGTGTACTGCACGTCGACACGGACGACGATGCAGAAGTATAAATGAAAACCGACGCACAGCTTACGGCGTAGAGTCTACGGCATTGGTCCGACGCAGAAGTATAAATTGGGCTTAAAAGAGAAGAGTAATCATTTATTTCTAACACACACACACACACACAATTTTTAATTTCAATAACTCAAAAAAGTTAAATAACAGGTAAGAATAAACAATAAACCCAACAAGTTGCATGTTTCAGGCATGTTTTGTTTGGCTTAAAAAAGCATAAAAATAAATAAATAAATTGTTTGTTTGTTTTTTTTTATCTAAAAATGCACAAAGTTTTCTGTGAAGAGTAAGTTTAAGTGTAGGGTTGATGTAGAAAATACAATTTGTATAAAAACAAACCATTATGCATTTGGAGAGTCGTAAAACCACCAAAACCAACACGTGTGTGTGAGTGTGAGTGAGAGAGAGTGTGTGAGTGTTTGCCACATTGAGAATCTGGTATAGGCTCACCCCTTTATTTATGTGTATGTATGATCTGAATTGTGTTAGATTTATTGATTTTTACTGGACAAATTAAAAAAATTCTCTGAATTTTAGTATTACCTATTTATTTCATATGGGTGCCCACTTTTGTCCACAAAGGACAAATTAAGGAGGTTTTTTCTTCCAACAACTTTGTTGAATAGAGTCCATTTTTTGTGTGTTCAGGTGGATTTAGGAAAGTAGCCAAGACTTGTACTGCTCAGATTAAGGAAATTATTCAAAATTAAAATAAAAGATTTTGACCAAATTTGTCCTTAAGAATGCTTGAGGGTTAATTTACAAATAACACAATATCCATCCGTCCATTGTCTACACTGCTTATCCTCTGTAGGGTGGTAGGAGGGCTGTAATATATCCCCATATAAAGTATATAACAATACATTCCTTTTACTTCATCAGATTGGAGGATTATTCTGGTGAGCAAAACTGGAGCAGGAAAGAGTTCAGCAGGAAACACCATCCTGGGTCAAGAGCATTTTGAGAAGCGTGCTTCACCACAGTCAGTTACTAGAACCTGTGCCAGAGGAGAAGCACAGATAGATAACCGGGTCATCTCAGTCATCGACACTCCAGGCCTGTTTGATACGTTAACGAGTGAAGAACAACTGAGGGATGAATTAATGAGATGTATAGAAATGTCTGTTCCTGGTCCTCATGTGTTTCTCCTGGTCATCAGTCTGGGTGTGAGATTTACAGAAGAGGAGAAAAACACAGTGACATGGATTCGGCAGAACTTTGGAGAAGATGCTGTACGTTACACCATCATTCTGTTCACTCACACTGATCACCTGAGGGGACAATCATTAGATGAGTACATCAGTGAAAGCAATGTTCTCCAGGCTCTTGTTAATGAATGTGGTAGAAGATTTCACTCATTCAACAATGAAGACATGGAGAACCGCTCTCAGGTCACTGATTTGCTGAATGCGATTGATGAAATGGTAAGAATCAATGGAGGACAGCACTACACTAATGAGATGTATCAACTAGCTCAAAACAATATTAAATGGGAGGCTTTTAAACAAAAACTGAAAAAAACAGTAATAGAAGGAGGAAAAACAGCAGTAGCTGTACTAGCAGGAGCAGTCGGAGGAGGAGGAGGAGGAGGAGGAGGTGGAGGAGGAGGAGGAGGAGGAGGAGGAGCAGCAGCAACAACAGGCGCAGCAGCTGCAGCAGCACAAGGAGCAGCAGCAGCAGCAACAACAGGTGTAGCAGCTGTAGCTGCAGCAGCACGAGGAGCAGCAAACACAGCAACAGAAGCAGCAACATCAGTACTAACAGGAAGAGGAGTAATATTTGCAGCAGCAGGAGGAGCTGCACTTTTAGTTTTAAGTGGAATAGGAAAAGGAGTACTAACAGCTGCGAGAGTAGCAGGAGGACCAGCAGTAACAGCAGTAAAAGGAGCAGCAGCATTAGCATCAAAATTTAGACCATAAGTGTGAGATTTACTCCCTTTCTGTCTAGTCCTTTGATTGTGACTCACTCACTATTAAATTAAATTGTAACTGCTCTTAAACACTACTGTCTTGAGTTGTTTTCAAATGACTTTTGTTTCACATTTATGTAGGCTCTAAAATAGCTTTTCAGTGAAGCTAGTGTACTGTTTAGTCAATCAGAGAAATTACTGAATTGTGGCTGCAAGTTATTACTTTTGTCATTTATAAATCAAAAAAGTATATGTGTAAACATGTTTTGCTAGAATAATTACATTTACACTGCCCTCCAAAAGTTTGGAAACACCCCTGGCAAAGTGTGGTTTTGAATGTTGGCTTCACCTTCGAACAAGACAACGACCCCAAGCACACTTCCAAGCTGTGCAAATCCTATTTGGAGAGGAAACGGTCAGTTGGCATCATGTCTGTCATGGAATGGCCTCCCCAATCACCCAACCTCAACCCAATTGAGCTAATGTACTATGGGAGGAACTGGACCGTGATGTCCGTAAGAAGTGTCCACCAGTGTGAATCATCTTTGGGCAATCCTTCAGGAGGCCTGGAGTAATATATCAAGTCAATGTTTGAATAAACTGACAGCTCGGATGCCCAGATTATGCAGAGCTGTAATAGCTGCTAATGGTGGATATTTTGATGAATCGAAAATTTAAGTTTTTTCTATGTATAAACTGTTTATGTAATAAAATATGTTTTCGTAGTTTGTGTTGTCCCTTATCAGTGCAAATTTATTACACATTAAAAAGGATTCATGCCAATATTGTCCAAAACCCCACTTTTCTAGGGCGTTTCCAAACTTTTGGAGGGCAGTGTATTTCTTATTTGTATCTGGGTTTTACAGACTGTTATATCTAATAATAAAAATTAAACAATAAAAAGCACTTGAAATAAATGATTCCTAACCTTTTTATTTGTACATTTCATTTTAAATTTTGTATATTTTACCTATACAGTACTGGTCAAAAGTTTGGCCACATTACTTTTATGTTTTTGAAAGAAGTTTCTCAAGCTCATCAATTCTGCATTTATTTGATTTATTTGAAAATACAGAAAAAAAACCAGTAATTGTGAAATATCATATTTAAAATAATGGGTTTCTATTTTACTATATGTTAAAATACAAACCGAATTCCCGAAATGTTGGGATTTTTTTTTAATTTGAATAAAATGAAAACTAAAAGACTTTCAAATCACATGAGCTAATATTCCATTCACATTAGAACATAGAGAACATAAATCTTTAAACAGAGAAATTTTACACTTTTATCCACTAAATGAGCTCATTTCAAATTTGATGCCTGCTACAGGTCTCAAAAAAGTTGGCATGCTGGCAACAAAGGGCTGAAAAAGCAAGAAATTTTTGAAAAGATTCAGCTGGGAGAACATCTAGCAACTAATTAAGTTAATTGACATCATGTCTGTAACATGATTAGTCATAAAAGGGATGTATTAGGCCCCTTTTACACTGTCAGTTAAATTTGACCCAATTCCGATTTTTTTACTCATATGTGACTCAGATCGGATCTGTGTAAATAGGAAAAAACTCATGCATTCGGATATTTCAAGCTTGGTTTTAGGCCTCATTCATATGTGGAAATAAATTGGATATAAATCAGATATGTGCCAATGCGACTGTCATGTAAACAGGCAGTTGTGGCATTGTGTTCTGCACGTCATTAAAACTGTGACAATTTGGTACTTCTCCATGGTTTAATGACATTATTTGGGACCCATGCTGGCAAAATGAGTGTAAATGCTTATGGGCTATTTTATAAATAATTAAAAGAGTGAAAAATGATGATTTTTGTCAAATATGGGGTTTTCACAAAAATGAGTAAATTAACCTGTAATCCAGCACCCCCCATATTGGGACTCACATCTGAAAATGACCTACCTAACTTAAAATTGTAACAGTTCCTGACTTCAGTCTGCTACACACACAGTTTTGGATAGAAGACACTTTAGGCTTTACTATCCATCATCCAGAGTTGATAATGCTCAAAAAGATAAAACGTTATAGACACTGAAGTGCCTTGAAAATGTTTTTTACCACACTGAATATTTTTTTGTTTCATATACAAAAACATGAAATCAGTCCTGGAGCAATCCAGAAAAGTAATGGGTTGAAAGACTATAGTTTATATTTCAAATTTGAAGAAGATACCATGAAAAATGAGATTCTTGTAACCATTTTTCTGAGAAAATTTGTATAGTCCCATGAAGCATGAAGTGCTCTAAAATTTCCTGGTAGATGGCTGCGTTGACTGTGGGCTTCAGAAAACACAGTGGACCAACACCAGCAGATGACATGGCAGCCCAAATCATCACTGACTGTGGAAACTTCACACTGGACTTCAAGCAACATGGATTCTGTGCCTCTCCACTCTTCCTCCAGACTCTGGGACCTTGATTTCCAAATGAAATGCAAAATTTACTTTCATCTGAAAAGAGGACTTTGGACCACTGAGCAACAGTCCAGTTCTTTTTCTCCACAGCCCAGGTAAGACGCTTCTGACGTTGTCTCTGGTTCAGAAGTGGCTTGGTAGCCCTTTTCCTGAAGACGTCTGAGCGTGGTGACTCTTGATGCACTGACTCCAGCTTCAGTCCACTCCTTGTGAAGCTCTCACAAGTGTTTGAATCAGCTTTACTTGACTGCATTCTCAAGCTTGCAGTCATCCCTGTTGCTTGTGCACCTTTTCCTACCCAAATTCTTCCTTCCAGTCAACTTTGCATTTAATATGCTTTGATACAGCACTCTGTAAACAGCCACACCTTTCAGTAATGACCTTCTGTGACTTACCCTCTTTGTGGACGGTGTCAATGTTCGTCTTCTGGATCATTGCCAAGTCAGCAGTCTTCCCCATTATTGTGGTTTCAAAGAACAAGAGATACCCAGAATTTATACTGTATGGATGGTCATTAATTGAAACTCAAATGTAAATATTCTAATATTTTGAGATACTAATTTTTGACTTTCATGAGCTGTAAGCTCTATTCATCAAAATTAAAACAAAAAAACTTTTGAAATGTTTTACTTTACATGCAATGAATCTAAAATATATGAAAATTTCACTTTTTGAAATAACTTACAAGAAAAAAATGAACTTATTCACGACATTCTAATTTATTGAGATGCACCTGTATATTGTGCGTGAGTGAAATATTGACCAGAGTTTTTTCACAAGTCATTTCACAATTACAGGATTCCAACACAAGCAGGTTTATAATATACGTTTTACATGGTAATATACAGTACATGTTTCACATGGGAATTCACACAGGATTCACATCAAAATGTTCAAAAAGCATGTTTCACATGTGATTTTCTAATGTTTTCACACATGAAATTTCACATGTGCAGAATCACATGTAAATGTGACCAAATGTGTTTTTCTACATGTGAATTTTAAGTGGTTTTTCTGTAATGGTAGGAAGAGTTCAGATGCAAAAGCCTCTAAGAGCTGTTTGAAATTTTCATCTAAAATTAGCTTATTTTTTTTAACCATTTTTGTTTCCTTCTGTATACTTTATTCTTACAGATTATATGGTATTACAGTTTTTTTAAATTGTTTACACACTAAAATAAAAATTTCCACACAATTTGCAAAATTCTACTCCAATGAGCAAAACACCTCCACAGATTTGCACAACATTACTCACAATGTCTGCTTCACCCTTTTTGCAAAGCATTACACACAGCGATTTGTAAAACTCTACACACATTTTCACACCTTAGACACAGATAAGGATTGTGAGATTACTTCCTTGTCATTACAAAGCCCCAGATTGCCAATGACCACACTAATGAACGAATTGGATAATCACATCCACCAGGTGTGGAAGCACACATGTGCTAATTTGAAAACACAGCACTCAGGTGTGCTATAAAAGGCAGCAGGTGAGTTCACCTGTCTTCAACAAAAATGGAAGGAGCTAGAAGAAGAAGAAGAAGAGTGAGAATGAGAGGGGGAGCTCAAAGAGGAGATGAAGGAGGAAGAGGAGAAGGAGATAGAGGAAGAGGCCGAGGTAGAGGAAGAGGAGAAGGAGGAAGAGGCCTAGGTAGAGGAAGAGGAGAAGGAGATAGAGGAAGAGACCTAGGTAGAGGAAGAGGTAGAGAAGGACTTGAAGAGTTGATAGAACCTGAACAAAGAAGACGAGGACCAAATTTGACTCAAGAAATCCGTGCAACACTTATTGACCATGTTATCAACCATGGACTGACACTGATGGAAGCTGGACAAAGAGTTCAACCAAATCTCAGCAGAAATACTGTTGCGTCAGTAATTCGGACATTTCATCGAGAAAATAGGTAAGCTAACCACACAGTACATTGAAACTGAAGCTTGCTGTACTTATCAATATTGTTTACTGTGACATTTGACAGTAGGCTTCGTGTGTATTTTTTTAATATATTTTTTTTACATAGGATTGAGGGTCGAGGACACCAAGGTGGAAGATATTGAATGGCATCCTATTGTCTTTTACTGTGTTTCAGAGAGTCTTGCAAATGGATGCTGCAGAAATTCAACATGAATTTATATATGTGGATGAGGCTGGATTTAACCTTTCGAAAACAAGAAGAGGGAGAAATGTAATTGGACACAGGGCAATCACCAATGTGCCAGGGCAGCGAGGGGGTAACATCACCCTTTGCGCTGCTATTACACAAAATGGGGTCCTCCACCACCATGCAAATCTAATACTTGCATTTCTTCACAGATTGCACGAGATTGTCACGGCATTAAACCAAGTGGACCAGATGCGGTACATTGTCGTTTGGGACAATGTCTCAATCCATCGGGCTGCTCCGGTCCAGAATTGGTTCCATGAGCACCCTGAATTTGAAGTCTTATACCTTTCCCCCATACTCCCCCTTCCTGAATCCAATAGAAGAGTTTTTTTCAGCATGGCGGTGGAAGGTATACGACCTGCGGCCCTATGACCGTTTGCCCCTCATTCAGGCCATGGAGCAGGCCTGTGATCATATCGAAGCAGCTTCTGTGCAGGGGTGGATTCGTCACACGAGGCGATTCTTCCAACGGTGCCTTGCCAATGAAGACATAGCCTGTGATGTGGATGAAATCTTATGGCCTGATCCAGCCAGACGGAGAGATGATGAATAGTTACAGTATTCTTGTTGCTTTTACAGTAGTTTTTCTTCAGAGTCAAAGTGTATGTACTTCATGCAGTCATTTTTATTTGTCTACAGATTTCATTGATTTCATTGTTGGTTGATTACTGTAACTGATTATGGTAAGAAATACTGTAAGTATTGAAATAAATACTTGAAATATTCAGTCTGCAGCATCAGTGTTGTGCAGTGCTTGGTAAGTTTATAGTAGGCCTATTTGTGTACATTCTCCCTACATCTCAAACTAATCATGAAGAGTGTTGTGGGTTTGTCACCACTTTTTTTTTTTTTTTCCCCCCCATCTAAATTATCCCTTACATAACAATGTCTGGCCAAAAATCTAGCACATGCTATTTCGTAAAATTAGTTTTTTTACAAATGTGTTTTTTATTTATCACAGCAGTGTGAAACTGGCTGCAATAGTGTCTGATCATTGAGGACTGTGTTGGTTAAATGAAAACTAATAGCATTTTCACAAATATGTGTATATGTTTTGACTGAAGTGTGTCATTTTGAAAACAATCTAGGAATTATGCAAATTGAGTGTGGTGTTTGGATAATTGTAATTATATTTTGGAAAAAAAAAAAACGGTTTTCAAAATTGTGTAAACAATTGAGAAAAACTGTAAGCAATTACAGTTGTTCAAAACAATCTATCCAATTTCACTGATTATGCAACTTTGTTGAAACTAAAGAAAGAAAATCATGAAGTAGCTTATCTAGTCTTGAATAATTTTTATTTTTTTTGCGCACGTTATTTTTAAAAATCCAATTATTTTCTGATAAAGTAATGAAAGGACATTAAAGATAATGGACAGGAAATCGTTGGGAAACCCAGGTGTCCCATGAAAGTCCCATCACACACTGCAGGACCAAACTTTGCCCACTTTTTTTTTTTAAATAATTAATATTTATGCACAATTATTGTATTAAGGTCCTTCATTATGTTGGTTCATGGAAAAGCTGCTGACCGCAGGTATCTGCAAGAAAAAAATATATACTTTCAGCTTCCTTATTGATTGCTTATTAAACAATTATTGCACCCATACTGAGTGCTTTTCCAGTACATATACACAACACTAAAGCCAGATGCATTGCAAATGCATTATTTTCAAGCCTCTTACCTCTGAGCAGTTAAGATCATGGAAATGATTGGGCCTGAAATCAGGGGGCTGTGGAGTTAAAACTTATGGAACAAACGGCACCTTTTGGAAAATGCACATAATTATAATGTTTTATGCCTTCTTGCTGTCAGATGGTATGAATGCAGTAAAACTGGCAGACACTTCCAGTATTACAGGTGTATAGACCTCATTGTACTTCAAATGAAATTGAAAAAAGACAGAAATCCTTCTGAAATGTCTCAGTGTGGAAACATGTTTTCATCCAGATTTATGAAAAACATTTCACGTAATTCATACATTCACATAATTTCCAACATTTTTGTGGACAGAATCATCAAAAGCTAGAGGGTTTGAACATTTAAGAGTGAAGAATTTAAGACAAGTTTTTGTATTGTAACTTGTAGTGTTTGTTGGTTCTTGTAAAGTGTGAACCCAAGTGTGTAGATATATTATGTATATATGTACATATCTGAGGGGTTCAGCTGACAAAAAAGCTTGGGAATCCCTGACTTGATGCATCGCTCACCTGAGGAGGAAAACAGCAACAGGAGACCTTACAAGCAAATGCTGACAGACAGATGGAGATGATAAACTGAAGGAGGGTGAATACCAGCAATACACCACTGATTCCCTTAAAGAGAGTCTTAGAGAAAAATCAACAATATCACAGATAATAATAAAAATAACAAAATAATTGATAATTAGTAATCAAACAGCTACACTGGCTGCTCAGCAGTCAAGAATATATTATTCTTAAGGTTGATGTGGTAATATATTTATTGATCAAACTGGACAAGTTTACAGTTAATGTATAATGTCAATATTTTCATGCACTGTAAATTCTTTAACATGTATGTTCTTTAAACTACTTCTGAAATGTTGGGGAAAATACTGGACAGATGAGTGTAGATAAAGCTTAACTTTTGACAAGTGTACTGACCACACAGTGATCTTACTGTAAATATAAATATGAATTTAAAAGCTTATGACATACCTCATACTTTACTGTAACATCATTATAGTTGTAACATTCATAATAGTAAGTGTAGTTACAGTAAGTGTGCAGGTAATTGTCGAGTGGTCCTAGAGCCAAATCCCGTGAAATTACAATAAGGGCAATGCCTGCAGTTACAGCACTGAAAATGTTAACTCCAAGTGAACCGTTCACCTATCGGCAGAAAACCAGCATAACATTATTTAACATGCTGTGAATGTATATGGAGTGCGATAAAAATAAACTACTTTACATAAATAAAATATTCATCAGGGTCCAAGCACCTATGCCTCATGTCGATTATTTAGTGATACAACTGCAATGCATTTTTTTTTTAATAATGTGTTTTTTCAGCAAAATCCAGCCAACTTTCACTGAAAGTTTAGGTTACAGCAAATATACCGGTGTCAAAAAATGTATGTAGTTGGAAGTTGAGTAAACATGCTGAGTGTTCACTACTCATGTCTCGTCTGCTTTACTTTTTAATTATACTGCAAGATACCACAATATATTTATAAGGTCCCTTTTATTTATATTTATTGTATAATATGTCTGGCCTCATAACTGTCATACGTAAGTGATTGTAAAAGAACTGAGGAAACTAAGGGTTTAAATACACAGGGAATGATTACCAGAACTGAAACTCTGTGTGGAACTAATTAACAATCGAGGAGACTAACTAGGGAACTCGGGTAACTGGGAGTGTAAAAGTCCCTGGATGGTCTACCATTTCAGGTAGATCCGTACACACTCTAGGGCAGGGGTTGTTACAGGGCTGACGAGACGTGAGACATGCGGATCCATTTGCAAGGCTTTATTGTGAAACATGGTCAAAACACAGGCAGGGTCAATAAACAGCAGACAGGTATGGCAGAGGCAAGACACAGAGCAATCCGAAGAGTAAGCGTGGGTCGACGATTGGCGAACAATATCCAATAGGGCTAGGCAGAGAGATAATCCAGGTAAACGAGCAATAATCCAAGCGAGAGGCAAACAGAGTCCAAAGGGCTAGGCTAAGGGAAAATCCAGGAAACACGGGCAGAAGTCAAGCACGGGAAAACTATCCAAAGGCTAGGCAAAACTATGACAATAAAGTGGGCTCCGTAAGGTAGCTATCTCTAGGGGAGTGATAACCGCTAAACAATACTCGGCAGAGAGCAAGAGGAAGTCCCAGGCTATATAGCGTGTGATGGTGTGATCAGTGGTGCAATCAGGGTGATGTGAGATTGTTCTCAGGTGTGTGCGTGATTAGTGCGAACAGCTGTGTTGGTGCAGTGGATGATGGGAAATGCAGTCCTTGAGTGATCTGTAACGGTCTGTGTGGTGTGAAAGTTAATGTGATGGGTGAGTGACCTCTAGTGTTGAATGAACAGAAGTTCATGACCAGGATTTGTGACAGGGGTGCCCAATCCTGCTCCTGGCGATCGAATGTCCTGCAAAGTTCAGCTCCAACTCTAATCAAACACCTTTCTGTCTTCCCAGGTAAGTGGTAAGTTAAGTTGGTATCATTCATCAATCACGGTGAGTAATGGCTTCTTCTCCTGCTATTGTTATTTGCACTGTCTGCCACATGTATAGTTTATCTCTCTCTGTCAGCGATGAGGGATTCACATGTGATAAATGCAGGGAAATAGTTAGGCTGACAGAGAAGGTTTTAGAACTAGAGACACGCATCCAAACTTTAGTTGAGGATAGTAAGAATGTGAGGGCTCTAGATACTGCTTTGGATGTGACTAGCTCAGGGACTCCTGTACATTGTTCGGTTCCGGTAGAGCCTGTGCAGCAGGGCAACTGGGTGACTGTGAGGCAGCATAGTCGCGGGTCAAAACACCGCTCTTCCGTTCCGATCAGAACATCAAACAGGTTCTCCCCACTCAGTGATGCACCCACTGAGAAACCTGATGAAAGTGCTCTAGTTATTGGCGATTCTATTGTACGGAACGTGAAAATAGAGACACCAGCCACCATAGTCCATTGTTTACCGGGAGCCAGAGCGCCTGACATCTTGGCAAATTTAAAAGTGCTGGCTAATGCTAAACGTAAATTCAGTAAGATTGTTATCCACGCCGGCGCTAATGATGTTCGACTTCGCCAGTCGGAGATCACTAAAAATAATGTTAAAGAGGTGTGTGAACTTGCAAGTACGATGTCAGACACTGTAATATGCTCTGGCCCCCTCCCTGCTTATCGGGGTGATGAGATTCATAGCAGACTGTCATCACTAAATGGCTGGATGTCTAAGTGGTGCCCGCAAAACAACATAGGTTTTATAGACAATTGGACGAGTTTTTGGGGCAGACCTGACCTGTTGAAAAGAGATGGTGTTCATCCCTCCTGGGGTGGTGCCGCTATTCTCTCTAGAAATTTGGCACATAGTCTTAGAGTTCATACTTGACTAACTGGAGCCCAGGTCAGGAAGCAGACAGACTGGCTAAACCGACCGTCTGCTAGCCGCCTCACGTCACAGAAGTCAGTTAATTCTCAGCACATAGAGACTCCTTCACCTAGATATCACACTATAGAGACTGTGTCTGTTCCCTGAACTAGAGAATACAGAAAACGTCCAAACCAATTTAGGAGTAACCATTTAATTGATGTTCAACAAATAAAAAATGTTTACAATACACAGAAACAATTGATAAAACTTGGCTTACTGAATATCAGGTCCCTTTCTACAAAAGCACTTTTTGTAAATGATTTGATTAATGATCATAACCTAGATTTGCTCTGTTTGACAGAAACATGGCTAAAACCAGATGAATACATTATTTTAAACGAGTCTACCCCCCAAGATTACTGTTACAAAAATGAGCCACGTCCAAAAGGCAAAGGGGGAGGTGTTGCTACAATTTATAACAATATTATCAGTATTTCTCAAAAGACAGGCTTTAAGTATAACTCCTTTGAAGTAATGGTGCTTCATATAAAATTATCTAGAGAAAAAAGTATTAATGATAAATCCCCCGTAACGTTTGTACTGGCTACTGTATACAGGCCACCAGGGCACCATACAGACTTTATTAAAGAATTTGCTGATTTTCTATCAGAGTTAGTGCTGGCTGCAGATAGAGTCCTAATTGTGGGTGATTTTAATATCCATGTTGATAATGAAAAAGATGCATTAGGATCAGCATTCATAGACATTCTGAACTCTATTGGGGTTAGACAACACGTTTCAGGACCTACTCATAGTCGAAATCATACTCTAGATTTAATACTGTCGCATGGAATTGATGTTAATGGTGTTGAAATTCTGCAGCAAAGCGATGATATATCAGATCATTATCTAGTCTTGTGTAAACTCCATATAGTTAAAGCTGTAAATTCAACTCCTTCTTACAAATATGGTAGAACCATCACTTCTACCACAAAAGACTGCTTTGCAAGTAATCTTCCTGATTTATCTCAATTCCTTAGCATATCCAACAGCTCAGAACAACTTGATGATGTAACAGAAACTATGAACTCTCTCTTTTCTAGCACTTTAGATACGGTTGCTCCTTTACGCTTAAGGAAGATTAAGGAAAAGAGTCCAACACCGTGGTATAATGAGCACACTCGCACTCTAAAGAGAGCAGCCCGGAAAATGGAGCGTAGCTGGAGGAAAACAAAACTAGAGGTATTTCGTTTAGCTTGGCGGGAAAGTACTCTATCCTATAGAAAAGCTTTAAAAACCGCTAGATCTGATTACTTTTCGTCTCTTTTAGAACAAAACAAACATAACCCCAGGTATTTATTCAATACAGTGGCAAAATTAACAAAAAATAAAGCATCAACAGGTGTTGACATTTCCCAACAGCACAGCAGTAATGACTTTATGAACTATTTTACTTCCAAAATTGATACTATTAGAGATCAAATTGTAACCATGCAGCCGTCAGCTATATTATCGCATCAAATAGTGTACTATAGATCCCCTGAGGAACAATTCCACTCATTCTCTACTATAGGAGAGGAAGAATTGTATAAACTTGTTAAATCATCTAAACTAACAACATGTATGTTAGACCCTATTCCATCTAAACTACTAAAAGAGGTGCTTCCAGAAGTCATAGATCCTCTTTTGGCTATTATTAATTCGTCATTGTCATTAGGATATGTCCCCAAAAACTTTAAATTGGCTGTTATTAAGCCTCTCATTAAAAAACCACAACTTGACCCCAAAGATCTAGTTAATTACAGACCGATCTCGAATCTCCCTTTTTTGTCAAAGATATTAGAAAAGGTTGTATCCTCACAATTACATTCCTTCCTAGAGAAAAATGATATCTGTGAGGATTTCCAGTCAGGATTTAGACCGTATCATAGTACTGAGACTGCTCTCATTAGAGTTACTAATGATCTGCTTTTATCATCTGATCGTGGTTGTATCTCTCTATTAGTTCTACTGGATCTTAGCGCTGCGTTCGACACTATTGATCACAACATTCTTTTGAATAGACTAGAAAACTTTGTTGGCATTAGTGGAAGTGCATTAGCATGGTTCAAATCGTACTTATCTGACCGCCATCAATTCGTAGCAGTGAATGACGAGGTATCATATCAATCACAAGTGCAGTATGGAGTTCCTCAAGGCTCAGTACTAGGGCCGTTACTTTTCACGCTTTATATGTTACCCTTGGGAAATATCATTAGGAAACACGGGGTTAGCTTTCACTGTTATGCTGATGATACTCAGCTCTATATTTCTTCACGGCCTGGTGAAACACACCAAATTGAGAAACTTATGGAATGCATAGTCGATATAAAAAACTGGATGACGAGTAATTTCTTACTGCTAAATTCTGAAAAAACAGAGGTGTTAATTATCGGACCTAAAACCCCCACAAGTAATAACCTAGAACACTGTCTAACACTTGATGGCTGCTCTGTAAATTCTTCGTCATCAGTCAGGAACCTAGGTGTGCTATTTAATAGTAATCTCTCCTTTGACAGCCACGTTTCTAGCATTTGTAAAACTGCATTTTTTCATCTTAAAAATATATCTAAACTGAGACCTATGCTCTCAATGTCAAATGCAGAAACATTAATTCATGCGTTTATGACCTCAAGGTTAGATTATTGTAATGCTTTATTGGGTGGTTGTTCTGCACGCTTAATAAATAAATTACAGATGGTTCAAAATGCAGCAGCTAGAGTTCTTACTAGAACCAGGAAGTATGACCACATTAGCCCGGTTCTGTCAACACTGCACTGGCTCCCTACTAAACATCGTATAGATTTTAAAATCTTGTTAATTACTTATAAAGCCCTAAATGGTTTAGCTCCTCAGTACTTGAGTGAGCTCTTATCGCATTATAGTCCTTCACGTCCGCTGCGCTCTCAAAACTCTGGCCATTTGATAATACCTAGAATATCAAAATCAACTGCGGGCGGCAGATCTTTTTCCTATTTAGCGCCCAAACTCTGGAACAATCTACCAAACACTGTTCGGGAGGCAGACACACTCTGTCAGTTTAAATCTAGATTAAAGACCCACCTTTTTAACCTGACATACACCTAACACACTACTACACTTCTATTATTCAAATCCGTTAAAGGATTGTTAGGCTGCATTAATTAGATCAACCGGAACCGGGAACACTTCCCATAACACACGATGTACTCGTTACATCGTAAGAAGATTGGCATCTACGCTAATAGTTGTTTCTTTCTTATTCTGTTTCTCAGTCCGTGTCCGGATCAGATGGTGGATCGGCGCCGGGAGATGATGTCTGCGGCCCTGATCGTCAGCGATGAGCCCCAGAGACATATCCCCAGTGAAGACCTCGACTAAAATACAATAAAACTAAAAATAAAACAAATAATTAAAAATATAATAATAAAATACCTAACTACATAATACTATTATTGTTAGAAATTGCAACAATATAAAAATAGAAATATAATACATTTATACATTTAAAAATGTAATTAAAACAATAAGTAAACAATGAATAAACAATAATATCCTGGCCAGAGGAGAACTGGCCCCCCGACTGAGCCTGGTTTCTCCCAAGGTTTTTTTCTCCATTCTGTCTCAGAGGGAGTTTTGGTTCCTTGCCGCTGTCGCCTCTGGCTTGCTCAGTTGGGGACACTTAATTTCTAGCGATTATAGTAAATTTGATTTCACAGTTACTATTTAAACAAAACTTAGCTAGACAATGACATCTCCGAATTCAATAATGAAACGCCCTTAACTGAAAATTGAGTGTTTAATCTTATTATTATACATTACTGACACTCTATCCTCCAACTTGATACTGTTAAGTGCTTTGACACAATCTGTATTGTTAAAAGCGCTATATAAATAAAGGTGACTTGACTTGACTTGACTTGACTTCCCGTGTTTGATTCCTGCCCGTGTTCTCTGGATTTACCCTCAGCCTTGCCCTTTGGACTTTGTTGCCTCTGTTTTGGATTATTGCCCTCGTACCTGGATTACCCCTTCTGTCTAGGGGGCAATTTCGGATACGGCCTAAGGTAGATCTCCAGGAACAGGGCTCCCCTGCTCTAGTGTTGTTTTTGGCGGCCTGTTTTCATTTTAGTTTTAGTCTAGTCTTTGTGTGAAGCTCTCATTTTATTTTTTATTAGTTTTAGTCACGTTCATACTCTTTTTAGTCTAGTCAAGTTTTAGTCAACGAAAAGTCTGAGCATTTTAGTCTTATTTTAGTCAGAATTATCCATAACTATTTTCGTCTAGTTTTAGTCGACGAAAACTGATGACTATTTTCGTCTAGTTTTAGTCAACGAAAACTGATGACATTTAGTCTAGTTTTAGTCAATGGTAATTGTATTTTAGTCTCTTTTTAGTAATGCAATTCTATTTAACCCAGTCAATATAGTATAAGTACCTAGCAGTACAGACGAAATGTTCTTTTAGCCAAACCCATTTCAAACAAGGTTATCTTATTATATTATTGTTACCTTATAGACTTAATAATACATCCAAAGACACTCTGATTTGAATTTATAACATTTATTTTACCAACCAAACATATTAGAAGTACACACACATAAATTTAAATAAATAAAAACAATAAATAAAATAAAATAGCATCACATGACAATGCCAGAAAAAAATATATAACGTTACTTTCAGGTTTAACAAAGAGAAACAAGGTGCTTGAATGCTCGAGCTACAATAACATACTAAAAAGTGCAAATAAAATGTGTGTGTCTGTTACTTGTATTGATTGTAAACTGAAGTCAGATGAAGCCGGCCATCGGTCTCTTTCTCTGTCAGACTTAACTTTGTTTGTTGTCATCTTCTAAATAATGCCGCGAGTGGGGCTTGAGGAAGTGACGTCGCCTGCGTCTGCGCAGAGTGTTGCCAAGTCCCCAAATGTTTAGACCCTGGAACTTTACCTGAGAACCCCCCTCGAAATGCGATTGGGCTAGTTTGGAGTAGCAATTGGGCGGGTTTTGTTGCGAAAACCTGGCAACCCTGACAGCCCCTGAAGTAACCTTAAGTCACATGAAACAGAAATACTGCAAAATAATAACGCGACTAAACGAGACGAAATAACGTTATACCATTTCGTTTCGTCTCGTTTTGGTCAACGAAAATGAAGAGACATTTTAGCATAGTTTTTATTTTGTAAACCACATTTAGTCTCGTTTTTACCCAGATTTTAAGACTACATTTAAGATTTCACTTCTACTGTTAATAACATTTTGGTAGGCTATTATGAGATGGATGGACTAAATGTTTTATAATTCAGATGGGCTACCTGTTATTTTTATGGTATATCAAAAAGTGTATATTTTTAAATGTCATTGTTGGTACATTTTACCAGTATTTACCATACTTTCAAAACAAAAATGAAAATAGGAAAAATATGCAATATGAAAATAATTTAAGAAAAAATGTGTTTTACAGAGAGAGAAAAAAACCAAACAAGAATTGGTTTTCAAAAAGCCTTTTTCCAAAAGGTACATCTGGAAAAAGGGGGGTACGTCTTATAATCAGGGTCGTCTTATATTCGGGTCAATACTGCCCAGCGGGCACAAAACAGGCACACAACGTCATAAGATGTTGATATTTGGTTAAATTTTGGTTGCGACGTCGGGTGACCAAAATGCAATGTAAATTCAACGTCTAATGTCAATGTTAAATTGATGTCCAATACCGACATCAGCTGTCGTTGAGATTTTGTTGTTTTTAGGCTGTGTAACCAAAATCCAATGTTAAGTCAACGTCAAATATTGACGTCAACCCGATTTTCATTTTCAACCAAAATTCAACGTCTGTATGACATCATGTCCAACGTCAACCTGACGTTACATAGACGTCTGGTGCCTGCTGGGTGTATTTTCTTTTATTCTTACTGTTCTTTAGTAGAGCACAGTCAAGTATTGACCTCTTTTTTTCCCGAAACTAGTTTGCCTTTTTAATTCAGATTCTGTCTGTGCAATGAATTCTCAGTTTTTACATTTACATTTACATTTAGTCATTTGGCAGACGCTTTTATCCAAAGCGACTTACAATTGGGGTTTTTCTCAAAGGTGAGGAGGTAACTGTTGTTGCATACATATGACACCTTGTTTGTTAAACAAATCAGATGTTCAGTCATGTTTACCAATGCTAAACTCTTCCGTGAGCACTGCATCATGCTTCTATGCAAATCTTATATGCTTTCACTATTTCTTATATCCCTCCATGTTCTAACATGTACTGTTTTGGACAATGTTTGAAACTTTCTCATATAATTGCCCCATTAATGAATTGCTTGTTATTATGTAAATTATGTAAATTATTCATTTGTATTTACCTTTGGTTAAAAAACTCCATCTGCTGCTTTTTGAGGTTTTGAGGAACAATAATAAAAAAAAATCATAGGTTTTTCAAGGCTTTTTAAGTGAAGTACATTTTATTTAATTGTATTTAAAATAGAATTCATTTAGTTTTTTTTTACAGAAGAGGATTAGGGCCAAGTAATAATAATATATACAACCCCAAATCAGAAAAAGTTGGGACAGTATGGAAAACGCAAATAAAAAAAGAAAGTAGTGATTTCTAAATTTACTTTGACTTGTATTTCATTGCAGACAATATGAACACAAAATATTTCATGTTTTGTCTGGTCAACTTCATGTCATTTGTAAATATACATCCTTTCCAGTCATTCAGACCTGCAACACATTCCAAAAAAAGTTGGGACAGTAAAGCATTTACCACTTTGTAATGTTGCCATTCCTTTTCACAACACTTAAAAGACGTTTAGGGACTGAAGACACCAAGTGATGAAGTGTTTCAGGTGTAATTTTGTCCCATTCTTCCTGCAAACAAGTCTTAAGGTGGGCAACAGTACGGGGTCTTTGTTGTCGCATTTTGCGCTTCAAAATGCGCCACACATTCTCTATTGGAGACAGGTCGGGACTGCAGGCAGGCCAGTCAAGTACCCATACCCTCTTCCTCCACAGCCAGGACTTTGTAATGTGTGCAGAATGTGGTTTTGCATTGTCTTGTTGAAATATGCATGGACGTCCCTGGAAAAGATGTCTTCTTGAAGGAAGCATATTGTGCTCCAAAATCTCTATGTACTTTTCAGCATTAATGGTGCCATCACAGAAGTGCAAGTTACCTTTGCCAAGGGCACTGACACAACCCCATACCATGACAGACCCTGGCTTTTGGACTTGTTGCTGGTAACAGTCTGGATGATCCTTTTCTTCTTTGGTCCGGAGCACACGGCGTCCATTCCTCCCAAAAAATACCTGAAATACTGATTCATCTGACCACAGTACACGTTTCCACTGTGTGATGGTCCATCCCAGATGCCTCCGAGCCCAGAGAAGTCGACGGCGCTTCTGGACACTGTTAACATAGGGCTTCCTTTTGGCACAGTACAGTTTTAACTGGCATTTGTGGATGTAACTACGTATTGTGGTACTTGACAAAGGTTTGCCAAAGTAGTCCTGAGCCCATGTGGTGATATCGCTTATAGATGAATGACGATTCTTGATGCAGTGCCGCCTGAGGGATCGGAGATCACGGTTGTTCAGCTTAGGCTTGCGCCCTTGTCCTTTACGCACTGAAATTCCTCCAGATTCCTTGAATCTTTTAATTATGTTATGCACCGTTGAAGGTGAAATATCCAAATCTCTTCCTATCTTTCTTTGAGGAACATTGTTTTTAAACATTTCAATAATTTTCTCACGTATTTGTTGGCAAACTGGCGATCCTCGGCCCATCTTTGCTCCTAAAGGACTAGACCTTTCTTGGATGCTGCTTTTGTACCAAATCATAATTGCAATCACCTGTTGACATCACCTGTTTCAAATCACATCATTATTTAACCAATTTACCTCATTACTAGCCCTAAATTGCTCCTGTCCCAACTTTTTTTGGAATGTGTTGCAGGTCTGAATGACAGGAAAGGATGTATATTTACAAATGACATGAAGTTGACCAGACAAAACATGAAATATTTTGTGTTCATATTGTCTGCAATGAAATACAAGTTAAAGTAAATTTAGAAATCACTACTTTCTTTTTTTATTTGCGTTTTCCATACTGTCCCAACTTTTTCTGATTTGGGGTTGTATAAAAAACATCTTGATGTCAAAGTTGTTAAATTTTTAAATGCGGAGAATAAACACACTCGTGCTTTGCTGATTGTTCCATCATCAGTCTTCACAAATATACATGATCACTACTCTAAACTGATGGTGGCATTTTGTAAATGTGGCCAATCACATTTGCATTAGTTTTCTTTTAAATTACATTTACAAGACAAGCCTATAATAGCAGAAATACGCTTTTTTTAGAGAAATAAATTCCCTTATTAATGAAATTATTAATGAAATGAAATAATGAGAAAAATATTTAATGTTGTTTAATGTAGTTTTATTAGTTTCATCCATACACAGTATTTTGTTGTAACGACACAAATAATCTCAAACTTTACAGGGTTTTACGTGATTCTTTGATTCTTTTGTGTGGGTATGGAAAAGGGTACAAAAAGCAGACATTTTCGCACGTTGAATATCGTTACACACTACTGCCTACCCATGGTCTCTGGGATGAAAAGCTGTGCAGGACCACATCTGCCCACAAAGCCCACATCCTTCAGTCCAGAGTAGAGTGTTTACTAGCAAAGTGTGCTGTAGGGAAGGCTCCAGCTGCCCACAGTGAATCTCAGGCCCATCCTTGACTTGAGATGTCTGAACCATGTTGAACCTTAAGCGCTCTGACACACCAAAACGAAGTTCGGCCAAAGTCAAGCTGTCAACACTGAGCATGCTGAATCACATGACACCGATGGCGAGAGAGAAAACTCTGATTGGCTGTTCAGTTTAGGGAACAAGTTACATTAGTGCATTAGCATAAAAGCAAAAGTGATGAAGGCAAGCAAAGAATTTGAAATGGCGCAGACAAAAGGCTGTTGTAATTTTATATCATCTTACCTAAGAATTTATATATATATATACAGGTATATATATATTTATACACACACACACACACACACACAGATACACACATACATATATATATATATATATATATATATATGTGTGTGTGTGTGTGTCCAATTTGGTGAATTGCCTTTACCTTGAAATCATGAGTGTAGTTATCAATGTCATTACCTAGCTGTTGCTAATTCCTGATTTTACAGAGGCAAAAAAAAAGGAACAGCCATGGTCGGATTGGTCACAATTAAATAAATGAGCAAGAATGTATTCTTTAATGAATTCATCTAACTGTAATGGTCAAGTGATGTCTCGAAATACATATGCCCATTGTCTTAAAAGCTGCTTGAACAGGAGCATTAAAGATATTAAAAATTAAAAATACACTCTAAATGATACTTTCTAAACTTGATTAAGGACACCAATTATTCATTGAGCAGTAAATGTTTGATTATGAAGGTAAGTATTCTTCTATTGTCCAGCCCAGCTTACGTTAGTGGAGAAGTGAGGTTAACAGTAATTTAGTTGTTAGCTCTCTCATATTCTTGATC
The DNA here is from genome assembly GCA_027422415.1 of Schizothorax lantsangensis. NCBI lineage: Eukaryota > Metazoa > Chordata > Actinopteri > Cypriniformes > Cyprinidae > Schizothorax > Schizothorax lantsangensis. The sequence goes on along the minus strand of CM049861.1, from coordinate 30,178,807 downwards.
AATTACTATAATGTAGTCTGCTAACTCTTGTTGCAATTGTATTTCCATATTACTGATGTTGGTGTAGGGAGTGAAGTTATTTCCTTTATGAAATTAACTCCTGATAAAGCCAAAAATCAGGAATTCTCAGATACCATGCAATAAAACCATAAAAGTAATCTGGGGAAGAGATCTCCAAAGACAACAAACAGCACCACTCCCCTTGTTCATTTACGACCCCACTGCTCTCCCTGCCCTCACTGCCTTCCCCAAAAGCAAGAAAAGAAAGGAAAAGGAAAGGGGAGTGGTGTGTGGCCAAGTATAGTGACCCATACTCGGAATTTGTCCTCTGCATTTAACCCATCCAAGTGCACACTCACAGCAGTGAACACACACCCGGAGCAGTGGGCAGCCATACGCAGCCATACATAAGAATGTCCATATGCCACAAACGTTATATCTTGTGAATGTTGTTTTTTCCTTTTCATGTTTGATATAATTTTAAAGGTCACTGTGCGATTGGTAAAATGGTCTCAATTTCACAGTAGTCACTTATATTATGAGAAATATTGAAAACTTAAGTGAATTCTGTTCTTCTGTTGTGGACGGTCTCCTTTCAAAATCTGATAAACATTGCTCTACAGGTGTGACCATTTGGGGCATGAGAACAGCTCCTACTGAGGTTTCTCATCCCCCATACACAGGTGTAATCTGTGGGGGCCGAGAATAAATGTTTATGGCCCTTTTGTTCTGGTAGTATTTAAGGGAAAGTTGCAAATCAGTCATTGCGATTCTGTAGCCAGATCAGCCCATAGTGTGAAGTGTATTTCATATGCTCCATGCTATGTATCTTTCTGAAGTCAGGTATACATTTTTACTCTTAGATTCATCTTTGAACAACTGATGTTATGTATTTTCTTATTTTTGAATTGGCTTCTTATTGTTTAATTATATAATTGGCATGACACGTTTTTACCTGACTAATAAATTGTTATATTTGATTTATTCTGATCTCTTCTGAAATATTTTTTTCAAGTAGATTAATGTGTAGTGGTATTTCCGCAAATCTGAGTTCAGGACAGATCACACCAAGCACCAATGGATGAACCATGGGGAGCTCCATGAGGGAAACTTTGGATTTCTGACTGTCACTGGCTTAACACGGTGTAGCTCTCGTGGTTATAGGAAAAAATACACTTTTTGTTATGAGTATGCAGGTGCAGCTCACTTAAAGGTATTATAACCACTCTGCATCCTCTGAGTAAGTTCAGAACTGTTGAGTTTGTGTCCGTGCGTTCACTGTTAGCCGAGTGAATTGCTAAGCGGTTTTATTTTTGCATTAACTGCTTTGCATTGTAACCAATAAAATAAGAGATTTTATTGTTACTATTGCCTCCCGCGAGACTTTACTTTTAACTACAAACTGAGCCTCAAACAAGAACAACCACAAGGGAGTCTTCTACGTCATTCTTGAAGGACTTCAACCTGTGGGCGGGTGAGTGCTTCATGGTTTAGGCTAGATTCCACTATCCTTACCCTACCTGAATAATCATAGGGTTAAAGGCGTAAGATAAAAGGACACACCGAGTAACATGGCGCCCAACTTGCAGGGCTTGAGGTTTGAGTTTTAAGTTGAAAGTCTAGAGTCTTTAAGTTCCAGTCCAGAGAAAGGACTTGAAGGGCCAGGAAACGGGGTTGCAACCCATGAGACCTAGCGGGGTCTAGAGGGGCTATAGAGTTGAAAAACCTGAAGTAGGGGATGTTCTACTATGACAGGTAAAAAAGCCCAGAGAAAATCCACAGGGTAAGAGCCTGGGAGAAAAGAGCCTTGAGGGCAGAAACCTCAGTCCAGGAAATAGAGCCAGGTCAGATACTTTTATGGTTACCGAGTAGGGATGGACTACAGAGAGGAGACTTTCAAGAGTCAGAAGTCGGCCTAGCAGTCATCCAGTGGGCCCTAGAAATAGGAAGCCACTATGAGCAGGAAGTGGTTATGCAGTGTAAAACCTCAGAGGCAGAAGGAATAATGAGCGCGGTTCGTAAAAAGAACCTGGGCAAAATAAACTGTACACTATGAATGGGAAAAAACTGAAGAAGTCTCGGGGTGAGACTCCTGATATGGAAAAGATTAGGATATACAGAGAGGAAATGACAGACTTTCAAAATGCACATAAGTTCCTGCTTACTTTACCACCCGTATAGTCACAGTAGCAGATCTACACCCACCTCGGGCGGCTATTACAGAAATACCGTTACAGTGGATAATGATCCGAATGTATGAAGGCTGGACAGAGAATACCTCAGGAGGTATGGTGGTAGTAAATGGAAATCCACAGATGATTAAAGGATCAGGAATAGCTGGAGCAGTTTTTGGGTGTTTAGGGGAAGAAACTCTTAAAGAAATAGAGAATATGAGGTTCAGATTAGGTCCTCAACAAACTGGAACAGTAATAATTACTAGAGGTTCTCCAAAATCAGAGAGTATAGCACATACTATAATGACTGACTGTAAAACACAGCCAAGTAGTAAAGAACAAGCTGAAGAAGAGAGCAGATTGTTAATAAGAAATAAATAGGGAAGCTGAGAGTAGAGGAAACTGGGAAATACATATGACTGCAATGAGTCCAGTTATAGAGGGTCTTATATCTGGAATAATAGAAATGTCTCAAGAAAACCAAGTAACTATAAACCTCATTGTTAAAGAGAGAGAACAAGAGGAAATAAAGAATATAATTAAGAGACAAAAAGAGATACAGTATGTGGAAAGGCTAGGACTATCAGAATGTATAAACACCTCACAACCTACTGCACCATTTATTGAGGATTTTGAACGTAAAATGACAGAATATCACTCTCATGGGTCAGGAGAATGACTGTCAGATTCAGATGAGCAGGAAACAAAAGACAGTAACAGTAGTGAGTCATCAGAAGATGATCTTAGAGAAGTAAGATTGCGAAATAAGAGCAGGCAAGTTAGAGCAAGTTAGAAAAAGAGTGTTACATCAAATACATTTACATTTACATTTACATTTAGTCATTTGGCAGACGCTTTTATCCAAAGCGACTTACAATTGGGGAGTACATAAAGCGATTCATCTTGAAGAGGCAATCAGACAGAGGAAGTGCTCGTAACACCAAGTCTCAGTCATTGTTCAAATAAGTACAAGCTAGCAAGGGAAGGAGAGAAAGATAAAGGGAAAGGTTTTTTTTTTTTTTTTTTTATGAACAAGTTTAGGATGAAGTCAAGTAGTACCGAAAGAGATGAGTCTTCAGTTGTTGCTTGAAGATTGACAGGGATCCAGCATTCCGGATAGGGGTGGGAAGATTATTCCACCATCCAGGAATGGTGAATGAGAATGTTCTGGAGAGTGATTTTGAGCCTCTCTGTGATGGTACCACAAGGCGTCGCTCACTAGCAGATCTCAGACTTCTGGAGGGGATGTAGATTCGTAATAGTGAGTGGAAGTAGGAGGGTGCTGAGCCTGTGGTCGTTCTGTATGCAAGCATCAGTGTCTTGAACTTGATGCGAGCTGCCACTGGTAGCCAGTGCAGTGAGATGAAGAGAGGTGTAACATGGGTTCTTTTGGGCTCATTGAAGACCAGTCGTGCCGCTACATTCTGAATCATTTGTAGAGGTTTGATTGTGTTTGATGGAAGACCAGCCAGAAGGGCATTGCAGTAGTCCAGCCTAGAAACGACAAGGGCCTGGACAAGAAGTTGCGCAGCATGCTCTGTCAGGAAGGGCCTGATTTTTCTGATGTTGTGTAGCGCAAACCTGCAAGATCGAGCAGTCTTTGCAATGTGCTCTTTGAAGGTCAGCTGGTCATCAAAGATTAGTAGTAGTAGTAGTAGTAGCTCTTTATTGTCACTAGTCACAAGTACCAGCGAAATTAGCCATCGACCTGTCCATACACAACATACATATATGACAATGGGGTAGACAGGACATGAAGACAGGGAATTGAAGAAAATACAGCAAACAAGAGGAATATATGTAAGGAGAAAAAAATAACTCCCAGACTATGCTCCTTGGGGAGTACAGTGTGAGAACAGGAAAAACACCTCTGCAACAAAAAGCACATAATACACCATAGACACACGACTTTGCAACAGGGGAAGTAATCCAGCTCTGGCAATCAGCCATCCGGTCCTGCAGCCAGATTAGCGCTGGTCCAGACCCGCTTGTCAGGCTGGCGGTTCAAAGCGACGGAGGCGAGTGATCGGGGTTGGGGAGGTGTATCTGTAATAGTTTTTGTGTGTATGTGTGTGTATGTGTAATCAGCAGCTGTCTTTAGAATTGGGGGAGGAACGCAGAGAGCGTCACACTGCAGTGCTCTTTCCAGAATGATTTCCCAGCAGCAGCCTTGCCAAGGCCAGTGCTGGTTCAGGGGAGCCAAAAGATAAGATTGCAGTTGTTTAGTCTTGGGGCGAGTAACCGCGTTCCAATTCCATGGCTACTCTCTTTGTCCAATTCTGATCTCCATGATCAAATTTCCTTTGCAAAGCCGTGAGCTTCTCCATGATAGAATCCATATTGCGGTTAATAGTCTCAGTCTCAAAGCTGACCGCTCTTCCCACTGCATGACGGGCAGCCTTGTGAGGCCTTGGAAAGCTGTTCCCGTTTTCTGAATTCTTCGATAACCCAGGGCAAAGCCTAATCCAATCAGCAGAAGACCTGTTATCATGGTTCCGAATAGGTAGATATCTTCGATGGTGTCAATTGCGTAGAGAGACCAGTTGATCAAATCCATAATTTTCCAGTTTGGTGAGCATTGCAGAGAGAGTCTCTCAATAGATACAGATAGACGAGACGAGAGAGCAAGCAGGGAAAATAAGGGAGAGGACGGGGAGGAAAAAAAATGCGACCGCCTCCGTTGAGTGCCAAAGAAGAAGAATGTTGTGTAGCGCAAACCTGCAAGATCGAGCAGTCTTTGCAATGTGCTCTTTGAAGGTCAGCTGGTCATCAAAGATTACACCAAGATTTCTGACCGAAGTTGATGGGGTAATTATTGATGTGCCTAATTGAATCGAGAAGTCATGCTGTAGAGTCGGAGTGGCAGGGACGACAAGAAGCTCAGTCTTTGCCAGGTTGAGCTGTAGGTGATTTTCTTTCATCCATGCCGAGATGTCCGCCAGGCAGCCTGAGATCTGTGCAGCTACCGTTGGATCATCTGGTGAAAAGAGAGATAGAGCTGTGTGTCATCGGCGTAGCAATGGTAGGAGAAGCCATGTGCCTGTATGATGGGTCCCAGTGATGTAGTGTATGTTGAGAAGAGGAGGGGTCCAAGAACCGATCCCTGAGGAACCCCAGTGACCAGTTGATGTGCTTTGGATACCTCCCCACCCCAGGCCACCCTGAAGGACCTACCGGTGAGATAGGATTCAAACCAGCGAAGTGGAATCCCAGTGATGCCCAGCGATGAGAGGGTGGACAGGAGGATCTGATGATTGACAGTGTCAAAAGCAGCAGAAAGATCGAGCAGAATGAGGACTGTTGATTTGGAATCGCCTTTGAGACTCGCAGGGCTTCAGTGACTGAGAGTAGCGCAGTCTCTGTTGAATGGCCACTCCTGAAACCTGACTGTTTAGCATCCAGTTTGTTGTACTGTGAAAGAAACAGTGAGAGCTGGTTGAAGACAACTCGTTCGAGTGTTTTCGCTACGAATGGAAGGAGAGAGACAGGTCTGTAGTTTTCTAAAAGAGAAGTGTTTAATGTAGGTTTTTTGAGCAGTGGGGTTACCCGGGCCTGCTTGTACGCTGTGGGGAAGATGCCAGTGCGGAGAGATGTGTTGATAATGTGTGTGAGTGCCGGTAAGAGTGTGGGAGAGATTGCTTGGAGAAGGTGAGAGGGGATTGGGTCAAGAGGACATGTTGTAGGATGGCAGGAGAGGAGAAGTTTGGATACTTCCACCTCGGTGAGGGGACAGAAGGAGAAGATGGGAGTTTGAGCAGTGGATGTGGTTGGTTGGAGGTCCTGTGTGTGTGGAGTTGAGAACTGGTTACCGATTGTTCTAGTTTTGTCAGTGAAAAAAGTGGCAAAGTCGTCAGCTGTTATAGAAATGGTGGGCGGTGGTGGAGGGGGACAGAGGAGAGAATTAAATGTTCTGAAGAGATCACGCATGTCTGGAGCACTGTTGATCTTGTTGTGGAAGTGTGAGGATTTGGCAGTGTGGACTTCAGTAGAGAAAGACGAAAGCAAAGACTGATACCTAGTCAGGTCCGATGGATCATTTGATTTGCGCCATTTTCTGTCTGCCGCTCTGAGTTTGGTCCGATGCTCATCGGATAGCCAGGGGTTAGAAGGGGCAGCCCGTGCTGGCCTGGAGGAGAGAGGACAAATGTCGTCTAGACAAGAGGTTAAGGTAGAGCATAAAGTGTCAGTAGCTGCATTCACATCCAGAGATGTGAAATGGATAGGTGAGGGAAGAGAGGAGGATACTACAGAGGAAAGAAGGGTGGGGGAAAGGGAGCGTAGGTTACGTCTGAAAGTAACCGGTAAGGGAGCTGGTGGCACCTGGGTAGTAAAATGTAAGGTAAATGTAATGAAGAAATGGTCAGAGATATGTAGTGGTTGTACCAGAATGTTATCTGTAGTACAGTTGCGTGTGTAAATTAAATCAAGTTGGTTTCCTGATTTATGCGTGATAGTAGTGGTAAGGCGTTTGAGATCAAATGAAGCTAGGAGTGAATGGAAGTCTGTAGCATAAGGCCTGTCTAGGTGAATGTTGAAATCGCCAAAGACTAAGAGTGGAGTGCCATCCTCCATGAAAGAGGACAGCAGGCCGTCCAGCTCCTCTAGGAATGTGGCTATAATTTGGCCAGGGGGACGGTAGATTACTACTATCTGGAGTTTTATAGGAGCCGTTACAGTAATCGCATGAGATTCAAATGAGTTGTGATTGCCTAGGGGAGAGTGGGTTGAGTATTTCCAATTGTTTGAAATGAGCAGACCAGTGCCCCCACCCCGGCCAACTTGCCTTGGGGTGTGAGAGAAAGAGAAATTGTGAGAGAGAGCAGCCGGGGTAGCGGAGTCTTCTGGACGAATCCAGGTCTCAGTCAAGCCCAAGATGCTGAGAGTGGATTGTAAGGAAAAAGCAGAAATGAAGTCAGCTTTGTTGACAGCTGACTGGCAATTCCAAAGACCTACAGAGAAAGAAAGAGGTGCAGTAGAAGATGTAGCGATCTGGCGCAGGTTAGCAGGATTACGTTGCCGTCTGCGTGTGTTTTTGGAGCGTGGTTGGGAGAGAACCGGAATGGTTTCGAAACACATGATAGAGGTGGAGGGATAGAGGATAGGGAAGGAGAGTGTGTGAGGGAAGATAGAAATGATACTTAAGTGTGTGCGCTCGGTGTCCTTGCTCGGTTGAAGTCGCGCAGGAAAAGTCGTCTGTCTTTACACTCGTTGGTCTTCACACGAGGAGGCTGAGCACGATGGCTGAACGCTTCCGCAGACGCTTCCGCGTAAGCGCTCTGACATCAAATAAATACGGTCTAGGAGACTAAAGTGAAAACAGCTGAGGCCGGCTTCTGCTCAGCACAGCCAATAACCTTAAAGGACTGCTAATTGCTGTATACGAAACTAAACACTTCGCACAATCACACACGCTTGTTCTTAGCTGAGGTGCAAATTACTCAAATTGCCAGCAAGTGCAATCAAAAATATAAACTTCAATGAAAATGCACAATAGAAATAGGTAGGAAACAAAGTATTCCTTCCTAGCAGCAAGTAAATAATTTAAACAACAGAACTGCGAAAAAATATTACAACACTTACGCGAGCTGCCGTCCTTCTCTTCTGGTGACTAATCGGCAAATAAATAAGATAAGTATCGCTTTTTATTTTTCCTCTTTCCTACGACTTGTTTCACTTCTATTTCAGTTTATATAACCATTTCTTACTAAGTGTAAGTAAGTTGTTGTTGTTTTAAAACATGTGGGCTTGGCTCCGTGTTGATGTCTGTATAGGTTGTTTATTCAGTTTTAGTTTTATTTAATTTGAGTTATTTAGTACTTCATACTACATGAAAATGAAATAATATTTATATTTAATGTATTTTTTTATGTATGTATATGTATATGTGTATGGCTGTACACATGTAGTTGTTTTTTGGTGTTTGGCTTAGTGTTATGTTAGAAGCATTATTATACTCTTACCTTTTGTTGTTTTAATATTTTGAATTGTTTTTAGCTTACATTTAAATGTTTAGTATTGAAATGTTGTTGTATGCATTTTTTCAATTTTATTTAATTTCTTTATATTCTTCAATGTGTGTATTTAGTATTTTCAGAGTTTTCACTTTCAGTTTTGATTACTTTTTCTTATTTGTAAGTCGCTTTGGATAAAAGCGTCTGCTAAATGACTAAAAGTAAAAAGTAAGTAAAAGTAAATAACGATTAGCCTGAAGTTAATAATAAAGGTATAAAATACAAGAATCCTAGCAGCAGTGATAGATGCAGAGTAAAGGTGTGATCAAAAAGTAATCGGAGGACGCAGTTTAACTTATGGTCAAATGAGGTCAGAAAGTAGATCTCCATCAGCCAAAAGCATAGCTGGGGCAGAAGGATGGACAAAGTCTGGTAAGCAGGCTGTATTCCAGGAAGGATATTCTTATATGAGGAAGGCAGTTAGGAGATGGATAGAATGCTAAAGGTCCTTAAAAAAGAAAACAAAGAGCTACAAATGGCCTTAAAAGAGTCAGAACCTGAATACAGAATGGAGAAAGACTCTGACTCAGATGAATTTGAAGACTATGGGAAGAAGAGCCCAGAGAACAGACAAGGCGAGTCAGGATTAGATCATCCACACCAGTTCCAGTGAACAGGACAACTCCTAGATACCTCAGATTTAATGCCTCAAAAGAGTCAAAGAGAAGAACAGGTTGATTTATAATCTAAATTATTAAAGTTAAACTTAACTGAGGATGTAAGGCAGTAGGTAGGAGGCAGGAAACAGGACGAGGACCTCAGTGTTTACGCAAACCACATTATAAAAGCAGCTGAAGCTGCAAGACTTGGCAAAGATTCAATCACCAGGTTAGTGCACACTTGTACAGGCCATGCTGTCTCTGCAGAGGCATTAGAGAGGGCACAAAAATTGACCAGGACAGAGGATAAATTTAAACAGTGGAAAAAAGATTTAGTTGAAGCTCAGAAAGTTGGTGTACCAATATTAAGTATGTGGTTGTCAACAGAAGATGAAATCCCTCATGAGGACAAAATTAGGTTGTTGCATGAAGTACTGCCGAATTGAGGCAGTAATTAAAGCAAAAGTAGCCCCTACCAAGTATTGAGTACATATACAGTAAATGAACATACTTTCCAGAAGACCAACAATTCACTAAAAATGTTTTTTTTTTATTGGTCTTAAGAATTATTCTAATTTGTTGAGATAGTGAATTGGTGGGTTTTTGTTAAATGTGAGCCTATATCATCACAATTAAAAGAACCAAAGACTTAAACTACTTCAGTCTGTGTGCATTGAATTTATGTAAATACACGAGTTTCACAATTTGAGTTGAATTACTGAAATAAAAGAACTATTCCACGACATTCTAATTTATTGAGATGCACCTGTACATGAAATACACTGATTCTGAAAGGCATTCATAAATAGTTTTACTACAGCTGTTAATATCAGTTTGGTGGAGAGCATGACAAATTTTGTTAAGCTGTTTTGAAAACCACCATACATTAAAATCTGTAGTGTAGATAAATAAATGAAGATGATTAATTTAGCCCCGATGTGTCAATTTGACCCCCCCCCCAGAATCTTTATCTAAAAAACGAAATTCAAGCCCTGGTGTTGAAAGTTGTCTGGAAGACTCGGAAGTCTTTTGCCCAGGCCTGCATGTGCAAACTCTAGGTCTTCTGAGCCTTTTGGAGTGAAATCTGTTCTTTTCACACAGGTTGCAGGTGTTGACATGAAATGTCTTTTCCCCCTAGGCTTATCATTTTGAGACTATTTCACCACACATCAAAGAAGAGAACAATTTGAGACTTACGCAAGACAAAAAGAAACAAACACCTTATTATCAATTTTCTCAATGACATGTGATCTTTCAATACAGTTAGGGTTACAACATTTTAAAATCGGGGATTTGATTACCTTCTTAGTGCCTGCCTCACCCTAGTCTGTGAACCAGGTGGGGGTGGAAGCAAAGGAGAAGGGGCACTGACCGATTTGTTTCATAACCTTTTAAAAAACAAATAAATTTACACTTCGTTATGCTTTTAAAGTACATATGCTGTTAATCTCTCCTGCACTGAATAATTTCAGAACAAATAACGTTATATGATTTCAGAGCCTTCAGAGCAAATAAAGAACAACAGCTTTTATTTTTCATCACACACTCGTGGAGTGTGAAACAGACTTTTCTATCGAATGCAGAAACTGAAAATGATCACTTTAGTACATAAAACCGATAAAGTTATTGGCTGCAAGCAGGCCAAATCTGTAGCCAGGCCACCGGGAATTGTCTGGGTTTTCCGATGCCAAACGCAGGCCTGCCTGACACGAGCGGACCGATGCGACACGACAAAGGCCACTCGTGTCCGGTGTAGATATGGTGTTACATCTGCATGTTCGAGATGCACGATGCACTCATACAGCAAACAACTTTTGGAGTGAAATCTGTTCTTTTCACACAGGTTGCAGGTGTTGACATGAAACGTCTTTTCCCCCTATGCTGATCATTTTGAGATTTATGAGAACATACCAGGTAACTGCCTATTTCACCACACATCAAAGAAGAGAACAATTTGAGACTTACGAAAGTCAAAAAGAAGCAAATACCTTATTATAAAATTTCTCAATGACATGTGATCTTTCAATACAGTTAGGGTAAAAACATTTTAAAATCGGGGATTTGATTAGTTAGGGCAAGAGTCAGTGCCCCTTCTCCTTTGCTTCCACCCCCACCTGGTTCACATACTATGGTGAGGCAGGCACTAAGAAGGTCTGAAGGGATGGAAACTGTTGTGCTGTTCTCTGCTCTCGACGAACTTGGAGACAGGTCCCTGGCTAAAACTTCTACGAGAGCTCTCGCAGCAGATTCCACCTCCGATGACAATGCCTATCAAAAGCTCATTTTATTATCACTATACACTACCATTCAAAAGTTTTGGATCAGTAAGACTTGTAATGTTTTTTAAAGAAGTCTCTTATGCTCATCAAGGCTGTCACTTTATTTAATCAAAAATACAGAAAAAACAGCAATCTTGCAAAATGTTATTACAATATAAAATAATGGTTTCTATTTTAATATACATTAAAATCAAATTTATTCCTGTGATCAAAGCTGAATTTTCAGCATCATTACTCCAGTCTTCAGTGTCACATGATCCTTCAGAAATTATTCTAATATGCTGATTTATTATCAGTGCTGGAAACTGTTTTGCTGCTTAATATTTTTTTGGAACCTGTGATACTTTTTTTCAGGATTATTTGATGAATAAAAAGTCAGTACGACACCACCCTTATCAGCCTCATTCAGGATGGTGACGAGTCTGCCTACAGACAGGAGGTTAAGGAGCTGGCTGTCTGGTGCAGTCTTAACAACCTGGAGCTGAACACGCTCAAAACTGTGGAGATGATCGTGGGCTTCAGGAGAAACCCCCCTGCTCTCCCCCCACTCACCATCATGAACAGCACTGTGACTGCAGTGGAGTCATTCAGATTCCTGGGCACCACCATCTTTCAGGACCTGAAGTGGGACACTCACATTGACTCCATTGTGAAAAAGGCTCAGCAGAGGCTGTACTTCCTTCGTCAGCTGAAAAAGTTCAACCTGCCACAGGCGCAGATGACACCATTTTACTCAGCTGTTATTGAGTCAGTTCTGTGCTCCTCTATAACTGTCTGGTTTGGGTCAGCCAGTAAATCAGATTTAAGAAGACTGCAGCGAACTGTTAGGACAGCAGAAAGGATCATTGGTGTGCACCTGCCCAGCCTTCATAACTTGTACAACTCCAGAGTGAAGAAACGGGCATGTAACATCATCAAAGACCCCTCTCACCCCGGACACAACCTGTTTTCACTTCTCTACAGATCTCTGTGCACTAGAACATCTAGGCATAAAAACAGTTTTTCCCCCTATGCCATCTCCAGCCTAAACAGCTAACACAGGAATTATTACCTGTGTTCTGTAATTCATGCCTGTAATTCATTCTCCATCTCTAATTATTGCCTCTCTCTCAAGTACTATGTAAAATACATATGCATATTTTTCTATACAGCTGCATATATATACGTATATATATTATAGTCAATAATGCACAAATCTGTACATAAATCTTCTGTTCTAGATTCAAACACATTATTATTTATTGTTAAGTCTTAAATGTTTCTGTTCTCGTGTCAGGTATGTATACAGTATACTGTATGTATTTATGTATGTATGTACCAAGAGCTTCTTAAAAACCACAACAAATTCCTTGTGTGTCTGCGCACACTTGGTGAAAAAAGCTGATTCTGATTCTGATATCATTTACAAAAAGCGCTTTTGTAGAAAGGGATCTAATATTCAATAAGCCAAGCTTTATCATTTGTTTATCTGTATTACATCTGTTTTTTTATTTGTTGAACATCAATTAAACTGTTACCCTTAAATTGGTTTAGATGTTTTCTGTATTTTCTAGTTCGGGGAACAGACACAGTCTCTATAGTGTGATATCTAGGTGAAGGAGTCTCTATGTGCTGAGAATTAACTGACTTCTGTGACGTGAGGCGGCTAGCAGACGGTCGGTTTAGCCAGTCTGTCTGCTTCCTGACCTGGGCTCCAGTTAGTCAAATACGAACTCTAAGACTATGTGCCATATTTCTAGAGAGTAGAGCGGCACCACCCCAGGAGGGATGAACACCATCTCTTTTCAACAGGTCAGGTCTGCCCCAAAAACTCGTCCAATTGTCTATAAAACCTGTTATTCTGCAGGCACCACTTAGACATCCAGCCATTGAGTGACGACAGTCTGCTATGAATCTCATCACCCCAGTAAGCAGGGAGCAGGCCAGAGCATATTACAGTGTCTGACATCCTACTTGCAAGTTCACACACCTCTTTAATGTTTATACAAATTATGTAAACAAATGTTATAATTAGTGGTTAGGTATCTGGTATTATTTTTGTCCCCATTGTGTGAGCTTCCTGTGCAGCACTGTGGTCAATTTATTTGGTCTTATGTGCTTTATAAATAAATTGGAATTGGAAAACTAACGAAACTGTGTTCATTTTAACCAACGTTTTTAGAGCGTAAACACAAATCCCTGTAAATTGTATATAAAGGGCAATCCAGTCTTCTGGTGGTTACAGTTTATTACTGTGTGATCTTATTTTTAATTTTGTATCTCTTTAACGTACTAGAAAAAAAGTTTAGTTCATACTCAGCATTAAAAATGTCTAAACCATCTACATATTAGTCAATGTGTGAACATCCAATTAAGCAAGAATTGGAGAAAGGAGAACTCTTGTATTCATTTTTAAAGTTTCCGATTCATTTTCTGCAGAAAATGAATAAAATACGTAAAATACGTTTTGTATGATCCAAAAAAAGTATTTAAAAAAAATAGCAAGCACTACATTTTAGCTTGTATGATTTCTGTGCTAAATTACCTGCACATTCCTTCAAGTTGAATGTTGAGTCCATTGATAAGCATCATATTAACTTACACCCACGTTGGTTCCGTTTCCATTAGGCTACATGAACTGGTTTTCCCTAGATGTGTCTCAACCTGTGTATGAAGAGAATGTGTATGAAGAGAATTATTAAATAACAGTTGGTCAGATATTATTGGGCTATACTTTCTCAAAAACAACATAATTGGTTGTTTTCTATGGTGTTTAACTGTTTAAATGGAAAATAGTTAACTAGTTAAATGGAAAGATAGTGAGCATCAGAGTTTGATTTCTTTACATAGATTATGAAGCATGATTTTATGTAGAAAACAAAAAACAACTTTAGCTGGGGCCACATTACAGAACATAAGAGTTTCTGAAGAATTCTCATGCTTTTCCAGTTTCAAAATAAACACAAGCACCATGAAAGCATCATACAGATCGTAGACAACCAGAATGTGTTTTTTACCGCATGGGCGCTGCTGCCGCAGCGTCTGCAAACTACATTTGCAGCTTTTGACTGCTGAGTGGTGCTTTAACCACAAGTTATCAAGCGAACGCATCACAGCACATTTTCACAAATAGCCGTCAGCTTTACCTTGCTGATATGTTACATTTGACGGCTGCAGTCGGTGGAAAATGAAAGAAAAACACTGTAGTTAAAATAATTCATATTCACAGAAGCAAATTTAGTACTTATGAAGTTATGTGCGTTTCTTATTTAGAACAAATTCAAGCAGGATAAATGTCAAGCCTATGAGCCTCTGCTTATATTTACACTGAGCTACACAGTATTGCACCATATTTTAGATTTGAAACATTTAGCAGGTGTGCAGTATTATTACTATAATATGAATCATGTGTTATATTCCCTAAAAGAAATGGTTGTTTACTTTCCATTGGAGCATTAAAAGTGGTAGCCTGTTTCAGTAGGGATTTACTGTATATGCAAAATGTCAATCTTCTCACATTACTTTTTGTCACAAATACATTTTTAATTTATAATTTAAAATTACTTTAATAAAACAGCATGGATTTTTGTCACGCACATACTTTGTCATTCGCTACCTGTCCTTTATTTTGACAGAGAATTACGTGGGAGAAAATATCTGTCTACGAATTAAGAAATTGTTGCATATTTTTATGAATTATTTCCTTTATTTTAGTAAAACGTGAGGCACTGTATGATTTCGTTCCCATTATTTAGGCCTAACTAAAAGAAGAACCGAATGAATTAAACCTGGCCATGATTTAAAACTGAAAAAAAGGGATGGGTTAATAAAACGTCCTCAAGTTTAGTCAAGTCGAGCTTTATTGTCATTCCGCTACATGTGTGGACATACAGTGAAACGAAATGTCGTGTCTTGCAGGACCACGGTGCTACATAAATAAACATAAATATAAACATACAACACTAGACGGAAGAACAATTTTTAAACCTATACATAACTAACTTACTGAAAGCGGTAATCTAACTATACATATTATAAATCAGGGATGGGCAACTGTATAGGGCCCGCAATGTCTTTTAGGACGGCCCGCTGGATCATATTAGACTCAGATGATAAATTTTAAAATATTTGAAAAGTAAGTCACGTAAATATTGCTTTCAGTTTATGATGTTAATACTATCTCCAACCAGGAGAGGTTGCTATCTAGCCGCTCCCCATTTTAATTTCAGCGCAGTAGGATGTAAACTCTAATGTAAACATTCACTAACATTAGCAAATAATAAATGGAAAACTGACCATGAAAACAGTATTTTTCAGTCAAGATGGTAAACAGAATATCTTTTTAACAAGTTCAAAGGAATACCCATACCCATGGATTGTTTGGAAATCTGTATTTTTATTTAAATCGCTATTACAACACTGCTCACAAACAAAGGGAATGCCAAAGCTGCACTTGTCTTGCCTCAAATTTCAAAGGTAAAATATAGTCAACAAAAGCTTTTTGCCAAATGCATGACAGAAATTTTTGCATTAAACTATGTTCTTAGGGTTTCCGCGGGTCCTTAAAATGTCTTCAGTTTAATTGTTTAAATTTAAGGCCACGAAAACTCTTAAATGGTACAAAAAGTCTTAATTAGAAGAGGTCTTAAATTTGGGGACGGAAAGACAAGAATTGCTATATACATTATTATGACAATTAAACTTCAAATAGCTGTGATTTCACTGAATAAACGTGAGTGCTGCACGTTTCAAAGTCAGGCGCTGCTGCTTTGTGCTGTTACCGGGGAAACCGCTATATATATTTCTGCAGTTCCGAAAGTGAAACCTGCTGGCAGAGAATGAATTTGCATTTTCAATAAGCCCGTCTGCTATTATTGCTACATATTTTTAAATGTGTAAAATCGACAAAAAGCTAATGCATTATAAAAATCTAAACAATTAAGATACTAAGATATATGTTATTTAATATAATACTTGATTGATAATAATTGTTTGAATTAATATAATAATTTATACTTTTGACACATACCTTTTCTTAAATTATTTAAAGGATGAAATGTGAAGTGCAGGTCTTAAAAATGTCTTTAAAAGTCTTAAAATTTGATTAAAAAAATTCTGCAGATACCCGGTTATTTTATGGTACCATTTGAAACTACTTTTTTTTTTTCTTTTTTTTTGAATAAGTCCTAACAAACTCTCACAAGACTGAGCGGCGAGATTACATACGGAAAATCTAAACAAGAAAAACACAGCCATTGCATACAGAAAAAATCTTAACAATATGATTTTTAGTGAATAAGTTCATGCAAAATAAATAAATAAAAATAAATAATGAAAGTGTTTGAAAATAAACCTCAGTATCTCCAGTTTACAGTTTGGACTCTTCAATCCAAGAGAAAGCAATTTTACTCCACAGTCCTGCAGGTCATTGTTATTAAAGTACAGTTCTCTCAGGACAGAGTTGTAGAGCTGATGACAGACTATCACAAGATTGAGCAGTGAGATTACACTCATGTAGCCTGTGTAGAAATAAAAACCAAATAGTGACATTAATGTGCTTATCCTGTAGGGTTTATAATCTGCCAGTGCCCCCCTGTCAACAAGCTTGGCCCCCCTTTTGGGTGAAATGTGCAGTTTGTCCTGTAAACTATATGTATATAAAAAGAAAAACATCACCAGCTGCTAAATTCAAATCTGCATTCTCTGGCTGGCACAGAGCCAGAGACACGCAAGTTTTTAAAGTACTGCGCATTATAACCAATCACATACGATTCTGTTGAGCTTATGAATGCAAGGACCAATCAGAGGCGTTCAGATGAGTCATCGCTGAAACACGCTGTTTCATCACCTTGCGCACTGGCTGACTGAATTCTCTGACTAACGTTAATTCTCTCATCAGAAACAACAAAGTGAAGAAGTACAAATGTAAGTAAGGAATTCATTTCACAGTGTAAACAGCTTTAGAGATTATTATGGCAGTTTTTGAGTGTGCTTGAGCTTGCTGGACTGAAGTAAAAATGTTATTTGATATTGTAAACGTTCTTTGCTCTCTTTTGTACACTGAAAATGTTATAGGCTAATTAGTAACTTACAATGTTTTTATTAAATTCACATTAAATACTTTGCCTATCGCAAATTATAGACCAAATAACATAATCTATAAAGGTGCAAAATGCATTTACTTACACATATTTGAGAATCGAGATATTTCATGATATATTTTAGGGATGTATCGAATTAAAAAAACTAAAAAACTAAAATAAAACCCCTGCTGAAAAAAACAATAGACACCATTACAAAATTAGTAATGGTTTTACTGGTTATAATGGGACTTGTATTGGTTTTACTGGAAACTGTAATGGTGTCTGTTGGTCTCTACTGGTAATTGGTCACCTTCTATTGGTGGCTTGTTAAAACCAATAAATCCTAATGGAATATGTCCCAAAACACACTACAGAAAACCATTTTTTAATGGTTAAATGTTGATGGTTTGTAATGTTTGTAATGGTATTTGTGGTGTAAACCATTAAAATTTTCTGTGATGGTTTTATTTTTTTTATTTTTATTTTTTCAGTAGGGACATAAGCCTTTATCAGTTATACAGTGGTATTATGGCTGCTGTGTGTCACATGGCAAGCATGAGAGCCCCCCCCCCCCCTTTACTCATGCTCCCTCAAAAATAATGAGTGCATTCCATTTCCTCTCATCCTATGCGGGACTGGATTGCACCATCTGCTGGTCGGCCATCTGTTTCCTTAATATATAATAAAATTATTGATTGTATTACAAAACCTCTTTCTATTAAAACTATTTGGAATAGGGAATTATCTGATCTTAATTTATCTGTCGACTGGGAGAGAGTGTGGTCTAATCTCAGCTTAACATCTAAAAATCTGGCTCATCGTCTTATTCACTTCAAGGTCATTCACAGAGCATACATAACTCCTTACAAAAGATTTAAAATGAAACTGCAGTCAAATTTTAACTGCCATATATGTAACACTACATCATCAGGCACTTTTCTGCATATGTTTTGGGAATGTCCTGTCGTCATCAGTCTATGGACACATGTAAACCTGGTTTTGTCATCATTACTGAGAATTGATTGGTCTGTTAACCCAAGTTTATGTCTTCTTAATGACGATTCTGATCTCTGTATTAGTTCAATGCAAAAGAGAATGTTGTTTGCTGGTTTTACAGCTGTGAAGAAGACAATAATTCAGAACTGGTTTACACCACAGATGTGTAGAGAGGCATATTGGATCCGTAGCCTCCTGCAAATTGTCTCATGTGAATGTACAACGGCGCGAGTCGGTGGGGCCAGGCCTTCAACCATTGAGGCTTGGCAGTGTTTTTTGTTGAATGTACGTAATTATTTAAAGGAGTAACTTTTTTGTTCTTGTTGTCCTTCCCTCTCTCCCTCCCTTTTGATTGAACCTTGAGATGTTGAGTATGTGTCTGCTGTTTTGTTTTGTTTTATTTTGGATATTATGTTGTGTTGTGTGTGAAAAAAAAAAAAAAAATTGTTGATAACAAAAAAAAAAAAATAATGAGTGCATGATGCCCCTGACACTACAATACAAAATTATTTGTCAAATAAATGAAACATGATGAAATATTTAATTTAGTTGAAATTGTTATAGGATTACTTCCAGAGATTGCAGTGATACATGACATGGTGAAAATGACTGTATGAATAATACTTACAGTAGGTTCAGATGAATTTTAAAATTTTGCCCCCTAAAACGCACAAGTGGCCTTGTCTGGCCCCCCCAGTTACTGTGGTCTAGAACCGCCCCTGTAGACATATACACATTTTCTTATCCATTCCGGTAATAAATATTTCTGGATAACAATCTTTGGTGTTGGTTGTGTCACTGGTGTTTCATTGCTTGTAAGCTGAAGTCCTGTGGCTCACTTCTTGAAGTAACACCAATGACACAATGGCTTGTAGCGTCGAAATGGAAATAATTTCAAATCTGTTCAAAACTACAGGAATAATATTCCACAAAGAAATTAAGAAAATTTCCAAACATATGAGACAACTTAACCAGAGGGTTTCACAACAGCATTTTTAGTGCTTAAGAGAGTTTTTGGTTTTTGCAGCTCATCTTAATGAGTTCAGTGGATAAGCTGACTTTGCCATCTCACTAAGTCTATGTTGTGTGTTTTTAGAGAAGGCTAAGGAAAGGCTAATAAAATAATTTATTGCCCCCTGTATGCTCTCGTGCACGCTATTGCTTCATGGCTGGCATGGTGAACTGCCCCATTTAGGTTTCTATTGTTCTCACATGACAAACCTTTCACACCTCACACATACCTTTTATCATCATTCTTTTGTTTTTATTCAGCTATTATTAGCCTTTATTCTGGCATTACATGTTTTACCAATCCACATCACTTTGATCGCAATATACATTTAGCCGCCTATTACATTTACATTTACATTTATGCATTTAGCAGACGCTTTTATCCAAAGCGACTTACATTGCATTCAAGTTACAGTTTTTTTACATTTTTTATCAGCTCTTGCTTTCCCTGGGAATCGAACCCATGATCTTGGCGTTGTTAGCGCCATGCTCTACCATTTGAGCTACAGGAAAGCTAATTGTCTTGTATTATCAAAAGTCTTTCTAAAAATACAACAAAACATTGTCTTACAAACTTACGTGAATTGTTTTGACCAAATACATCATGTTATACAAGACAATTCATGAGATTAATAGTACATTTCTATTCTAAACTCACTTTAAACCACTATCAAGTGTTTGTAATAATCCCCATTTGTTATCTCATGTTGATTTTGGTTATTGTTTGATTATTGTTATGAATAGGGCTGCCCTCGACTAAGGATTTTTCTGGTCAACTAATAGTCATTCATTTTAAGCATTAGTCAACTAATCACATGTTTATTAATAAACCATTTATCTTTGTTTCCAGGCGGATCATTAAAGAACGCGACACACGTCTCCTGGAAATCCTGTATAATTCAACCAATCTGACGACAGCTCCGAATTTCCTAAAGTGCTTCCACTTTTGTGTGCCATATGCATTAGACGTTCAGCCAACGTTCCATGGGTGTGACTTCTGAGGCTGAGACTACCCACATGAAAAAATACTATAGTAAATTTACTATAGAAAATGTAGTAACATTACTATATTACTATAGTATTTCCCCCCCACAATTTACTATAGTATCTTTACTATAGTCTGGTTCAAAAACACTATAGTATTTACTATAGTTTTTTTTTACTATATTTTCAATGGTAAATTTATTATAAATTACTATAGTATCCCCCCCACACACAATTTTCTATAGTACCTTTACTATAGTATGTTTCAAAATCACTATAAAAATTATCAAATTTGAAATTAGCTCATTTTGTGCATACAATTTCTCAGTTTAAACATTTGTTATGTTATCTAGGTTCTATTGTGAATAAAATATTGGCTCATGTGATTTGAAATTCTTTTAGTTTTAATTTTATTCAAATTTAAAAAATGTCCCAAAATTTTTCGGAATTCGGGTTGTACGTCACAGGGAGGCAACAGGGAAAAAACCCTATGGTGTAGTCTTGGAATTCTACACAAGATTCTCTTCCACCCCTCTTTTGCTGTTCGTTTAAACTCTCAAGCTGATTATGATGGGAGAATCTGCTCAAATTAGGTTGAACTCCTTGTGCTGCATTTTAATTAAAGAGCTACAACGTAGATTATTACTATGAATAACGATATAGAGATAAAGATTTTAACTTAAACAATATAAAGTAAAATAACAATATAAAGTTCAAAGACATTTAAAGGTCCGCTTCAAAATAAATTTTACAAAAATGGAGCATAGCGGTAGTTCTGGCAGGCAATGTTAGTCAAGCTCACATCAGCTGAGACTCAGCTGATCCACGTCTACCTATAGGATCACGACACCAATCATAATTCCCTTCATAAGGTCCCTTCAGTCATTATTCAGCTGATATCACTTCGCTCAGGAATTAATCGACGCCAAATTCTATCTCCATAGGAAGCGTTCAATCAGGATTTTCGACAGGATTCCCACAGAGTATCTCACCAGATTCAAGTTGTGAACTTAAAGCGATTTCGCTGCATTGTTTTTCAAGCTGATAGACTGAAAGCGATCTGTGCGAGCACGGCTCCTCGCAATTGATATAGACACTTTGCCCACAATTCATCACCGAAGTTGTGCTAATATGACTGCACCAACAACTTGCAGTGCAGGTATCCGAGTAAACTTGCAACAGCAAGAAGCTAATGTTAAGCTATTGTTTAAGGCCATCTAATTATCTTGAGATATGCTTGCTGCTCTGGTTATTGGTAATCCTATTTCTTTAGGTCTGACTACTGCAACATGTCGTGTTTAAGCAAGCAACACACTGTTGCATAAGCTTCGAGAGTATTGGTAAGGATTGTCTACTACACCAATGCGGGTTATCAGATAGAGGACATGTATGTCAACGAACGCTAATATCATGGGAGGCGACAACCTGTATAAACATAACTTGAATTATTGAATTATATGATGTGTTATGGAAGCTAAGCTTAGGCTAGACAGAATCTGCAATCTCTAAACCTGTCATTGCTTGCTCTACGGCTTCAGTACGCAGTGTTTGCTACAACTGGCAACCGGGCTGAAATCTAGTGGATTCCGCATCTTAATTTCAGGTTGCATTAAAAAGGAGGTTGCTGCTCTTCTTAGTTGATTATAAAGAAAAGCATCCCTTCGCTGACACTCTCCTTCCGTAAGGCATTCAGTTAGATTGCTATCAGCATTTTGGTTGGGGGGTTCAGCAAATGGTTGTTTTGGGGGGTATTCTGCTCTCCCTGCTCCTATCCATGCTAGGCTGCGTGGATGGGCAGGGAGTGTTTGTCCAGAACAGAACCGTTCCCCAAACCTAAAATGTATGCTAATCGTAAGTTATATTGACGATAGTGGTCCTGACAGAAATGAAGCATAGCGGTAGTTCTGGCAGGCCATGTTAGTCAAGCTCGCATCAGCTGACACTCAGCTGATCCATGTCTACCTATAGGATCACAACACCAATCATAATTCACTTCATAAGGTCCCTTCAGTCATTATTCAGCAGCTATCGCTTCGCTCAGGAACTAATCACCCACCTCCATCCCCAGCTCCTCCTCTCGTCCTTGGAAATGAATGTATCATTGAGTCAGACCACTGAATCATGTTGTTAAAGTCCCCCTGTAGTCAAATATTTTATCCCTTAAAACTTATCTTTGATCATCAAAATTACATATTTAAATGTTTTTTTCTTGTGAAAATAATTTTCTCATGCCTTAAAATAGCTTGAATATAACTCAACACCCTTGCCTGATTTACTATACGCTGATCTATGAATATGCAAATTAGCCCCGCCTCCACTCAGTCACACCAGCCAGCGCCTCCTGATCCACGGATAATGACTGATAAAACTATGTTTTTACTAGCGGACAACTACAGTGAATATTGTAACATTCGTTAAAGTTACTTACTTGACAATGTTGTGTCCTCAAAATGCCGTTAAGTCTGAATGCAGCCGTTTGTGATTCTTAATTCGCATCCGCGAGCATACACGTGTGAAGTGCAGATGCTGATGCGGGAGAGGTGGGTCTGACTCCGGACTACTTTTACACTATTGCCGCGGGTTATAATGCAAGTTAGCAGTTCTAAAGACTGGTAAACTGGGTCGGGCTTTCTGGGATGGTACTTAAATGGTTCAGGTCATACTTAGAGGGGAGAGGTTATTATGTGAGTATAGAAGAGCATAAGTCTAAGTGGACGTCCATGACATGCGGAGTCCCACAAGGCTCAATTCTTGCACCGCTCTTGTTTAGCTTGTATATGCTCCCACTAAGTCAGATAATGAGGAAGAACCAAATTGCCTATCACAGCTATGCTGATGATACCCAGATCTACCTAGCTTTATCTCCAAATGGCTACAGCCCCATTGACTCCCTCTGCAAATGCTTTGATGAAATTAACAATTGGATGTGCCAAAACTTTCTTCAGTTAAACAAGGAGAACCTAAAGTAGGACCTCTGAGTTCTATTTGTTTGGTTTCTGGCTAGGGACTGTCTGTAAACAAAGGGAGTGCGGGAGGGGGAGAGCGATGTGCTCACTCAGATATGAGTGAGGGACACCAGTAGAAGAAAACTGGTGTCATAATTTAGGTACACCTGTAAGTGTAAAGGTGTACGAGTGCACATCTATAGATTGAGAGATGTGCACAGTCCAGGAAGGACAAAATGCATTCTCTAAGGCAGGGGTTCCCAAACTGGTTCCCAAACTTTCCCATTCCACGACCCACCTAGACAAGTATAATCTATTTCAAGACTCATCAATTGACATTACTATAAGCTTAATCATAATTAAAAGCATAATATGGCAGAAATTAAGTATTTAAGAACAATAACCATTTTCTTTTATAGTACCACTGTGAAATTTCACTACTAATATTTACGTTTTAATTTCTTCATTTACAGACATTAATGAGTCTATGAGATATGTTCATAAAACCTCGAAACGCGCTCATTCTGGTGCGGCTATGTAATCTGTGCTGCGAGTGTTGTTAAATTCATCGCTGGATTCAGTGCAGAAAATGCCTTCACAACCCAACACTTTTTTTCCTTTTTTCTTTTTTAGCAAAGCATAAGAAGCGAAGCAGAATGATTTCAAACAGTTTGGAGATTAAAATAATTGTGAAATAATTGTAAAAACAATAAACAGATGTGTCTCATTTTAAATAAACACTAAAAACAGTAATGACAAATTTACTTCAGCCAGAAATTTACTTTTGCAATGGTTAAATAAATGTTCAGCTATATCTTTGAGCCCTCCAATCTGACTTTGCAGCAGTTGGAATTGAACTGCTGGTTCGTCTGGCCAGAGGAGAACTGGCCCCCCGACTGAGCCTGGTTTCTCCCAAGGTTTTTTTCTCCGTTCTGTCACCAATGGAGTTTTGGTTCCTTGCCGCTGTCGCCTCTGGCTTGCTTAGTTGGGGACACTTCATTTCCAGCAATATCGTCGACTTGATTGAATAGAAACTTTTTGAACTGAACTGAGCTGGACAATGCCATCACTGAATTCAATAATGAAATGCCTTTAACTGAAAATTGAGTGTTTAATCTTGTCATTTTACATTATTGACACTATTTTCCCATTTTGATATTGTGCAGTTGCTTTGTCACAATTTGTATTGTTAAAAGCACTATATAAATAAAGGTGACTTGACTTCAAAAGATTTTTTAACTTTTCTCTCTATAGTGATGATATGGCAAGGCAATAATAGGAAATTTAGTAATTTCTGTTATACTAGCATGTGGAAATGTTTGTATAGTGTTAAAATTAACCCCGCATTTGTGCCCCGCTCAACCCGTACATGTGAAATGCTTTTTACAGACCGTTTATGGATTAAATGCATATGAAGGAACGAAAACAACAAACTCTTTGCATCTCTCGGAAAGATACAGCGCCGAGTTCAAACAGACGATGAATACCTGAAACAGTTTTCACAACATTTGATTTTTCTGGTGTATGAAATCTCATGCAGAACACAGCGCAGTGAAGTGAGCGAGTTTCTTCTCATTAATAATGCAAACCGAGCATTTTAATAATGAACCGTCACTTTGAGACCCTCACTGTTATTACAACTCGTGCACACCCACGCTTCAAAACATGCAATGCATGTTTTAAATCCCAGCCTTGCGATTTGAAAATCGCACTGAACAATATCGCAATTGGTAATCAGTGCCAATCCTAGACTTCTGGGGGCCCTATACGCAAAAATTTGAAAGAATGGACAAAACGCATTTGTCTGTGTTTCACTCCGTCTCAAACCGTGCTCATGGATAGCGCTCGAGAAACAGTATCTCTTCCGCAGCTCGGTAATAGAGCCCTGCACGGGCCAAAAATTTAGGCTCTAGCCCGGCCCGTGTCCGACAACTTATCAGAATTACCGGCCCGGGTCCGACCCGAGCCCGTCTTTTTTTTTTTCCTTCTCCTAAAACAGCTTATACTACTGTTTCAGCTATTAAAGTACTTCAGTTTTGTATGAAATGGCAAAGTGATTGTATTTCGTTTCGTTATTTTATTAAGTTAATTTAGAAAAACGTTTGGAGTAGGGATGTTCATTTTAACCATTTAACCGTTAACCGACCGATAAGAATTTTGACCGATTAATACAATCAGTTAAACGGTTTAAAGTCTCTTTTTTTTTTTTTCTTCAGTAATTCAGTAAAGGTTTGCTGCATGGTTAAAATAAGCTACGCCTATAAAAATATATATGTTCTTTAGAGAGAGAGAGAGAAAAAAACATAAATGGCATTTTATTATTTCATTCAGAAATAGGCCGACGCGAATTACAAACATTATAATAAACACTGTAAATATAGCTAGGCTATTTTAGTTCCCCTCACTCCACAACAAATCCTTTCAATTAACAGTAGGCTAGTTAGAAAAGAACAAGAATTAAAAATGTAAGAAGCTATAGCTATATAAACGACAAACCAAAACATCACAAAAATTAACCGAAACTCTGCATTTGTTGCACAGTTTTTCTTTCGTTTTCTTAAATTATTATTTAAGTGAAAATATATTTCTCGTATAGGCCTATTTATTCATTCTAATGTATATATATCGCCTAGCTTTATGTTTTTCTCCGCTCGCAGAAGCGCTGCAGGTGCTTGATGTGATATAATATGTCAGGGGCGGCGCCAGAGAATGTTGAACGCAGGTGCTGAGGGGGTGCTAGATCAATGACGGGGGGAGCTGGGCAATTAATAGTAAATATGACCAAAACAGGTTGTTGTTATTATTATTATTTTATATGAATAATAAAATCGCTGTATAGGCGCATGTCAAATGTTTATGAGGAATGTGGGAGTATTATCGCGCTTAGCTTACTGTATGTCATGGGGGCGCGCACGCAATTATTTTTATGTATTTATTTTTTCCTGCGGAAAGAGCTTATACTCCCGTCATTTTTGAATGTGCTTTCTGTCATCTCAAGCAGTCTCCATGAATGGAGCACGTCACAACAATGAACCAGCTCACAGACATAAGAAATAAATCTGCAGAAAGCTTGAAAACCAATAGAAAAAAATAAAAAATCTTCTCTGATTATGTAGTCCGTATAGGTGCATTTCTCTATTAAAGGCACATCAACTGTGGAGATGGCAAGTCTGAGAAAGCATTAGTTTATTAATAAATAATTAAAATGTCTTCTTTTTCCCCGATGCATTCATAATTATTACTTTAGCCGGTGCTTTGCGGCAAGCGTTATGCGTGCGTTTGAGCGTGGAATAATACGCCTAAATGCCTAAATAATAAGCATAAATAATAACCTAAATGGTTATTATACTATCAATTTAATATAAACGTGCAAATAGTTGACTAGAAAAATCTTTAGTCGGGGCAGGCCAACAGTAGGCACTTGGCACAAGGAACCGATCCATTTTTAAAATAAAATGCTGACATTACATGCAACTGCAAATCACGTTATTGCATTGCAGTATTTATGTATGTGTTTAAAGAGTCAAATGTTTTTATTTTATTTCATTTTTATGGGGGTGCTATGGGGGTGCTTTGGTTTTTCTTGTGAATCCTCATGTTCTGTTGCTTGCTGTTTTTTGCACATGTAAAATTAATTCCCGGAATTAGTATTTTTTAATGGGTCACAGACACTTATTCTTTCTAACTTAATTCAGTTCTAATTTAAAATAATCTTGTCGGTTAATGGTTAATAATCGGTTAACGAACGTCAGTTGTCGGTTAGGAAAAATAACCGAAATGAACATCCCTAGTTTGGAGCATTTTTTTATTCGTTAAATGTACGTTTTTGTTTTTTAAAGTAACGACCAAGCGGCCAACAGTGAGTTGATTATAGCCTATGTTTGATCAATTTAGCCTTCTCAAATCATCACGACTTGTCTAAAATTAAATCTATAGTTATAAAACAGCTCCACAATGTTAGTGAAAACGCTTAACCTAGATAAATGTGCACGGACGTATTCGTTTGTGCAGAGAGTGGAAGCTGAACATGCCAGAGCGATCACTTGCATTGGAAACATTTCAAAATACACATCAGTTTTTGCTCATAAATGTACGAGTAATAGTCTACATTGTTCGGAACTGTAAAGGCTCTACTTTTATTTGTGTGCACTCAACATATCAACAAAACATGATTGTTTATTCTGATCTTTATTCTGCTTGCGTATTCTGTGTAAAGGGAGGAATGGCTCTGTTGGTAATTAATCTTTGTATATCGTCCAGCCCTAAAAACTGTGTGTGTGTCATTTAGCTGCCGCCAAGTGGCTTGTGCGACCCACCTTGTCCCACTCTGCGACCCACAGTTTGAAAACCCCTGCTCTAAGAGACTAAGAGCCCTAGAGTTAATTAGTGCATTTGAAGGTGTAAATACTGAAAGAATGTGAGACGCTAGAAGGGAGGTTCTAGTCGTGAATTGCTCTACCAACTCTAAATTCCTACCATTACAGACAGGGGCACGCTCCGAGTTTTAGTGAATTGGTCAAATATGATGGTCAAAGTAAGTAGGGGGTGAAGTAGTGGAATAGTTAGGTGTTTTGGAAGGTTTTTTTCCACTCACTTAGTGCAGAAGAGTTTGAACAAAGCTTGAGAATATTTGTTTTTAAGTTTCTTGTTTTTATTATTATTATTAAAAAAATATTTTTTCAACTCTCTATTTTTATTGCTGTGATCAATATTATTATTTTTTTATGACTATTTTACTTTCTTTCATGTAAAGCACTTTGAATTACCATTGTGTATGAAATGTGCTATATAAATAAACTTGCCTTGCCTTCTAAATTCACATTAAACCACGGCTTCATGGGTTTTTTGCTCTAATTTATGTTTTGTGCTGGTATTGGTATATTTTGCATGCTAGTGACAGGAATCAATCTTTTGACATGATTGGTTATTGGTTTGTGATGCAGCAACCCGAGGGCTGTTTCAAACCGCATTTCTGGGTCAGCTTTTGGGAAACTACAGATTTAAGGAGAAAATACTCCGCAATGGTGTTGATTGGCATATTAAAAACACCACATAGACAAATAAACAACATAAAAAACTTGATTTTCACTACAGGGGGACTTAAAAATAATCAGGTAGAACATTAATGGTATCTGCTACATTTATCATTGATGTTGGTTCTGTACTGTTACCCTAGGGGGGGTATTCTGCTCTCCCTGCTTCTATCCATGCTAGGCTGCGTGGATGGGCAGGGAGTGTTTGCCCAGAACAGAACCATTCCCCCAACCTAAAATGTATGCTAATCGTAAGTTATATTGATGATAGTGGTCCTGACAGAAAGTTAAATTCAAGTAAAGAGTCTACTTTTCAGGTTTTAAAAAAGTTTTGGGATAATAAATTGCCAAAATATGGGTGCAATAATGTTCCATTGTCATTCAATGTAACAAATATTTATGTAAAAACTAAAACACACTTATTCTGACCTGTACATATGAAGAGTTTATATGCAAAAACAGATTTCAAAAATCATGTTTTTTATTATGTTATCATGTTTTTATTGTGTTTTATTGTGTTAGTTAGCTGTATTTCTTAGTCATTTTTTAACCTTATCAAAAGAAAACAACTGTAGTTTGATTGAGATTTTTGAAAATTGTTAAAAACGGAGTTATCTGTTTTTGCAAATGAACTCTTCATATTAAAATATATGTAAAATTATAAAATTACAAGTAGGATTTGAGGTAAAACTAATTAGTCTTTCAATATGTCATAAACTGATTTTTGTGGTAAATATGCCTGACAAGATTGTTACACAATGACATTTTAGTCACTGTTTTCTGCAAATCATGGTAAAATGTAGATTTATTTTTTGTGCAGTAAAAAAACTACTTATTAAACTACTAAAACTACTTAGAAACTACTTAAACACTTATTGTTTTGATGCTTGAAAACCCTTTTTTGTCTTTGACCAATATATAAATACCATGAAACAATAAATGAGTGAATGAGTCAAACCTCAGTATTTCCAGCTGACAGTTTAGACCCTTCAGTGCATCAGACAGCAGTTTCACTCCTGAATCCTGGAGGTCATTTACACTCAGGTCCAGCTCTCTCAGACTGGAGTTTGATGATTGCAAAGCTGAACACACAGTTTCACAGTGCTGATCAAAAGGCCAACACCCAGCAATTCTGTAACAGAGAATGACATGCAATGAAGCGGAGATGGATGGATAAAGTCATGTTCTCTGTATTCTATACATAAATATAAAATATGCCTTTTATTGATCACATTTCTAATATCCTACGCAAAATGAAGATCTCTGAGCACAGATCATGATGGATGCAGTGGCCATCTGTAAACCCTAACATAAACACATTAGGTGGATTTTTTTCTGTTGATGTGCTATATCCTTGTTTGTGGGCCCAATGTCACTTTGTTCTCAAATGTTACAAATGTTGACAAATCATACATGTTTTGAAATATCTACAAGTTTAGCATCCGTACCCAGTCTTTGTTGTATGATAGAAATGCTTCAGCAACAGTAAATAGTAGGGATGCACGATATGAAAAATTTGAACCGATACGATAACCGATAATTAAGTCCTTCTTGTGGCCGATTCCGATACCGATAAATTCATATTTTTATATTATATATATATATAATTATTATATTTATAATTATATTATAATTTTCAAATAATCTGCAGATTGTGCACCCAGGAGAATACAAAATCTTTAAGATGCACAGATGAAACTAATATTTTAGTAGCTCTGGCCTAACTATAATAGCAAACATCAGTCCTGACTTTTCAAATGTTTTTATTTTTTTGTGTAAGGCACCACAATACTTAGTAACAGAAATGGTTTAACAGAACTATGGCTTATCTGCTTTGCAAGGAGCTTGATTGACAGGCGATCTAACCAATCAGAACGCAGAGATTATGCGCCGCCGCTGCTATCCGCCATCTTATAATCATAATAATAATAATATAATTAATATCTATATAAAAGGCCATTATAATGTGATTATTGACTATATGGGCCATCTGTATGATTAGCATCTGTATGAATGATCGTCAGCATGTGATTACTAATTTATGAGCAGGAGCATCTGTATGTCAGGAAATCAGTATGTACTTAAGTTATTTTTTTTATTATTATTGTTTTTTTTTTTCATCACTCAAAAATTATTCTTATTGTATTTTTCTAGTGCTCAAATAAATCACTTATACGATGTCTAAGATTCTGTCTACTGTTTTATAATTGAAAAACTGCAGTGGCATGTATAATGACTAAATAGTTTGTAGTAGAACCCTTCAATAATTTGGTAAATATTTTTCCTCAAACGGGGGGGTGACTAGAAAAATGGCTGCAGGAATCTCATTTTTCATGGTATCTTCTTCAGATATGAAATATAAACCAATGAGACATGTGACTTTCAACCCATTACTTTTCTGGATTGCTTCAGGACTGATTTCATGTATTTTTATATGAAATAAAAAAAAAATCAGTGTGGTACAATTTTTATCAAGGCACTTCAGTGTCTATAACTTTTTATATTTTTGAGCATTATCAACTCTGGATGATGGATAGTAAAGCCCAAAGGGTCTTCTTTCCAAAGACAACATAATTGTGTGTGTGTGGCACACTGAAGTCAGGAGCTGTTACCATTTTAAGTTGGTAACTTAACCCTCTGGGGTCTGAGGTGATTTTGGGGCCCTTAAGATGTTTTGACGTGCTTATTTCAGCTACTTATAACATACTAATGACCAACATGTATTTGTTTTTGTATTCAGCACAAACTTTGCTACAATATTATGTGACCAAGATGGATGTACATGTTTGTATATTTTTAGAAAAAAAATATTATGCGTGGTTAGTAAGTTTTGGGGGAAAAAATGTAGCTGAAATAAGGCCATAAAACCCACACTAAATAGTCCTGAATAAGACTTTAGAGCAGTGGTTCTCAACCTTTTTTTCCTCCGGGCCGCACTATGGTCCAAGTGCAAGTCTCACGGGCCGCACGCATCTCATTTACATATTACATCACCAATACAAACCAACCAGATTTATAATATTATTTATAGCCTAAATATATCTAAATGATTACATTTATTGAAATAAATA
Organism: Schizothorax lantsangensis; assembly: GCA_027422415.1. Classification (NCBI taxonomy): domain Eukaryota; kingdom Metazoa; phylum Chordata; class Actinopteri; order Cypriniformes; family Cyprinidae; genus Schizothorax; species Schizothorax lantsangensis. The sequence continues at coordinate 30,147,642 of CM049861.1, read as the reverse complement.
AAATAATTCTACTCACCTGATAAAACACCTGATGCTGTCGGGAACTGACCAATTTTGTGAAATTCTGCTCGAAAGGAGTAACAGCACAATGAAGTTGTGATTGTAAGTTGCAGTCTGTGAGACGCGCACGGAAGCGTGACTTGACACGCGACATCGCAGAAAGTGTGCGTTCACAAATGTAGCCTATGTTGATCCAAATATGGAAAGCATTTTCAAATTTAATAATCTGAGGTTCTCTCCAGAGATGTTTTGTCCCATTTCTGTAATTAAGGATGATTGCTGCGTAGTAGCCTATGGGGCCGTTCACATGTCGTGCTTAAAAACGCGTGGAAAACGCTAGGCGCGCCGCTTTCTCCTTCTTTCCAAAGCGCTCTGTAGCTTGCGCTCCCGTGGCGTCTGCCGTTGCTAAGCAACCATGACCTGCGCTCTCCATGAAGACGCGGAAGTTTCAGCAAAGGATAAATGGATTTCCAGCACTTAAAATCGCTTGCAGTAGCTCTGCTACTAAACTTATTTAAAAAAGACTATCCCTGTACAGCTATGATCAGCTGTTTCACCATCTTGGCTGAGCTTTCAATGTTGTTACAAGAAAGGATGAAGCTGATTGGTTGGTTCTTGTCACATGACCCGCGGTGCGCTTGCGGCAATCTGAGAATTTGAAATGTTTTTATCTAGATGCGGCGCGGACGCGCCTGGAAAAAGCGAGCATCGCTTCCATTATGAGCGCGCCTGCCGCGCGTCTACATTTGAAATAACGAACTTGAGCGCGCAAAAGACGCAATATGTGAATGGCCCCTATGGGTGTTTCTTTTTGCCTGAACATCTTCAAGTGAGTGGCGGGGGGCAAACCGAAAGTTGATGCCGAAAGTCCAGCACTCTCTTCTCTGCGCCCATTCTTGTTTGAGTGCGTTCCTATCGCTGGCATTTTCCTCATTTCGTTTTCTCCCTTAACAAATTTCTCCATTCTGATGCTCAGTGTGAGGGACCGAGCCAAAGCAAAAGGAGGCATAAAAAAATAAGTTTCCAAAAAAATGTATTATTTTAGTAAATCAAACAAAAAGGTTCAGATTTGAAAAGGGGGAAAAAAACTAAATTCACAAACAATCAAATAACTAGGCCTATTAAAGAAATGGTCAACAAAACACACCTAAACTTGTGCTAACCAAACTGAACTAACTCCAAATAACACAACAGGACCACATTTATACAATTGGACTAGTCCACATTACACACAGGAGGTTGAAACCATAAACCACAAACTACGGAGTACAACAATAACAAACAACAAACTACTTAAATACTTGAAACACCGATTAAATATAAATCTTAAATGAAACCTACCAAAATACAATTAAAGAAATAAAGAATTAAACAAGCAGTCTTAGAATTAAACAATATTGGTTCTCCCTCTGCTTCATCTGTCTGTTGGTACCGGCCAGCGGAACTAAAGAGCGGTGGAAACAGCACCACGATCCTTTAGATACCGGGACCCAACGCCGAAAGCTCGAAACCTCCACCACCACAGCGCCCACTGCACGGTAACCTCAACTCAAAGAAAATGGTTTTAACAAACAAAATACACAGAACAGTAAACTAGATTGTGTGCACTCCAATTAGCTACCATGTACTGTGATTTAATAAAGTGTTGAGATGACAGATAAACAGAGTTTTGCGTCTTATTTGAAATACAAAATTAAAGATATGATTTAAAGATTTGTTATCAGTCAGATGTAACTCAATCAATATGGAAATAAGAATGTGTGCATTGACATGTGTGGGTGCGTGTAAGTGTACGCCCGCAAGCACACATTACCGTTCTCTAATGTGTGGCCACATCATGGGCCATCACATACTCCCTCCCTTCGGGAATGTCACTGGCACAACGGGAAAGATAATCGGCAGTAAGGTTTTCTTTGCCAGGGACATGTTGGATGGAGAATCGAAAGGGCTGCATGGCAAGGTACCAGCAGGTGATACGGCTGTTTGTATCCTTCATTCTTTGGAGCCACTGTAATGCCTTATGATCCGTTTCCAGTATGAACTCCCTTCCCAAGAGATAGTATTTAAAGGAATCCAAAGCCCACTTAACTGCCAAACATTCTTTTTCCACGACGGAATAGCGGACTTCCCTGGGGAAGAGCTTACGACTAAGAAAAGCAATGGGGCGCCGAGCATTAGGGCCTCCCTGCAACAGCACTGCTCCTAGGCCTCTGTCTGAAGCATCTGTTTGGAGAATGAAAGACTGATTGAAATCAGGATTATGCAGTACAGAATCCTTACTCAAGGCTGTCCTGATGTCCCGGAATGCTGCTTCTGCCTCTCTCGTCCATCGGAGCTGATTGGGACTCCTTGAGCCCACCATATCAGTCAAAACTGCAGCCCTGCTGGAGAAGTTGGGCACAAATTTGTTATAAAATCCCGCCATACCCAGAAAGGATCTCAACTCCTTGCGAGTCCGTGGCTGTGGGCACCCTTCAATAGCCCCAACCTTTTCCACCTGAGGCCTTATCACCCCCTTGCCAATGACGAACCCCAGGTACTCCGTCTCCGCCTTTGCAATAGCACACTTCCGCGAATTAACAGTCAGACCGGCTTCTTGAAGGCGTTGCAGAACCTCCCGGATATGCTCTACATGTTGCTCCCACGTTTCACTGTAAATCACAATGTCATCTAGATAGGCCGCTGTAAAAGTCAACCCTTGCAGTACCTGGTCCATAAGTCTTTGAAAGCTGGCCGGTGCCCCATGCAGCCCAAAAGCCAGAACTTTGAAATGAAATAACCCCCATGAGGTTTTGAAGGCTGTCAGTTCTCTGGAACGCTGGGTCAATGGGATCTGCCAGTAACCTTTTGAAAGATCAATGGTTGTCAAAAACTTAGAGGCACCCAGACGATCAGTAAGGTCACTGATCCGGGGAGTTGGATAAGCATCAAACTTGGTCACAGAATTGAGATAACGGAAGTCTATACAAAATCTTATGGTACCATCTTTTTTCGGAACAAGGACCACAGGGTGACACCACTCACTTCTAGACGGTTCTATGATCCCCAACTTCAGCATCAGATCAATTTCCCCCTTCAGTGACCCTTGAAGACGTTCTGGAACTCTGTAGCTCATTCTTCTAACAGCAGCATCAGGTTTCAACACAATGTCATGTTCTATTAACGTAGTGTACCCAGGATATTCTGAAAAAACTCCAGGTAAACAAATGTTGCTCACCTCCTGTTGTTGCTGTGGTGACAGGTGACTCAAATCGACATCCCCTAGAACAGGCCGGGGCAAGTATTGCTCATCCGCTTCCTCCTCCTCGTTCACTTGCTTAACCATCAAGCTTTGGGTAGATTTATCAGGACGAGGGACCCATTGCTTAAGAAGGTTAATGTGCAGGGTTCGTGTAGGGTGATTTTGGTCAGACGCCGCAACTTCATAGGTGGTGGGACCCAATTTCTTTTTAACTTCATACGGACCCTGCCATTTTGCCAGCAGTTTACTTTCATGACTTGGCAGCATCACCAGTACCTTCTGACCAGGTTCAAACTGTCGCTCACGAGCGGATTGATCATACCAGGTTTTCTGGCGTATTTGAGCCTCCGCCAAATGAGACTGAGCTAGCGCAGTCATCTCCTCCAAACGCTCTCGCATCTGCACCACATAGGACACAACATTCGTCGGTTCACCTCTGCCCGGGTCCCCCTCCCACATCTCTCGAAGTAGAGCGAGAGGTCCTCTCACTTCATGCCCATACAGCAATTCAAAAGGGGAAAAGCCGGTGGAGGATTGTGGTACTTCCCTATAAGCGAACAGAAGGTACGGGAGCCATTGATCCCAATCAGTGCCTGAGTCACAAATAAACTTGCGGAGCATCTGCTTCAGGGTCTGATTAAACCTTTCAGTAAGCCCGTCTGTCTGGGGATGATATGGAGTGGTTCTTAGACTCTTGATACCCAGCATCTTGTATACCTGTTTCAGGAGGGTTGACATGAAATTAGTTCCTTGATCTGTTAGAATCTCCCTCGGAAACCCAACTCTGGAAAACAGCTGAACTAGGCAGGTTGCCACATACTTTGCCTTGATGGACTTTAACGGAAACACCTCAGGATACCTGGTGGCGTAGTCCGTTACCACAAGCATAAATCGGTTACCTGAACGACTTCTTTCTACCGGCCCGACGACATCCATTCCCAGCCTTTCAAACGGAGTGCCTATAATTGGGAGCGGTTGGAGAGGGACCCGACACGGGCCTTGGGTAGAGACTTTCTGACATTCTGAGCAACTTTTGCAATATTGGGTTACCTCCGCGTTCATCCCGGGCCAATAGAAATATTTTCTAATCCGGGCGATGGTTTTACCCTTCCCCAGGTGGCCAGCACAAGGAATCGAATGGCCCAGAGCAAGAATAATCTCACGGACACACCGTGGCACCACCAGTTGTGTCACTGGCCCAAGCTGACGATAGAGTATTCCCCGTTGAAAGTAGTATCTTTCGTTTAGGTCACTGTCAGTAGTCTTTACAACCTCCCGCTTTGCTCTCTCCCCATAAGGGACAAGACTGGCATCCTCTTGTTGTAGCTGAGTAATGTTAGAAGGGAACTTAAACTCTGGGGAAAAATCTGCATAGGCTTCATCCGGCATTTTAGAAGCATTATACTGAATTTTTTCCAACCTTTTCTGTCGCCGAGACTTCCTGGGTTTAGCAGAACCACAGATTTCCACATCCTCCTCAAAGAATGGTAGGGTACCAAGTAATGACTCCTTTTCCTCCCTTTTTCTGGCTTTTGCTCGAGTAACAACCACATTACATGTGGGTACCAGCTGCAACAAGTCCCAGAGCACTGGCAAATCATGACCCAAAACTACAGGGAATGGTAGGCGGTCGGCTATGCCCACCTCCAAAAGATAAGTTTGTCCTCTCACCTTCACATACACCTCTGCAGTGGGTAATACCTTTTCATCACCATGCACACAGCGAACAGCCTTCTTGTCAGTAAAGCGGAGGAGAGCTGGAGAAACAGATCTAGGATGCACTAAGGTCTGATCACTTCCCGTATCAATAAGGGCTGCCAATTTCCTTCCATTCACCTCCACGGTGGTCATCGGTGGTGATCTCTCGGCTTCAACCGGTGAGCTTATTTGACCTCTGGGCACATAACAAAGGTGAGTAGCCTTGACTGCATTTTTAGGGCACATGGGTTTCGTATGCCCCTCCTGACCACACAGGTAACAGATTGGCACTTTCCTATGACTTTTAGCAGCAGTTTCAAAAGCAGCCCCCCCCCCAGAGACTTACCAACACTGGGAAAGTTTCTCAAAGACTGCTGGGGGAGGTTCAGTCTGCGATCTTCCCTGCTGGGCTTCCAACACCAGGGCTGATTCCCCTTACGTGCTGCCACAAACACATCCGCCAGTGTTGCCGCCTGTAAAGCAAAGGGTGGATCATGCTCTTGCACCCAAACCTGGAGCTCAGGAGAAAGCATTCGAAGATATTGTTCAAGAATTAAAACTTCGCCAACTTCCTCAACTGACTTACTTTTTGGCTGCATCCACTTTCCATACAGTTCTTTTAATCGCACATACAATTCCTTGGGACTCTCAAGAGGTTCAACATCAAGAGAACGGAACTTTTTTCTGTAAGTTTCTCGATTGATGTCATATTTTCTTAAAATAGCAGATTTAAGTTGCTCATAGTCAAGGGAGTCATCAACATCCATGTGAACATACGCAGCCCTTGCCTTACCCGTCAAAAGGGGAATCAGATGGAAGGCCCACTCTTCCTTTGGCCACCGGCAAGCTGCTGCAATTCTCTCAAAGGTGATTAAAAAATGTTCAACATCATCCGAGTCAGATAACTTCTCTAGTTTAGGCTCTTTAAATTGACACTGACCTGGATTACGGACTTCAGACATCTCTTTTCGACAGGTAGTGGATGGAGACCGTAGCCGGCTAGAGACAGCATCCTCCTCATCTGAGCCATCCAAAGTGTCCCGAGCAATCAGCAATGGGTTAGGGGTTGGAGCGGTGCGAGCCTGCACCTCCAGCTGCAACAAACTAAACTGGTGTTGAAGGGTTTTAAATCGACGTTCCTGCTGAGCATACTCTGCATTCCTTTGAGCTTCCTGGGTATCCATCTTTGCCATATGAGCTCGAAACAAACCAGTCAAGTCAGCAAGAGTTGGCTCTCTACTTTCAGGCTCCGTCTCACTGTCTCTCGCATCCTGTGCTCCTCCATCCTCCCCCAGCTCCTGTAAAACTTCAGGTTGCTCTACTGGAACAGTCTTTGGGGCTCTCTTCCGACCTCCCTGGCTCATGACCCAAAAAAAACTGAAAATCCTTCCTTTTTTTTTTTTTTAACTATGCCCCTACTGGCTTCATCCCACCGCTGCAACCACTTGTGAGGGACCGAGCCAAAGCAAAAGGAGGCATAAAAAAATAAGTTTCCAAAAAATGTATTATTTTAATAAATCAAACAAAAAGGTTCAGATTTGAAAAGGGGGAAAAAAACTAAATTCACAAACAATCAAATAACTAGGCCTATTAAAGAAATGGTCAACAAAACACACCTAAACTTGTGCTAACCAAACTGAACTAACTCCAAATAAAACAACAGGACCACATTTATACAATTGGACTAGTCCACATTACACACAGGAGGGGGAAACCATAAACCACAAACTACGGAGTACAGCAATAACAAACAACAAACTACTTAAATACTTGAAACACCGATTAAATATAAATCTTAAATCAAATAACTAGGCCTATTAAAGAAATGGTCAACAAAACACACCTAAACTTGTGCTAACCAAACTGAACTAACTCCAAATAACACAACAGGACCACATTTATACAATTGGACTAGTCCACATTACACACAGGAGGGGGAAACCATAAACCACAAACTACGGAGTACAACAATAACAAACAACAAACTACTTAAATACTTGAAACACCGATTAAATATAAATCTTAAATGAAACCTACCAAAATACAATTAAAGAAATAAAGAATTAAACAAGCAGTCTTAGAATTAAACAATATTGGTTCTCCCTCTGCTTCATCTGTCTGTTGGTACCGGCCAGCGGAACTAAAGAGCGGTGGAAACAGCACCACGATCCTTTAGATACCGGGACCCAACGCCGAAAGCTCGACACCTCCACCACCACAGCGCCCACTGCACGGTAACCTCAACTCAAAGAAAATGGTTTTAACAAACAAAATACACAGAACAGTAAACTAGATTGTGTGCACTCCAATTAGCTACCATGTACTGTGATTTAATAAAGTGTTGAGATGACAGATAAACAGAGTTTTGCGTCTTATTTGAAATACAAAATTAAAGATATGATTTAAAGATTTGTTATCAGTCAGATGTAACTCAATCAATATGGAAATAAGAATGTGTGCATTGACATGTGTGGGTGCGTGTAAGTGTACGCCCGCAAGCACACATTACCGTTCTCTAATGTGTGGCCACATCATGGGCCATCACACTCAGTTTTACAGAACTAATGGCTGCTGATGACTATTTGAATTGAATTCTGCCAAAGTGCACGCTTGTAAGTGTTCGTTAAATGCGTAGCATTAATTACGTGAGTACATAGATCTACTCATGTCTGAAAATAATATATATAAAAAGCTAAATTATTTTACATAACAAAAACATCATAGCGTATATTTGTTTAGTACATTTTTAAAGTAATGTAAAAACTAAAATGAATTGTAAAACTGAAAGTTATTGTTTAATTGTGTTCAGCACAGCATGGTGGGCCGCATTAGGATTCGTGACGGGCCGCGGGTTGAGAACCACTGCTTTAGAGTAATCAGTCTTGTCGGCTAGAATATTTACTTCACAATTAAGTGAGAATCATTCTGCTCACTCATTTACAGAAAACAATATATTGATTAATTTTTTTTAAGACATGTTTTGTGATTGAAAGCCTGTATGCGAGGGAGTGACAATGGCCTTGAATATTAAGTGATTCTCACCTGAGACACAAAGGGCCCTCCCCTAAAGGCTGCTAATGGCCCATCAGTGTGACTGACTTTGAGGCAGGTAAGAGAGAATGTGAGGAGATTGAACAAATGTTTTTTTTTATTATTTGTATTTTATATATAACACCGTATAATCAAAACATACATAATGAAGGTCAAAGACACATTATTGTGCCCACTGATCTAACCACAGAGATGTGAACAGACTTTGAGTCATTCCTGCAACAGATTCTGTTCAACAAGTGACACAAGTAAATCATGCTTGATATTTACGTGTGTTATTTGAGTGTTTCTGCTACTTTCCATGGATTCAAGAAGAAAAAAACAACATAATCAGTGGTCAAGGAGCTTGTTTTAACATATAATATCAGTGTAGTTGGACATCTGATTCTGAGTTTGAAGAAAGTCATCAGGATTCATCATCTGTGGTGCAGGTATCTGATTCAATAAAATACAAACAACCAAAACATTTGTGAGCATGTTAATATCAGGAGCATCTTTTTATATATATGTTTTATAGACTCACGCATGCTTTGTACTATCGTAAACAAAAAAATACATTTTATATCTGAGAAACTAATTATTATTGTTTAGAAAAAACGAACTATGATTTTTGTAGTCATATGGCCTAGTATGTATGGCTTTGTACTACAAAAGATGTACTTTGTACTATAAAAACGGATATTTTATATCTGAGAAACTAATTATTATCGTTTAGCACGCTATTAAATCCATTTGTGAACATTAAACATTTTTCTAAACATTGTAGCATTCATCATGTTGTCGTTTGGAAAAAAAAATAAACGCGTTCAAGTTTGAGTCACAATAACACGTTAACTAATGCAAAAAAAGAAACATTACTTACTCATCAGATCGCTCTTCTCTTCTGGATGAACTCTTGCTCTTATTTTGAGGCAAATCCAGCTTTTATTCAGCGTGTCTTCTTCCAGAAACGAACAGTAATGTTAGCGCGAGGACCGATCTGGCTTTGTTTATGTTGGGCGTCTCCTTGAGCACGCGGCTCAAGCGGTTATTTACATATGAACGCGAGGGGGCGGGATCGCATTAGAAATAATGAGTTAGACGGGACAGACTGGACATCGTGTTGGTTTCATATGGATTACTTCATCACAGAATGTTTGTTTTCGATAAGACTTACTTCATTTCAAACTAGACACTTCCAGCTTTCTATAGATATAACTCCCATGTCCGTGTGTTGAGTTTTCGCTGAGTTACAGTTCATTTTAGTGACGTATTTTGAAGAGCAGCTCGCGGAGATGGAGAAGACAAAGAGTGCATCCTGTTTGTTTTCTTTTTTTTTTCCAATACCACAAAGTTTTGTTGTATTCGTGAGTGTACACAAAAAAAATAGACACTTCAAAGTTTCAATTGATGTATAACACTTATCTGTACGACCAAAATCGACGGAGTATTTTTAATGTCTTTTGCACTGGTCTTAAAAAAAACGAGTTGGTATCGCCGGCGATACAGCCGTCCCCTTAATGAGTGCTGTCTCTGTGCTGTGATGCACACGGAAACCAGATTGAAAATTATCCAGGTATTCATTTGAGTTTAAGTAGTTGTTCAGCTGATTAAAAACTATCTTTTCAATAATCTTACCTATGAAAGGAAGATTTGATATTGGTCTATAGTTGCTCAACATGGTGCTATCAAGATTGCGCTTTTTCAGAAGGGGCTTAACAACTGCAGTTTTCAGGGAGTTTGGAAAAGTCCCAGAAAGAAGTGAGGTGTTCATCACTTCTAAGAGATCTACTTCCAAACAGTTAAGCACACTTTTGAAAAAAGATGTAGGAAGTGTGTCGAGATAGCAGGTTGACGATTTAAGATGCTGTACTATTTCTTCCAAAATTTGGCTATCAATTGTTTCAAAAACAGACATAGTCACTTCTTTTTGAGATTGCGGTCGAATCTGTGTGACCTCTGTATTACAGGAAGATGTGCCAATCTCCTTTCTGATATTACTGATCTTCTCTGAAAAGAAGGAAGCAAACTCATTGCATTTGCTGTCGGAGAGCATTTCACTAGGAATCTGACTTGGGGGGTTTGTCAGTCTCTCAACAGTAGCAAAAAGAGTACGAGTGTTGTTTAAGTTACTGTTTATAAGGTTTGAGAAGAAGGTCTGTCTAGCTGTGGCTAGTTCCACATTGAAAGCATGAAGGCTGTCTTTATAGATGCTATAGTGAATTTCAAGTTTCGTCTTCCGCCACATCCGCTCAGCTTTTCTGCATTGCCTTTTCATACTCTGAACTGCTCAACCTACAGCTCAGCTCATACCTACAGCTCAACCTGGCAAAGACTGAGCTTCTTGTCGTCCCTGCCACTCCGACTCTACAGCATGACTTCTCGATTCAGTTAGGCACATCAATAATTACCCCATCAACTTCGGTCAGAAATCTTGGTGTAATCTTTGATGACCAGCTGACCTTCAAAGAGCACATTGCAAAGACTGCTCGATCTTGCAGGTTTGCGCTACACAACATCAGAAAAATCAGGCCCTTCCTGACAGAGCATGCTGCGCAACTTCTTGTCCAGGCCCTTGTCGTTTCTAGGCTGGACTACTGCAATGCTGTTCTGGCTGGTCTTCCAGCAAACACAATCAAACCTCTACAAATGATTCAGAATGCAGCGGCACGACTGGTCTTCAATGAGCCCAAAAGAACCCATGTTACACCTCTCTTCATCTCACTGCACTGGCTACCAGTGGCAGCTCGCATCAAGTTCAAGACACTGATGCTTGCAACAGAACGACCACAGGCTCAGCACCCTACTTCCACTCACTATTACGTTACATCCCCTCCAGAAGTCTGAGATCAAGCGACGCCTTGTGGTACAAGAGAGGCTCAAAATACTCTCCAATATCACATTCCTGGAGGGAATAATCTTCCCACCCCTATCCGGCACGTCAATCTTCAAGAACAACTGACTCATCTCTTTCGACTACTTGACTTCATCTTAAACTTTCCCTTTATCTTTCTCTCCTTCCCTTGAGTACTATAACGAAAGTCTTTATTGCCTCTTCATTCCAATTCCCCAAAGGATGACGTCTGCCAGACTAAATGGATCATTTCTCAAGTTACAATATCACAAGGGAGGCAGGGAAGACATAACGAAAGTCTACAGGATGACAGGGATCGAGGGAAGACATTCTACAGCCGACGTGAAGACAGGGAAACACAGGGCTTATAAACAGAAGCAAAACAATCGAGGAAGAACGGAAACAGGTGAGGAGCAATTAAACATGGCTGGAAACTAATAAACTAATGAGGAGGACAGGAAAAACCAAATAAGGCCACGAGAGGAAAGGAAACACAAGACACAGGAAGACAGGACTGACAGCTGGTTGTTTCCACAAGTTAATGTTGTAGGGAAAACAACAATGGGATTCAGGTGGATGGCACAGAGGACAGGCCACATGACTTTCCCTGAGCTCTTGAATAACGGTAGGCCGTCAACATTAAAAGACAAATCGATGGTGTCATGGTCTTGAAGTTCTTCAACAGGGTACTTCTCCAGGTGTTCCAGTAGCTTTTGATGGAGGGGGTAATGGAAATATTCCATTCCAGATTTTTGTATGGTTGCTACATGCCTTGGTGTTTTCAGCAATGTACGGGCAGTGGATGGAAGGTCTGTGTGGCCGTGTTGCTGAAGGACCTTTAATAAATGGTCAACAGCATTGTGTTTGACTTGGAATTGGGATGCCCAAGGTTGCCAGATCTGTTCCCAGTGATGATTTGTCGTCATGGTGGACATATTATTGAACACAAGCAATTAGAGTGTTAGAATTATCACCATATACTTTCTTTGAATCAGGTTTCAGTGATTAATAAAGGGTAGTAAATGAGTAATGTCAATTTTATTTTTGCAACCATGTTTAAACATATCGGAACAAGCCTTCTGGGTTTTCAAAAAGGTTAAGGAATGCCCAAATTGATGCTTCTGACTATGTGGACATTTTAAAAGTATACATTTTTAGTATTTAAAACTTAGAAATATTTCATCCAAAAATGAGTGAGATATGTCTCAGGCATGTGATCAGCTAGAGACAAAAAAGAAGGAAAATCTGACCATGCCCCAAGTCACGCCCACAAGCCACACCCCCAGCACTTATTAAAAATATATATTTTAGCACATTAAAAGATATATCTTATACTGTAAGAATACATACTATTGTCCTGTAAAAAATAAAGAGCACTAATAATAATAATGATAACAATATAATATATTATAATAAAGTACTATAATATATTACAGTAAAGTATATAGCATATAGAATTGTTATTATTATTAAAGTACCTGCCAAAAGTTTGGAAACATTACAATTAATGATTCTGAAATAAATATCTTCTGCTCATCAAGGCTGAATTTATTTGATTAAAGTAAAAAAATAAAAAATAAAACGGCAATATTGTGAAATATAATTAAATAAAAAAAGTTTTCAATTTTAATACATTATAAAATGTAATGTTATTCCTGTGATGCAAAGCAGAATTTTCTTCATCATTACTCCAGTTTTCAGTGTCGCATGATCTTATAGAAATCATAATTTATTTGACTCTCAAGAAACATTTCTGATTATTATCAATGTTGAAAACAATTTTGCTGCTTCATATTTTGTGTGGAAATGGTGATAAACTTTATTTTTCAGGATTTTTTGATAAATATAAAGTTTAATGAACAGCTTTTATTTGCATGTATCAAATATATTAATTAAATTTGTTAATGCATTTATTAAATAGAAATCATTTTAAATGTCTTCACTCACTTTTTTTATCATTTTCATGCATGAATAAAATTATTAATTTATCTCTCTTTTTTAAATCTTATACAAATGTTTGAGTGGTATCATTGTTTCCAAGTCAAGTCAAGTCAAGTCACCTTTATTTATATAGCGCTTTTAACAATACAGATTGTGTCAAAGCACTTAACAGTATCAAGTTGGAGGATAGAGTGTCAGTAATGTATAATAATAAGATTAAACACTCAATTTTCAGTTAAAGGCATTTCATTATTAAATTCAGAGATGTCATTGTCTAGCTAAGTTTAGTTTAAATAATTTCTGTGAAATTAAATTGACTATAATCGCTAGAAATTAAGTGTCCCCAACTGAGCAAGCCAGAGGCGACAGCGGCAAGGAACCAAAACTCCCTCTGTGACAGAGTGGAGAAAAAAAAACCTTGGGAGAAACCAGGCTCAGTCGGGGGGCCAGTTCTCCTCTGGCCAGGATATTATTGTTTATTTATTGTTTTAATTAAGACTTTAAATGTTTTATATTTCTATTTTAATATTGTTGCAATTTCTAACAATAATAGTATTATGTAGTTAGGTATTTTATTATATTTTTAGTTATTTATTTTTAGTTTTATTGTATTTTAAGTCGAGGTCTTCACTGGGATTATGTCCCCGGGGCTCATCCAGGGGTCTGGCCTCCGCCGACAATCTGGGCTGCAGACATCATCTCCCGGCACCAATCCACCATCTGATCCAGACACGGACTGAGAAACAGAATAAGAAAGAAACAGACTAATATTAGCGTAGATGTCAATATTTTTATGATGTAACAAGTACATCATGTGTTATGGGAAGTGTTCCTGGTTCCGGTTGATCTAATTAATGCAGCCTAACAATCCTTTAACGGATTTGAATAATAGAAGTGTATTAGTGTGTTATGTGTACGCCAGGTTAAAGAGATGGGTCTTTAATCTAGATTTAAACTGACAGAGTGTGTCTGCCTCCCGAACAGTGTTTGGTAGATTGTTCCAGAGTTTGGGCGCTAAATAGGAAAAAGATCTGCCGCCTGCAGTTGATTTTGATATTCTAGGTATTATCAAATGGCCAGAGTTTTGAGAACGCAGCGGACGTGAAGGACTATAATGCGATAAGAGCTCGCTCAAGTACTGAGGAGCTAAACCATTCAGGGCTTTATAAGTAATTAACAAGATTTTAAAATCTATACGATGTTTAGTAGGGAGCCAGTGCAGTGTTGACAGAACCGGGCTAATGTGCTCATACTTCCTGGTTCTAGTAAGAACTCTAGCTGCTGCATTTTGAACCATCTGTAATTTGTTTATTAAGCGTGCAGAACAACCACCCAATAAAGCATTACAATAATCTAACCTTGAGGTCATAAACGCATGAATTAATATTTCTGCATTTGACATTGAGAGCATAGGTCTCAGTTTAGATATATTTTTAAGATGAAAAAATGCAGTTCTACAAATGCTAGAAACGTGGCTGTCAAAGGAGAGATTACTATTAAATAGTACACCTAGGTTCCTGACTGATGACAAAGAATTTACAGAGCAGCCATCAAGTGTTAGACAGTGTTCTAGGTTATTACTTGTGGGGGTTTTAGGTCCGATAAGTAACACCTCTGTTTTTTCAGAATTTAGCAGTAAGAAATTACTCGTCATCCAGTTTTTTATATCGATTACGCATTCCATAAGTTTCTCAATTTGGTGTGTTTCACCAGGCCGTGAAGAAATATAGAGCTGAGTATCATCAGCATAACAGTGAAAGCTAACCCCGTGTTTCCTAATGATATTTCCCAAGGGTAATATGTAAAGCGTGAAAAGTAACGGCCCTAGTACTGAGCCTTGAGGAACTCCATACTGCACTTGTGATCGATATGATACCTCTTCATTCACTGCTACGAATTGATGGCGGTCAGATAAGTACGATTTGAACCATGCTAATGCACTTCCACTAATGCCAACAAAGTTTTCAAGTCTATTCAAAAGAATGTTGTGATCGATAGTGTCGAACGCAGCGCTAAGATCCAGTAGAACTAATAGAGAGATACAACCACGATCAGATGATAAGAGTAGGTCATTTGTAACTCTAATGAGAGCAGTCTCAGTACTATGATACGGTCTAAATCCTGACTGGAAATCCTCACAGATATCATTTTTCTCTAAGAAGGAATATAATTGTGAGGATACAATCTTTTCTAATATCTTTGACAGAAAAGGGAGATTCGAGATCGGTCTGTAATTAACTAGATCTTTGGGGTCAAGTTGTGTTTTTTTAATGAGAGGCTTAATAACAGCCAATTTAAAGTTTTTGGGGACATATCCTAATGACAATGACAAATTAATAATAGCCAAAAGAGGATCTATGACTTCTGGAAGCACCTATTTTAGTAGTTTAGATGGAATAGGGTCTAACATACATGTTGTTGGTTTAGATGAATTAACAAGTTTATACAATTCTTCCTCTCCTATAGTAGAGAATGAGTGGAATTGTTCCTCAGGGGATCTATAGTACACTATTTGATGTGATGATATAGCTGACGGCTGCATGGTTACAATTTGATCTCTAATAGTATCAATCTTGGAAGTAAAGTAGTTCATAAAATCATTACTGCTGTGCTGTTGGGAAATGTCAACACCTGTTGATGCTTTATTTTTTTGTTAATTTTGCCACTGTATTGAATAAATACCTGGGGTTATGTTTGTTTTGTTCTAAAAGAGACGAAAAGTAATCAGATCTAGCAGTTTTTAAAGCTTTTCTGTAGGATAGGGTACTTTCCCGCCAAGCTAAACGAAATAAGTCTAGTTTTGTTTTCCTCCAGCTGCGCTCCATTTTCCGGGCTGCTCTCTTTAGAGTGCGAGTGTGCTCATTATACCACGGTGTTGGACTCTTTTCCTTAATCTTCCTTAAGCATAAAGGAGCAATTGTATCTAAAGTGCTAGAAAAGAGAGAGTTCATAGTTTCTGTTACATCATCAAGTTGTTCTGAGCTGTTGGATATGCTAAGGAATTGAGATAAATCAGGAAGATTACTTACAAAGCAGTCTTTTGTGGTAGAAGTGACGGTTCTACCATATTTATAAGAAGGAGTTGAATTTACAGCTTTAACTATATGGAGTTTACACAAGACTAGATAATGATCTGATATATCATCGCTTTGCTGGAGAATTTCAACACCATTAACATCAATTCAATGGGACAGTATTAAATCTAGAGTATGATTTCGACTATGAGTAGGTCCTGAAATGTGTTGTCTAACCCCAATAGAGTTCAGAATGGTTATGAATGCTGATCCTAATGCATCTTTTCATTATCAACATAGATATTAAAATCACCCACAATTAGGACTCTATCTGCAGCCAGCACTAACTAGCCAGTACAAACGTTACGGGGGATTTATCATTAATACTTTTTTCTCTAGATAATTTTATATGAAGCACCATTACTTCAAAGGAGTTATACTTAAAGCCTGTCTTCTGAGAAATACTGAGAATATTGTTATAAATTGTAGCAACACCTCCCCCTTTACCTTTTGGACGTGGCTCATTTTTGTAACAGTAATCTTGGGGGGTGGACTCATTTAAAATAATGTATTCATCTGGTTTTAGCCATGTTTCTGTCAAACAGAGCAAATCTAGGTTATGATCATTAATCAAATCATTTACAAAAAGTGCTTTTGTAGAAAGGGACCTGATATTCAGTAAACGTGAGGCGGCTAGCAGACGGTCGGTTTAGCCAGTCTGTCTGCTTCCTGACCTGGGCTCCAGTTAGTCAAGTATGAACTCTAAGACTATGTGCCAAATTTCTAGACAGAATAGCGGCACCACCCCAGGAGGGATGAACACCATCTCTTTTCAACAGGTCAGGTCTGCCCCAAAAACTCGTCCAATTGTCTATAAAACCTATGTTGTTTTGCGGGCACCACTTAGACATCCAGTCATTTAATGATGACAGTCTGCTATGAATCTCATCACCCCGGTAAGCAGGGAGGGGGCCAGAGCATATTACAGTGTCTGACATCGTACTTGCAAGTTCACACACCTCTTTAACATTATTTTTAGTGATCTCCGACTGGCGAAGTCGAACATCATTAGCGCCGGCGTGGATAACAATCTTACTGAATTTACGTTTAGCATTAGCCAGCACTTTTAAATTTGCCAAGATGTCAGGCACTCTGGCTCCCGGTAAACAATGGACTATGGTGGCTGGTGTCTCTATTTTCACGTTCCGTACAATGGGATCGCCAATAACTAGAGCACTTTCACCAGGTTTCTCAGTGGGTGCATCACTGAGTGGGGAGAACCTGTTTGATGTTCTGATCGGAACGGAAGAGCGGTGTTTTGACCCGCGACTATGCTGCCTCACAGTCACCCAGTTGCCCTGCTGCACAGGCGCTAATGCCGGAACCGAACAATGTACAGGAGTCCCTGAGCTAGTCACATCCAAAGCAGTATCTACAGCCCTCACATTCTTACTGTCCTCAACTAAAGTTTGGATGCGTGTCTCTAGTTCTAAAACCTTCTCTGTCAGCCTAACTATTTCCCTGCATTTATCACACGTGAATCCCTCATCGCCGACAGAGATAGATAAACTGTACATGTGGCAGACTGTGCAAATAACAATAGCAGGAGAAGAAGCCATTACTCACCGTGATTGATGAATGATACCAACTTAACTTACCACTTACCACTCCACTTTTGTTTCCACAAAAATATTAAGCAGCAAAACTGTTTTTAACATTTATAATAATGAGAAATGTTTCTTGAGCAGCAAATCAGCATATTAGGATGATTTCTGAAGGATTATGAGACACTGAAACATCTCTTTGTGAACAACAACATATTTATAAACGTTTCTAATGATGAATGTTGCGTTCCTAAATGCCATCCATGATGTTTGAGATTTTTTTTTTTTGCATTTTATATAGGCAATAGCTCAAGGCCATTTGCGCGATTTCAAACATCACGCAGTAACCAACCATAACCCCCCCTAAAGAAAAAAAAAAAAAAAAGCTTGGATCTACGCAAATCACATGGGTCGTCCCTCAGAGGTCGGAAAATACGGAAATCCGTATTTATACTGAAAAATCACATCCCTGATGTCTGTACAAATGAAAATGTTTTCATCAGTGATTATTGATGAATTAGTATGTTATGATGAAACTGGCAAATCAGAGATGCAGGATAGTTTAATTGTTTATTTATTTATTTACTTATGTATTTTTTTTTTTAAGAACTATCCCAATGTCTTCATTAAGACATTACTAACTTGCTGCATGATTTTGCTTTAATTGATCTAAACTCAAATACTGAGAGGTATCTCACAATCAGTCAAAAGACATACTCACAAAGCCAAAGACGCTCTCGAGATATGGCTCTGAAAAGAGCCTTTGTGTGTATTTAGCTGCTGTAGACAAGCAAAATAGAGAAAAAGAAGAACTAATATGAGAGGCATGTCTGTACAAATGAAAATGTTTTCAGTTTCATCAGTGATTATTGATGAATTGGTATGTTATGATGAAACTGGCAAATCAGAGATGCAGGTTGACTGCTACTGTTTTCATTTACAACAATCAGATGGCAATCGACACTGAAAAAAGAGACAAGAGAATAATTATTTTCATGGTATAAATTCCCAAAGTTTATAAAGGCTCTGATGAATGTGTAATATCATCTGATAATGCAAGATGAGAAGAAGAATGCAGAGCAATGTATTTGATGAGACCATACAGCCCACTAACAAATAAGCCATAAGATGCATTTTCATTCTTGAGAATAACATTATTATTATTATTATGTTCTATTATAATTATTTTTGTAGTTGTTATTACAAAATTAGGGGATGACCGATTTCATACAGGTGTAAAGGCTTATGAGTCTCTTATGTCTCTCCAGGTGCACGCGCAGCATGTGTGTGAGAGGGTGAGGGAGATCACGCGCTCGCAGTCAAACCTGTGACAACGCACTACTTTCCATAAAAATATGAATAATGAAGATATTATAAAGAATAATTGTATAATTAGTCTCTTTTTAAAGGGGTCATATGATGCGATTTCAAGTTGTGCTTTCTCTTTGGAGTGTTACAAGCTGATTGTGCATAGATACGATCCCTGAAGTTGCAAAGACTAAAGTCTCAAAACCAAAGAGATATTCTTTATCAAAGATAAGACTCTGTCACGCCCCCCTGTAACAGCTCATTCAAAAACACCCCCACATGTCTACGTCACGATGTGGGGAGATTTTCATAACACTGCCCAAAAGTTTACGCAAAGAAAGAGGGCGGGACTTTTTTTCTCGCTGTAGTGTTGTTGCTTCCGCCGGTGCCATGTCCTAGAGACGCTGTGAAAGCTAAACGTCTCGGTTACGTATGTAACCCTCGTTCCCTGATGGAGGGAACGGAGACGTTATGTCGTGACGACATAGGGGATTTACTTGGAAGCCCCAATCATCTCTGACTAATAGAAAACGCCAATGAATATTGGCTAGTGGAATTTGCATACCTGAGCCACTCCCCGTGCACACGGGTATAAATAGGCGACAGGTGCATCCACTCATCAGGTTTTACGCTGAGGAGCCGAGAACGTGTCCCTGGCACCCAGCGATGGTTCAAGATTGTGGCATGGGGACATAACGTCTCCGTTCCCTCCATCAGGGAACGAGGGTTACGTACGTAACCGAGACGTTCCCTATCTGTCGGTCACTACGAGTTATGTCGTGACGACATAGGGGTCCTATGGAAAGCGCCACAACCTGAACCCCGTCACGACCTTGAGGCATGCAGATGCTGACAAGCGAGCGCGTGACAGACAAATGCCATGCGAAAGGTCGCAACCTTCCTGTCGCCCTAGCGCAAATTCGCTAACCTTGGTGCCCGCAGGGACCACTGAGTACATCGCTGCTGGAGATAGCCAAGCCGCTGTTCCTCTCCCCAGAAGTTGGAAGGGATTTTGACCTTCAATGAAAGATGCTTCACGTCTTTCCTGTTTGTTGTTACAGCTTGGCAGTAACGACGGGGAAGCGAGCCTTCCGGAGAAGGGCGCTACGGAGGCCACATCCTGCCCGAAGGGAGGTACCATGTGGAGACACTGATATGGACTGACCCAGGCCTGGGGCAGTACTACATACGACTGGACCCTGGGGCAGATCCTACCTAGGAGTAGGGAGGAGGGCTGCCAGCAGGGCCTGACAGAGAGCTCTGTCAAAGGGAAGACACGGGTTTACCGTGAGGGAAACCTTACCGTGGACGAATACACGTATGGGATTACCCGAAGGGAATCAAAGCCATACGGACACCTAGCCGAGTACAGGGGCTGACCGGAGACCCGGGCAAGCTAGCACAAGTACTGGGCCTGGCGTCAGACTGCTCCGCCCAGTCTGACTGCCGGGGGTGCTGGAGGAACTCCACCAGGGTTCGCCGTCCGGGGAACTGAACTGGAGGAGAAAACAGGCGCTCGTATCCCCGGGTGAGGGGGAATGGCGCAGCAAGCGTGACACCGGCCTGTTCTTCCCGCCACTTACCTGTTACCCAACACGCGGGAAGAAACTGGCTCAACGCAGAGACTGTAGAATCTCGCGAAGGTGTTCGGTGTCGCCCAGCCCGCAGCTCTACAGATGTCTGCCAGAGAGGCGCCGTGCGCCAACACATAGGAAGAGGCAACACTCCGTGTGGAGTGAGCCCTCACCCCCATGGGGCACGGCTCGCCTTGGGATTGGTACGCCAAGGCGATGGCATCCACTATCCAGTGGGCCAACCTCTGCTTGGAGACAGCCTTCCCTTTCTGCTAACCACCGTAACAGACAAGGAGCTGCTCAGAGCTTCTGAAGCTCCGGGTGCGGTCCACGTATATGCTCAATGCTCTTACGGGACACAGCAACGCCAAGGCTGGGTCTGCCTCCTCCGAAGGCAGTGCTTGCAGGTTCACCACCTGATCGCGGAAGGGCGTGGTGGGAACCTTGGGCACGTATCCAGGCCAGGGTCTCAGGACAACGTGAGAGTAGTCCGGCCCAAACACATGGCACTCTTCGCTCACCGAAAATGCTTGGAGGTCCCTGACCCTCTTGATGGAAGTGAGCGCGGTCAGGAGCACTGTCTTAGCTGACAGGTATTTCAGCTCGACTGAGTCCAGCGGCTCAAGGGGACCCCTCTGAAGTCCAGCCAGGACGATAGAGAGGTACCAGGAGGGTCTCAGGGGTAGCCTAGGGGATTCAACTTCCTGGCACCCCTCAGGAACCTCACGATGAGATCATGCTTTCCCAGGGAAGTAGGCCGTAGGAAGTAGTACTGCATCGTGATGGGCCGCGATAGCGGCCACATACACTTTCAAGGTGGAGGGTGACAGCCTACGCTCCAACCTTTCTTGCAGGAAAGAAAGCACTACTCCAATCGTGCATCTTCGGGGGTCTTCTCGGCGAGAAGAACACCAGTTCGCGAACAGACTCCACTTCAGTGCATAGGCTTGCCTTGTAGAAGGAGCTCTAGCCTGAGTGATGGTCTCTACCACCGCCTGTGGGAGACCACTCAAGTCTGCCGCGTCCCATCCAGGAGCCACACATGGAGGTTCCACAGGTCTGGACGCGGGTGCCAAATGGTGCCGAGCCCCTGAGAAAGGAGGTCCTTCCTCAGAGGAATGGGCCAGGGAGGGGCTGTCGCGAGGAGAATGAGTTCGGGAAACCAGGTCCGGGTGGGCCAGAACGGCGCGACCAGCAGGACCTGCTCCTCGTCCTCCCTGACTTTGCACAGTGTCTGTGCGAGCAGGCTCACTGGGGGAAATGCATACTTGCATAGAGCCCTAGGCCAGCTGTGTGCCAGCGCGTCCGTGCCGAGGGTGCCCTCGGTCAGGGAGAAATACAGCTGGCAGTGGGAGGACTCGCGGGAAGCAAACAGGTCTACCTGAGCTTCCCCGAATCGACTCCAGATCAGCCGGATCGTCTCGGGATGGAGTCGCCATTCTCCGGGGAATTGAGCTGTCGTGAGAGCGCATCGGCCGCACGATTGAGCTCCCCCGGAATATGGACAGCGCGTAGCGACTTGAGCCGCGTGTGACTCCAGAGGAGGAGATGGCGGGCGAGCTGTGACATGCGGCGTGATCGTATACCCCCCATCCGGTTGATGTACGACACAGCCGCAGTGTTGTCCGTACGGACCAACACATGCTTGCCTAACAGCAGTGGCCGAAACTGCCGCAAGGCTAGATGCACTGCCAGCAGCTCTAGGCAGTTGATGTGCCAAAGCAGTCGAGGCCCCGTCCAGAGCCCCGAGGCTGCCTGCCCGTTGCATGTAGCGCCCCAGCCCGTGCTGGAGGCATCTGTTGTGACAACAACATGCCGAGACACTTGTTCTAAGGGCACCCCGGCCCGTAGAAAGGCAAGGTCCGTCCAGGGACTGAAGGAGCGGCGACACTCCTGTGTGATGTTCACCCGAAGTGCACCGCGGCGCCATGCCCACCTCGGGACTCGGGAGTGCAACCAGTGCTGAAGTGGTCTCATATGAAGCAATCCGAGCGGCGTGACTGCAGCTACGGATGCCATATGCCCCAGGAGCCTCTGAAACAGTTTCAGCGGAGCCACAGTCCTGCCTCTGAAGGAACTCAGGCAGTTCAGCACTGATTGGGCGCGCTCTTCCGTGAGGCGCGCCGTCATACTCACCGAGTCTACTCCACACCAAGAAAAGAGATTCTCTGTGCAGGGGAGAGCTTGTTCTTTTCCCAGTTGACCCGAAGCCCCAACTGGCTGAGGTGCCGAAGCACCAGGTCCCTGTGATCGCACAACTGTTCTCGCGCGCGGGCCATGCTCGAGACAGTTGAGGATCCTGATGCCCACTTCCCGTAACGGGGCAAGGGCGCCCTCCGCGATCTTCGTGAAGACACGGGAGAACAGGGAGAGCCCGAAGGGGAGGACCCTGTACTGCCATGCCCGACCCTCGGACGCAAACCGTAGGAACGGTCTGTGTCGCGGAAGGATCGAAACATGAAAGTAAGCATCCTTCAGGTCGATCGCTGCAAACCAATCCCGGGGCTGTATGCATTTGATCATGCGCCTGTGCGTCAACATCTTAAACAGGAGCCTGTGCAGGGCCCGGTTCAGGAGTCGCAATCCAGGATTGGTCGAAGACCACCGTCTTTCTTGGGTACGATGAAATAAGGGCTGTAAAACCCCTGCCTCATCTCGGCTGGAGGGACCGGCTCGATTGCATCCTTGCCAGGAGGACAGCAATCTCCTCGCGCAAGACAGGAGCATTCCGAGCTGCCACCGCAGTCTCGAGAACGCCGCTGAACTTGGGAGGTCGCCTGGCGAACTGAATCGCGTAGCCGAGTCGAATTGTGCGCGTGAGCCAACGAGACGGGCTGGGCAGCGCAAGCCACGCCTCCAGACGCCGTGCAAGTGGCTCCAACGGCACAATCGACGTACCCGCAGTGGTGCAGCGAATGGGAGTAAGGCTGGATGGTACAGAAGGCCCTGCGTTCTGACTCATCCTCGCAGAACTCCCTGAGTCCCTGTAGGGACTGGCTAGAGGCGCGTGGGGAGGGCCTGCCGTCCCCCAACCGTACTCTCTTGGCCACTGGCAAGATGGGTCGTGGGCGAGAGTGAGGAGGCAGTGCGTCGCACACTGTCAGCCCGCGAGGCTGAAAACTCGGAGGAAAGGGAATTGCTCTTTCTTTGACAATGTAATGATTCTCCCCCTGCCCTCCTTCGGGGGAAGGAGTGGCGCTGTCCTCGCCACCTCCTGAGATCAAGCAGCTTCCCACATCTCCGGGTTGCCTGTGTCAGGGCTGCTTTATCGCCTCTCTGGACGATATCAGGGCCAGCTGGAACACAGGGGGCGCCGCGCTCCTGCGAGAGGCTCGACGCGCCGGCCTACGATTCAGCACGGGGCGGAGCAGCTCTGGAGGACACAGGAGGGCGCCCACGGCGACAAGCAGACTGGGTCTTGCTCTGCGGCGGAGCGGTGCATCACGCCGGGGCAAGATGTGTTAGCGAGGATGGAGGAGGCAGACGAGCCGCTTCTGGCCGTAAAAAGGGGCCGTCCACAACTTCATCAGCTCCTCGTGCACTTCCGGGAAGAAAGGAACCAGGGCAGGGCGTGGTCGCGAGCCACGGCCCGTGCCGAGGAGCCAATCATCTCACCGCGAGGGCTCGGGACTAGGAGGTGTGCACGCCTCCAGCCCCGATCTCGCGGCGGCCCGGGAAAGCACGGCCGTCAACTCTGGGTCCGATTCGGCTGCGGCCGCAACACCCGAGGGGTGCAGCTCCGTCGAATCTTCATCCTCAGAGGACGATTGCCCATCCTCCGATGCCGCGATCGACATCTGATCCTCTATCGGCGCGCCGAATGAAACGCTGGGCACGCCGTAAGACGGCACAGCAGAATCACCGGGGAGCCGCACAGAACAGCTGCTGCGGGAGGAGTGAAAGGTCCGTGGGGACTGGCCAGGCGGAAAGCTCTCACTGTAACCCTCAGATCGCCCAGAGCACTAGCCGATGGTTCTCTGCTCGTGGCAGAGAAGCCAGCGCGGGTAGTGACAGATTCCCGTGAGGAGAGAGAGGCGCGATCGCAGCGCTGTCATGGTTACACGCTCAGAACGAACGCATAAACCATCCACGAACGCAGCTTCAGCGTGCTGGATGCCCAGACACTGAAGACAACGATCGTGGCTGTCGACGGAGGATAGGAAACGACCGCAACCAAGAGGACACGGCCGGAACAGCGTCTTTAAAAAGACGTGAACCGACTGTGATTTTTAGGAAATCTGCTCTTTTAGTTGAAGTGCCCAGGGGAATCGCTGCAGACAGGGACACCGCTGTTCGCACCGTAACGCCAACCAGAACAGCTTCCAGACAGATGATGAATGGCTTTGTGGCGATCAACACATTCATCCACTCGGCTCCGAAGCAAAAATCTGATGAGTGGATGCACCTGTCGCCTATTTATACCCGTGTGCACGGGGAGTGGCTCAGGTATGCAAATTCCACTAGCCAATATTCATTGGAGTTTTCTCTTAGTCAGAGATGATTGGGGCTTCCAAGTAAATCCCCTATGTCGTCACGACATAACTCGTAGTGACCGACAGATAGGGAACTACTTTGTTTGGGCTTCCAAAAGAGGATACAACTAGAAATCAGTGGTTAAGTTGTGTTTACAACACTGTTCCAGAACAGATCAACCCAAATATTCGAGTGTGTGCGGCGCATTTTACTGAGGACTATTTCCTGAACCTGGCAGGAGAGTAGCCTTGCTTGCAGGCTGCACAAAGGCTGTTTCTATAAAGTGGGGCAATTCCAGCTTTGCAAGAACAGTCTGCTTCTGACTCACAGCCTGCAAGTATGTTTCTGCTTCTGACGATTCAAACGCGAGTTTTGAGCAGTGTAGAGTAGTTCTTTTTGTTTGTTGTTTCTCCGATCACAAATGCAGACATGAGGGCTTTTCACACTGCACTTAACCCCGGGTTATCGTCGTTCTAAACACCGCTTTTAACCCCGGGTAAAGACACGTTTCACACCTGTAATTTGAAAGCAGTGTTAGCACCGCATTTTACCCGGGGTTATGAAACCCTGCTCCGGAGCAGGGTTAGCACCGCATTTGTGGTGTTAACCCCGCATTGCGGTGCTAAGTTTGTTCAGTGTGAAACTAGCAGAAACGAGCAGTGTTTGCTTGTTGCTGCTGGACGCTTGACAACAGACAGCCAATCAGAAATTGAGCAGCGAGGCTCATGTCACATCAGTAACAGGAAACGCACGTCGTGTAAACTGCAACTGCAGAGTGAATAGGAGACGGTATTATTCTTACGCTACTGTACAAGTAAACACTAACGTTAGTCTCTCCACACTTAAATAAATTAAAAGAAATATTCACATACTTTGCCCCTTGTTTTCTTTCTTTTGTACTTTTGTCTTTGTTTTCTTGGCTTTATGCGTCTCATGAGGCCGTTCACATGTCGCGCCTAAAAATGCATTTAAAACGCTAAGCGCGGCACTTTCTCCTTCTTTCCAAAGCGCTCTGTAGCTTGCGCTCCCATGGCGTCTGCCGTTGCTAAGCAACCATGACCTGTGCTCTTCATGAAGATGCAGAAGTTTCAGCAAGTGATAAATGGATTTCCAGCACTAAATCGCTTGCAGTAGCTCTGCTACTAAATTTAAAAATGGCTATCCCTGCCAGTACAGCTATGATCAGCTGTTGCTCAATCTTCGCTGATCTAAAGACATAAGTTTTTAATAACTGGCAAGACGCGGGAAAAGCGGTGTAAACAGGTTGCCTGCTGTTCGTCCAATCAGTGACAGTGACACCGCAAATATGCAAACAAGAACGTTAACCTGGGGTTTAGGAATATACAGTGTGAAACGTCTGTTAATGAATACCCAGGGTTAACCTTAACCCCAGGTATAGTATGAGCAGTGTGAAACGTGATTACAGATAACCCGGGATTCTATTTATCCAGGGTTTAGGATGACCCAGGGTTAACAATTTCAAGTGTGAAAAGCACTTATATTACTCCAAGCCTCCTGAAGGATTGCCCAAAGATGATTCACACTGGTGGACACTTCTTACGGACATCACGGTCCAGTTCCTCCCATAGTACAGTAGCTCAGTTGGGTTGAGGTCGGGTGATTGGGGAGGCCATTCCATGACAGACATGATGCCAACTGACTGTTTCCTCTCCAAATAGGATTTGCACAGCTTGGAAGTGTGCTTGGAAGTGTGATATTGTCCAAAACCACACTTTGCCAGGGGTGTTTCCAAACTTTTGGAGGGCAGTGTATATAAAATGTATTCTTTATTTAACATTATTTACAAGGGACTGTCTGAGTAAATAAGAAATAAAACAACAGATACGATTTTGAATCTGAGTAATTTATTATTTATTAAAATATTTGGGTCAATAATATGAACCCATACATCCACGGCGATATCTGCACATAACATGAGGGTTAAAAATGGGAAATGTTCTTCGCATCTAGTCATAACAGACAGCATAAATTTGTATTTTTGTCTTATTTTGACACAATTCTGTTTGGGACAATTCTGTATTTTATGGACACACAGAGAGATTTTAAGATGTCATATTTTTGTTTTGTTTTATGTCAACATAGATTGCACTGTAACAAAATTTAAAAAATGATTGTTGTAATTAAGTGAATTACATTTGAAATATAATGTGTTTATTTGAGCAATCATAATTTTCCACTTAAGTAAACATCTTAAGGTAACATGTGCATGTTAAAATGACACGAGAACTGTGTTGAATACATTAGCACAGCTATTAAGGAAACAACACTGTGTAATAGTTGTACCAACATTTATTAGAAATGTAACAAACGTGTTTTCTTTGTAGCTTCACAGTTCGCATCTGATGCTGGAATGTGAAATAAAATAGCTCACGTGTGTCATCGAAAAAGTCTGTAATTTATAAATAAATGTGAAACTGATGAAGAAAACCCAGACAAAGGCCTTCGCCTTTGCTTTAATTTGTGCAGAAATGTTCGTTTAAATACAGAAAACGAGTACTATGCCTGTAAAGATGAAGAAGAAGCCTTCAAATTCCATCTTTTATTCTAACTCAGTTACCCACATAATACCTCCTGAGGCGAGCCCTCAGCCAGTCCTGTTGCTACCTGTTATTCTTAGAAAAGTGTTAACATGTAAAACCACTGACAGAGGCCTCTTTCATACCATATATGTTCTGTTACCTAAGGGTCATTACAGGCAGTCACATACACACACGGGACATGTAGAAATCATAGTTGCATAATATGAGTCTTCTGATTATGCAATAACAGTTATATTGTATAGAAATACAGGAATAAGTCAAAAATAAGAAATTTTCCATCACGTGCATGTGCACATCCCCAGTTAACATGATCCCCAGTTGATCCATAACACCGGTCTCATTCATCTATCAACACAACCATACACAACACACACAAGGAATGAAAGTCAAGTCATAAAAGAAAGCTGATGGACACTTAAAGGGATAGTTCACACAGAAAATGAAAATTACCCCATGATTTACTCACTCTCAAGGCATCCTTGGTGTATATGACTTTCTTCTTTCAGATGAATTCAATAGGAGTTATATAAAAAAAAAATCCTGGCTCTTTCATGATTTTTAATGGCAGTGAATGGCTATTTTAACGCATGCTCATTCACTCTATATAGTGCAGTCTATTTTATTGATACCAAAAGAAGATGCAAGCATGTTTTCTTTCATAAAATACACATGGTTAACATGGAAGACAAGGGAACATTACAAACATCTTTGTTTTAGTATGGAAGGTTAAACGGTCTTGCACCTTTGTATTTGTCAGATTTTGTTACTTTGAATAAACCTGTTAAGAACTTGAGATCTGCTGACAAACGATTGCTCCAGGTACCGCGGTCCCGACTTAAGCAAAAAGGGGATCGGGCCTTTTCGATTGCCGGTCCTCGGCTATGGAATAATCTACCTCTAGCCAGAGCCGATCCTCCCTATACGCAGAATATGCAGGCTGCATAGGTCCCCCGAAACACCAGGGGGCCCCCTTGCTCTCAAAGATGTTTTAATTGTAGTTTCGTTTTTGAATTTGGCCAGCTGTTGTGAAAACATGAATGATCATTTCTTTTAATGCGTGCGCTGTCATGCTCGCTATGTAAAAATCTTGTCTCTTGTTTGAGAAAAAAAGAAAAGAAAAGTGTATCGCCAAGTTTAAAGCGTACCGCCAAGAGATACAAGAGATCTCGACCGCCTTCCGCGAGCGCGATTCGAGATGGAGTGAAACACGGACAAATGCATTTCATCCATTCCTCAAGTTCCCAGAAGTCTAGGATCGGCACTGCCTCTAGCTATTCGTGCTGCCCCCTCTGTGTTCACTTTTAAAATGGCTTTGAAGAAGCATTTTTATTTTATGGCATTTGAATCTGATTTAGGAGAGACGTAATGTATGGTTTCTGTTTTAAGATGTTGTGTATGTCATTGTATGTGTTTGGTTTTTCTGGAATGCATTGTACAGCACTTAAGCCTCCATTTAAAGGAACAAAATGTAGACATACCTGTATGGGCATGCTTGTTCATTCCACTGTATGTATGTATGTATGTATGTATGTATGTATAAGGTGATGAGGAATGTCTCTTTATTTCCTTTTAGACTGAAATACATGCAAGTCGTCTCCTTGCCATTGAGCTGCATTTCACATTCAGACAACAATTTACACCATCAAGCAACCGCAAAAAGTAAGTTTATTTATTCTCATTGTGAAAAGAGAAAAAAAGTGTGAATCCTGTGAATTTGAAATATTTTCAGATTAATGGATATCTACTGATTATATTAATTGATGATGTATTATGGAATAAAAATGAATAATGGTTGATGTGTTAAATTTTGTTGAACATTTGAGTTTAACATTATTTTAAAAGCCTTTTAACATGTTATGTTTGTTTTAAAAAGGAGCAAATTGTGCTGTTGGATGTGCAGTAGCTGAAGCAAGAAAGAGTATATAAGGAAACACCATCTTTGCCAGAGCATCTCCAGAGAGAAACACAGTATTAGAAGATATTTTAAAAATAAAAATAAACATTTATGAATTATACTGCATAAAAAGCAGTAATTCTATCTTTTAATTATGTGTTCATGTTATCAGAAATAACATTAAACTCAAGTCAAGATACGGAGGAACAGCATGGAAGAG
Organism: Schizothorax lantsangensis; assembly: GCA_027422415.1. NCBI lineage: Eukaryota > Metazoa > Chordata > Actinopteri > Cypriniformes > Cyprinidae > Schizothorax > Schizothorax lantsangensis. Next base: position 30,118,230 of record CM049861.1, on the reverse strand, counting down.
CCACCTCGTAAGTATTGGGTAAATCATGCATCATTAGTTTATTTATCCATCCATTCATCTGTTTTATTTACAGTATCTGATTATGCATTTTCTGATAAAGACATGAAATGAAGGGTTCAGATGCAAAAGCCTCTAATTGCCATCTGAAATGTTCTTCTAATATGAGCATTTTTATCAGGCTCTTATATTTATGTTCAGTTATTTGACTTTAATTGTGTAGAAAAGAAATCGCATTGCAATTAGAGTAAAATTACTGAACCTAAACATAGGAGCCTGATGAAAATGCTCAATTTTGAAGAAAATTTCTGTCGGCACTTAGAGGCTTTTGCATCTGAACTCTTCAAATATACATTGCAATAATACTGTTTTTTTCCAACCCTGTCTGGGGCTCTGGAGCTCTTGGAAGCACACCCTTTTGAAATGAAACCAGTCCTGTTTAACTGGTTGAAGGGACATTTCACCCAAAAAATTAATACTCATCCTCATGTTGTTCAAAAGTGTATGAATGTCTTTCTTCTGTGAAAGCATACATTTTAAGAACACAAACAACAATGGCAATTTTCACTTTTATAATAGTGGTGTAACAGTACACAAACATGAAGGTTTGGTGCGTACCTTGGTTTTGACGTCACGGTTCAGTATGGTTTCAGTACAGCAGGAGGAAAATGTACTTGTAGTCGTACTTGTGGGAGTGCATGGTCTGCGCTGCTCCAAAGCATCTGCTTCATACAGCGTGCGCTGCAGAGCACATTGTAGCAGGAGAAAGATTTTACTGATCACGTGAAGAGAGGCGCTTTCAGTGCGAGCGCTTCGTGGGTAACAGCCAGATGTGCGCGGTTACGAGTGGTTATGGACGAATGAATGAAACGCATTTGTCCGTGTTCACTCCGTCTCGAATCGCGCTCGCAGAAAACGCTTGAGAAACAGTGTCTCTTCCGCGGCTTGAATAGTTTTTTTAGTCTCAAGCAAGTGACTTTACTAAATTCACGTTAGAAAGGGTGACAGCATACCGCATTAAAATAAATGATCATTCATGTTTTCATAACCACTGGCCAAATTCAAAAACGAAACTAAAATGAAATCATCTTTGAGAGCAAGTGGGACCCCTGGTGTTTCGTGGGCCCTACGCAGCTTGCGTATTCTGCGTATAGGGAGAATCGGTTCTGGATATTAGCAAAACAGACAATTATATTTTCTTGTAAAGTGTGACACCAAGATCGCGAATGTGAAAGTGAAAGCAAAAAAGAGGAATTCCCATTCACAAAATTAAAATCACAAATAATACTGATGAAAAAGAACGGGTTGAATGTTGAACACTTTCGTTAACATTTAACTATAAAATAGGATAAAAGTTCATCAGCATGCATTGATTAATCAAATGTTGTATCAAAGAAACAAAACAAATAGCGACCAAATTATATGCTCATGCGACCAACTGAGAAAGTTAGTCGCAAAGGTGCGACCAGTGGGAAGAATGAGTCTAGAGCCCTGTATGTGTGTATATATATATATATATATATATATATATATGTGTGTGTGTGTGTGTGTATGTATGTATGTATATGTATATGTATGAACAGTTCATTTGCAAAAACCAATAACTTTTTTTTTCTTTCAGAAATCAAGTTTTTTTTTTATTGCACATACCAAGTAATATCAATCAAACTGCAGTTGAGTTGTTTTGATTAAGTAATAATAATTTAAACAAATACAGGTAATTTATAAAATTAAAGTTCATTGACATACTTTTTTTTGTTTGTTTTTTACATATTAAAAGTTTGTTTTATAGCAAAAGCAGATAACTACACATTTCATGTTTTAGAGTTAAAAAACACTCGTTTAATCTTTGTAATCTCCTCAGATGACAATATAGATGTCTGACAAATGTTGCTGATTCTTTAAAATGGATTTATCGGCTTCTGTTCACAAACAACAAGGGCACTTGTTGGCTTTTGCAGTAAAACATGAACTCACGTTGCCTTGGAAGTGGATAATACTGGCTTTTTTGACAAAATGTGTTTAGGGTTCAGATCACGCTATATGTGGAGAATAATGCGCGGCAATCAGCTCTTTTTTTTAAAAGTGACGTTTATCGGTTTTTACAAATAAACTCTTCATAGATATATATCTCTATAAAAAAATCTAGTGTGGGTCTACGATCGGCTAACAATATCCAGAGGGCTTGACATGAGGGGTAATCCAATAACACGAGCAATAGTCCAGGCGAGGTGTAAACAGAGTCCGAAACAGCAGACAAAGGGTTAATCCAAGATACATAGGTAGAAGATCAGGAAACAGACAACAAGGCAACACAAAATTACTAGACTTAGACTAGAACTGGAACTAGAAACTAGGACTGGAAACTTGGAATGACTCCGTAGTGTAGCTATCGCTAGAAGAGTGATTTAAGCTAAACAATACTCGGCAGTAAGAAAGAGGAAGTCCATGGCTTATGTAGAGAGTGTGATTGGCTACAGCCGTGGGCGTAATCAGAGTGAAATGGATTGTGGGAACTGAAGTCCAGTGTAACCCTGCATCCCAGTGTTCATATTATCCATCCTAAATAGTATGTGAGATTACAATAAGTATGTCCCAAAGCATAGTATGTTGAAAAGAGTATACCAAAATTCCCCTGATGGGAATTTTAAGTGTGAATCCGTGCACACTCTAATTGCTAAAATTGACCACAATCCATTGCGCTTTGGCGAAGGATTCCAGTAGCCCCTCACTGCAGAACAAAGATCCAGGGGGCGGGGTTGGATCCACATCTAGGGGGTGTAGATGGTAGATTTTAGGGGTGGAGACGGGTAGGTTTAGGTTTATGTAAGGTGGGAGGAGTTGGATCTAGATCCAACCATGCCCCCTGGATCTTGTGTTCTGCAGTGAGGACCATCTCCAGTATTCGGTCCAGAACTACAAACACGAATAAAACGCGTTAGAAAAACTCAAAATGTGGCGGATACGTGCGATCGACAGTTAGGTAGAGAAATTTACAAAAACGGGGTTGAGTTATTAATAATCAACATTTAACCTGGTAAAAAAAATATTTATTTATTCTTATCCGTGTTATATTTAATCTGCAACAGCTATGTGAACTTTTATGAACATCCATTTGGTCGTTAACTTTTAAATGCATCATTATGCAGAAAATATGAGCAGAGTTCTACTGAACGAGCTACTTTTTTTCCTCCAATACAGTATAAAATTAAATGTGGAGGATGTTAACAGTGATGATTGACGGGCCAGTTTACAGTGACAGGGGGCGTGTTACAGGTGCGACAGAGCGATCCGTTAAAGATGCAGTTGTGTGACGTGATATTATGTCCCAAAGCTTGCCCAATCTTCTACTACACACTCAAAAGTGTGTACTTTTTCTTCACCAAAAGAGTACATACTTTAAGGGCGTAGTATAAGTAGGTACATTGGGACGCATCATAAGTGTATCAGTCTGTGTAGTGTGAGAGTCAACACGGAGAGTGGGTGACCTCTGGTGGTGAGTGAACAGAAGTTCATAGACCAGATTCATGACACAGCCAAAAAATATCCTAATAACCAGCTGCTGTGATGTCTGTTAATCAAAGAACATAATTTAAAAAAGAGGAAATCAATAACTTTTGTAGTTTTAAGCTTTATTTTTATTTAATTTAGAATTTAGTGTTTGATAACTTTATTAAATTAGGCTATATTGTCTGGCTGAAGGGCACAGGTGACATTTAATATAATGGGTTTATGTGAAGATTGTTGTAAGTTAACTTGAATTAGAAGTTTTTTTAAAGCTTAATAAATGTTCAGTGATACCTTCCTTCGGTCATAAAAATAATGGCATAAACAAATATTAAAAATATACTTTATAACGTTTCTACATTAATTTGAAGATTGAATGTGAAATTATTGCAATATAAAAGTATAATTAAAAACTTTAATGTTAGGTGGGATTAATCACGATTAATTTCAGAAAAATGTGCGACTAATTAGTAAAACATTTTAATCGATTGACAGCACTAAATATAAATGACTAATCAATGAAATTGATATATAAATGACTGATGATTGTTATAAATAATTATATGATTAAATGGAATAATAAAACAATGAAATGATAAATGATTATAAATGAATGAAGAATAAATGAAGAATATAGAAAAGGAAAGTAAAACATAACACAAATGTATGGTTGCTCTCTTGAAGCAAAACACAGTTTGCATTTGAGGATCTTCCGATCCTTCAAGTATATAGTCTAATATTTCGCGAAATGCTTTTCTGTAGACTTCATTTCTCTGGTGAACTAACGAGCTGTGGACACTGATGTCTTGCCTCTGTAAATGAAATGCTACATGACATTTTGTTTACAAGCTGTTTTAATCATATGATAGGCTGATTGTGCGATTACATGAGATGTTCATTCATGTTTATTTTGCGTTAAAACTAGTAGTAAAGAGGAAGGGATGATCGCGCTCCGCTTTGCCGTCAGAACTGAGGCGTTTGCACAGCGATCTGTCGCACCACATCAAAGAGCCATTTATTGTCTGAATTTCCTGAACAAATGGAATGATTTGTTCGGGGCGTACCGAACCGAAAGACCTGTACCGAACATTTTTGGTATGAATACGTGTACCATTACACCCCTGCTAATGATTTACATTAAATTTCAAACATTTAAATTAAAATATTACTCTGCTCCACTGAACAGCAAAGTTCATGACACCATGAGTTCTGAGTTTAAGTTCCCCCCCCCCCCCCAGGCTGCTACGCCTGTTGTAGCTGCTGCACCTGTTGTTGCTGCTGCTGCTGCAACAGCAGCAGCCCCCCCCCCCCAGTAAAATCAATGTAACATATTTTTGTTTAATAATATTTTTTCTTTTGCATTTTGAGAGAATTTCATGCTACTAATTAATATTTATGCAGTAATTATGGAACATTTTTCCCATTGAAAATAGTAAAAAAAAATCAAAAATATTTTCTATTACTTTTCAATTATAGCAGTATTTCATTGTAAAATAGAGTTGATGCCTTTAAGATTAGATTAGATTAGATTAGTGCCAGCTGGTGGGAGTAACATTAGAAAAACATCTTCAATTCCATGGTTTAGCCTATAGATTCCTATACAGCTCTATATAAAAGGCCTATTAATTCTCTCATTGTTTTTAGACATAAATACTTATTTTTATTAAATTGTGGGTTTGGATATATATTTACACATTTTCAAAGACAACTGTTTGTAAAGGTTAAGAGTTTGTTTCGGTTTGAAATTTGATTTAAAGCATCAGTTTTTGAATCATTATTACTACAGTCAAACCTGAACACAGAGAAAGCATTTTGTTACACAAAATATTAAAATCCTATAAAAAGTAACAAAAATTAACAGGAATGTTTTATCAGAGCTTAATCCTTCAGGGTCTGATCTGATTTCAACCTCTTATTTCAGTTTTCTGAGTTATGGCTATATGGTTATAACCATACCAATTCATTTGAATGTGCATATTTGTGTGTGTGTGTGTGTGTGTCTGTGAGTGTGTGTATGTGTGTGTGAGTGTGAGCGGATGTGTCTGTTTTGCACTCTTGATGTTTCAGAGTGTAACCCCTTCCTTGCGGTCCACTTTTTTTTACTGCATTGTAGTTTAATTATTGCTTTTATTTTATATATTTGCTGTGTTGCAGTCACACCAGTTCATAGGTGTGTGTGTGTGTGTATAAGTGTGTGTGAGTGAACGTGTTGGTTTTGCACTCTTGATGTTTTAGAGTTTCACCCCATCATTGCTGTGTACTTTTTTCTGCATTGTGCCAGATTTGTAGATTGTACACATCGCTGAATTTTTGTCGATTTCCCATTCATTTCCTATGGTCGGTCATTTTTGACCACAAGTGTGACTATTTTTTTTTTAAGAACACAGCCTGCTTGAATCAAGCCCTCAATTTTATTATGTGTTCACATTCCAAATGCCATAAAAGTCACCAAGTTTCGTACCATTCAGATGAAGCTGTAAAATTCAAATCAGAATTTTTTTTGGAGGGTTAAAGAGGTTTTCCTTATTCCTGTTGCATAAATATTTAAAATACTGAGATAGGTGATTAATGTATAATGTACACTAAATAATTTAATGACAACAGTCATAACAACAAATATTTAAAAATTAATTACTTAACCCTGAAGCATCATTTGCATAGAAGCCCTTAATTGGTCCTTTGTGTACAAATTTTGGCACTAAGGTCTCTGGTGTGATACCCCAATGTCAATAGCCACTATATGGCTGTAGTACTCAATGGATGCATATACAGGTGCATCTCAATAAGTTAGAATGTCTTGAAAAAGTTCATTTTTTCTTGTAAGTTATTTCAAAAAGTGAAACTTTCATATATTTTAGATTCATGGCATGTAAAGTAAAACATTTCAAAAGTTTTTTTGTTTTAATTTTGATGATTAGAGCTTACAGCTCATGAAAGTCAAAAATCAGTATCTCAAAATATTAGAATATTTACATTTAAGTTTCAATAAATAACCATCCATACAGTATAAATTCTGGGTATCTCTTGTTCTTTGAAACCACAATAATGGGGAAGACTGCTGACTTGGCAATGATCCAGAAGACGAACATTGACACCCTCCACAAAGAGGGAAAGTCGCAGAGGGTCATTACTGAAAGGTGTGGCTGTTTACAGAGTGCTGTATCAAAGCATATTAAATGCAAAGTTGACTGGAAGGAAGAATTTGGGTAGGAAAAGGTGCACAAGCAACAGAGATGACCGCAAGCTTGAGAATACAGTCAAGCAAAGCTGATTCAAACACTTGTGAGAGCTTCACAAGGAGTGGACTGAAGCTGGAGTCAGTGCATCAAGAGTCACCACGCTCAGACGTCTTCAGAAAAAGGGCTACCAAGCCACTTCTGAACCAGAGACAATGTCAGAAGCATCTTACCTGGGCTGTGGAGAAAAAGAACTCAGTGGTCCAAAGTCCTCTTTTCAGATGAAAGTACATTTTGCATTTCATTTGGAAATCAAGGTCCCAGAGTCTGGAGGAAGTGTGGAGAGGCACAGAATCCATGTTGCTTGAAGTCCAGTGTGAAGTTTCCACAGTCAGTGATGATTTGGGCTGCCATGTCATCTGCTGGTGTTGGTCCACTGTGTTTTCTGAAGTCCACAGTCAACGCAGCCATCTACCAGGAAATTTTAGAGCACTTCATGCTTCCTTCTGCTGACAAGCTTTATGGAGATGCTGATTTCATTTTTCAGCAGGACTTGGCACCTGCCCATACTGCAAAAGGTACCAAAAGCTGGTTCAATGACCATGGTGTTACTGTGCTTGATTGGCCAGCAAACTCGCCTGACTTGAACCCCATAGAGAAACTATGTGGTATTGTCAAGAGGAAGATGAGAGATACCAGACCCAACAATACAGATGACCTGAAGGCCACTGTCAAAGAAACCTGGGCTTCCATACCACGTCAGCAGTGCCACAAACTGATCACCTCCATGCCACGCCGAATTGAGGCAGTAATTAAAGCAAAAGGAGCCCCTACCAAGTATTGAGTACATATACAGTAAATTAACATACTTTCCAGAAGGCCAACAATTCACTAAAAATGTTTTTTTTATTGGTCTTATGAAGTATTCTAATTTGTTGAGATAGTGAATTGGTGGGTTTTTGTTAAATGTGAACCTAAATCATCACAATTAAAAGAACCAAAGACTTAAACTACTTCAGTCTGTGTGCATTGAATTTATTTAATACACGAGTTTCACAATTTGAGTTGAATTACTGAAATAAATGAACTATTTCACGACATTCTAATTTATTGAGATGCACCTGTAGGGCTGAAATCTATAAACCATTGTTGTAACCTCTTAGGTTTTAGATATTAAAATATCTAAGTTATCTAATAATAAGTTAAAATAGTAGAAAAACAAAAAAAAACATTTGTGTTGGGTGAAACTAAAGATGCAAAAATCTGACCAATTTATACTTCTGTGCTGAACCTACGACGTAGCCTACGCAGAGACGCACAGGCCTGTGCCGTAACCTAAGCCGTACCTGACGTGCACCTCTCCAAAAATCTAACAGCGCGTCAATTCTACCACAAGCGCTGTGATTGGTCTGCTAGAACCCCTCCCTATGTACTTGAGTTTTGTGTGCGTTTATGAGCACTGTAATATAGTTTAATGTTACACCTTCTTATTTAAATAAAACAAAGCAAAGAACAAGTGTCTTATCATTTATTATAGTACATAGCATTATACATCAGTAGTTGTCCGCGACAAACAATGTTGATCTGCCGTGGTACACGTCCTTGTGGAGATTGAAAGAATGCCATCTTCTCCTGTTCCGTTGTTGTCTCCTTTTTGTAGTTTTAAATAATGATTTAATGATTTGATTTTTATTTGCCGCCGTCACGGCTTCTCTGACGAGCCGCTTCTTCTTCGCCTTCTGTCGTGGTACTGCGGGTTACACCAGCAACATGCCCGTGGATACTGCATACTAGCGGTCCGCATGTGTACTGCACGTCGACACGGACGACGATGCAGAAGTATAAATGAAAACCGACGCACAGCTTACGGCGTAGAGTCTACGGCATAGGTCCGACGCAGAAGTATAAATTGGGCTTAAAAGAGAAGAGTAATCATTTATACCCAAGATGGCGGCGCACACAACAGACGCAGCGGCTTCTCTCTCTCCCGACAGAACGGTGTTTTCGTGTTTTTTGTCTTGTAAGTCGCAATGTTTTTGTACATATTCGTCTCGTCTACCTGTCTTTAAGCGCACATACAGTCGTGAGTTTCTGCTCGATGTCGGCAGAACCACATTTTTAGAGTTAAACTCCGCGCACGCCGAAGAGCTGCGGGACCTCGGTTTGCTCCGGAGGCCTACACCATCACCGACCCCCACTACTGCATCTCGCCCACAGCGGAGGCGCTACAAGCGGTGTGAGAGGAAGCAGAAGAGGGGTAAGCGCGGAGGTATCCGAGCTAGGCTAGCGGCTAACCCACACAAGCCAGCTATCCCCTCCATCGTACTGGCGAACGTACGCTCTTTGGACAATAAACTGGACCACATCCGACTACTTCGCTCAACTCAGAGGACTGTAAGAGACTGTTGTGTTTTTGTGTTTACGGAAACATAGCTTAACAACAGCGTTCCGGACTGCGCCATTCAGCTCGAGCAGCTAACATGCTATCGAGCAGACAGAGCTCTCGTCGAGGGAGGTAAGAGACGCGGCGGCGGGCTTTGTGTTTACATCAATAATGTATGGTGCCGCGATGCTGTTGTGGTCTGCAAACACTGCTCACCCTTGGTGGAATTTATGATTATTAAGTGCCGGCCGTTCTATCTACCGAGGGAATATACAGCCATACTGCTCGTTGCTGTATACATCCCTCCCAGCTCCAACAACAATAACAGGAGTGAGGCACTGAGTGATCTGTACCAGCACATCAGTGGGCAGCAGACAGCCCACCCAGATGCTTTTCTCATCTTGGCTGGAGACTTTAATCACGCAGACTTAAAGAGTGTGTTCCCAAAAATTCAACAGCATGTTGACTTTCCAACAAGGGGAAAAAATACGCTGGACTTTGTTTACACCACCCAGAGAGGAGCATACAAGGCTCTCCCCCTCCCCCACCTCGGGGCCTCAGACCACATCACTGTCATGCTAATGCCTGCACACAGACCGCTCGTTAAAGTCATCAAACCAATACACAAGCAGATACAAGTGTGGCCGGAAGGGTCGTCAGAGGCACTTCAAGACTGTTTCAACACCACTGACTGGAATATGTTTAAACAGGCTGCCACATACAACAACACCACAGACCTCCAAGAGTACTCAGAGACTGTCACTGCCTACATCACCAAGTGTATTGATGATGTAACGGTCACAAAGACTATCACTGTCCGGGCCAACCAGAAGCCGTGGCTGACAGGGGAGGTCTACAGACTTCTGAAGGCTCGGAATGCTGCCTTTAGAGCTGGAGATGAGGAGGGCCTAAGGACAGCTAGGGCCAACCTATCCCGCGGCATCAGAGAGGCCAAGAGACAGTACTCCAGGAGGATAGCCCACCGTTTCAGTGACAGCAGAGACACTCGGAGCCTGTGGCAGGGGATTCAGACCATTACGGACTACAAGCCCCCACCACAGACCTGTGACAGCACCATCCCCCTGCTGAACGAGCTGAATGCCTTCTTTGCTCGCTTTGAGGCGCAAAACAGCACCACTGCACAGAAGACTCCACCTCCTCCCGGCGACCAGATGATGACGCTGTCCCCGCACAGCGTGAGGAGATCCCTCAGCAGGATCAATACACGCAAAGCTCCGGGTCCTGACAACATTCCTGGGCGTGTACTGAGAGACTGTGCAGTGGAACTCACTGATGTCTTCACAGACATTTTCAACATCTCACTAAGCCAGGCTGTTGTCCCCACATGCTTCAAAGCTACCACCATCATTCCAGTCCCGAAGAAGTCATCTCCATCCTGCTTCAATGACTACCGTCCAGTAGCACTCACTCCTATTCTCATGAAGTGCTTTGAACGGTTAGTCATGCAGCACATCAAGTCTGTCCTCCCCCCCTCCCTGGACCCCTTCCAGTTTGCATATAGGTCCAATCGCTCGACCGATGATGCCATCGCCACTGCCCTCCACCCAGCCCTCACACACCTAGACAAAACGGACACGTATGTCAGATTGCTGTTCATAGACTTCAGTTCAGCATTCAACACAATCATCCCTCAACAGCTCATCCATAAACTGGTCCAGCTGGGGCTCAATACGTCGCTGTGCAACTGGCTGTTGGACTTTCTGACCGGGAGACCTCAGGCAGTACGGGTCGGCAGTAACACATCCAGCACCATCACACTGAACACAGGGGCCCCCCAAGGATGTGTGCTGAGCCCCCTCCTCTTCACTCTGCTGACCCACAACTGCACACCGTCACACAACTCCAACCGCTTCATTAAATTTGCGGATGACACGACTGTGGTGGGTCTCATCAGCAACAGAGATGAGACAAACTACAGGAGCGAGGTGAGCCGCCTGGCCGGGTGGTGCAGTGACAACAATCTCTCTCTGAATGTGGAGAAGACGAAGGAGATTGTCGTTGACTTCAGGAGAGTGCACTCTCTGCATGCTCCTCTGACCATCAATGGTGCGACCGTGGAGAGAGTGAGCAGCACCAAGTTCCTGGGTGTACACATCACAGAGGACCTCTCCTGGACCAACAACACTGCAGCACTAGACAAGAAAGCACAACAGCGTCTCTACTTCCTCCGCAAACTAAGAAGATCCAGAGCCCCGGCCCCCATCATGTGCACCTTCTACAGAGGCACCATCGAGAGCATTCTGACCAGCTGCATCACTGTGTGGTATGGCGCCTGCAACGCGTCCTGCCGCAAGTCCCTTCAACGGATAGTGAGAGCAGCTGAGAAGATCGTTGGTGTCACTCTCCCCTCCCTCCAGGACACTTACAACACCCGTCTCACACGCAAAGCCCTCAGCATTGCAGGTGATCCCACCCACCCGACACACAACTTCTTCAGTCTGCTACCATCAGGGAGGAGACTGAGGAGTCTCCAAGCCAGGACAAACAGACTGAAAGACAGCTTCATCCACCAGGCTGTCAGGAAGCTGAACTCCCTCCCGTCCTTGCCCCTCCCCTCTCTTACCCCACGAATCACTGAACTCTGACCCCCACCCCACCACCACCACCACCACCACCACCACCACCACCACACACACACACACACACACACACACACACACACACACACACACACACACACACACACACACACACACACTCACACTCACACTGAGACAAGCACCGGTCACTTGTACAGCATTGGACTGACCTCATTCAACTACCTCTTCTGACAGTCTGAAAAAAGACTGCTCCTTGTCACTTTAAATAGTCTTGATAAGCTCTTTGCACTACACCATTTATATTCTGCACTGTTTGTTTGTTTGTTTATTTCACTGATTTGCACTATCTGCCATGTGCCTTATGCCACTTTATCCATTTTTTTATATTATTATTTTTATTTTTTTACTTAATGTGTATATATATATATATATATATATATATATATATATATTGATTTGTACTTATCTGTATTTTTGCGTTCTACTGTTTGTGTTTAGTGTTATCTGTATGCACCAGGGAGTAAGAGAGTAACGCAATTTCAATTCTCTGTATGTATGTACGTACATGTGGCAGAATTGACAATAAAGCTGACTTTGACTTTGACTTTGATTTATTTCTAACACACACACACACACACACAATTTTTAATTTCAATAACTCAAAAAAGTTAAATAACAGGTAAGAATAAACAATAAACCCAACAAGTTGCATGTTTCAGGCATGTTTTGTTTGGCTTAAAAAAAGCATAAAAATAAATAAATAAATTGTTTGTTTGTTTGTTTGTTTTTTATCTAAAAATGCACAAAGTTTTCTATGAAGAGTAAGATTAAGTGTAGGGTTGATGTAGAAAATACAATTTGTATAAAAACAAACCATTATGCCTTTGGAGAGTCGTAAAACCACCAAAACCAACACGTGTGTGTGAGTGTGAGTGAGAGAGAGTGTGTGAGTGTTTGCCACATTGAGAATCTGGTATAGGCTCACCCCTTTATTTATGTGTATGTATGATCTGAATTGTGTTAGATTTATTGATTTTTACTGGACAAATTTAAATTTTAATATTTTAAAAATATTAATAATAAAAATTTTAGTATTACCCATTAATTTCATATGGGTGCCCACTTTTGTCCACAAAGGACAAATTAAGGAGGTTTTTTCTTCCAACCACTTTGTTGAATAGAGTCCATTTTTTGTGTGTTCAGGTGGATTTAGGAAAGTAGCCAAGACTTGTACTGCTTAGATTAAGGAAATTATTCAAAATTAAAATAAAAGATTTTGACCAAATTTGTCCTTAAGAATGCTTGAGGGTTAATTTACAAATAACACAATATCCATCCGTCCATTGTCTACACTGCTTATCCTCTGTAGGGTGGTAGGAGGGCTGTAATATATCCCCATATAAAGTATATAACAATACATTCCTTTTACTTCATCAGATTGGAGGATTATTCTGGTGAGCAAAACTGGAGCAGGAAAGAGTTCAGCAGGAAACACCATCCTGGGTCAAGAGCATTTTGAGAAGCGTGCTTCACCACAGTCAGTTACTAGAACCTGTGCCAGAGGAGAAGCACAGATAGATAACCGGGTCATCTCAGTCATCGACACTCCAGGCCTGTTTGATACGTTAATGAGTGAAGAACAACTGAGGGATGAATTAATGAGATGTATAGAAATGTCTGTTCCTGGTCCTCATGTGTTTCTCCTGGTCATCAGTCTGGGTGTGAGATTTACAGAAGAGGAGAAAAACACAGTGACATGGATTCGGCAGAACTTTGGAGAAGATGCTGTACGTTACACCATCATTCTGTTCACTCACACTGATCACCTGAGGGGACAATCATTAGATGAGTACATCAGTGAAAGCAATGTTCTCCAGGCTCTTGTTAATGAATGTGGTAGAAGATTTCACTCATTCAACAATGAAGACATGGAGAACTGCTCTCAGGTCACTGATTTGCTGAATGCGATTGATGAAATGGTAAGAATCAATGGAGGACAGCACTACACTAATGAGATGTATCAACTAGCTCAAAACAATATTAAATGGGAGGCTTTTAAACAAAAACTGAAAAAAACAGTAATAGAAGGAGGAAAAACAGCAGTAGCTGTACTAGCAGGAGCAGTCGGAGGAGGAGGTGGAGGAGGTGGAGGAGGAGCAGCAGCAACAACAGGCGCAGCAGCTGCAGCAGCACGAGGAGCAGCAGCAGCAGCAACAACAGGTGTAGCAGCTGTAGCTGCAGCATCACGAGGAGCAGCAAACACAGCAACAGAAGCAGCAACATCAGTACTAACAGGAAGAGGAGTAATATTTGCAGCAGCAGGAGGAGCTGCACTTTTAGTTTTAAGTGGAATAGGAAAAGGAGTACTAACAGCTGCGAGAGTAGCAGGAGGACCAGCAGTAACAGCAGTAAGAGTAGCAGCAGCATTAGCATCAAAATTTAGACCATAAGTGTGAGATTTACTCCCTTTCTGCCTAGTCCTTTGATTGTGACTCACTCACTATTAAATGAAATTGTAACTGCTCTTAAACACTACTGTCTTGAGTTGTTTTCAAATGACTTTTGTTTCACATTTATGTAGGCTCTAAAATAGCTTTTCAGTGAAGCTAGTGTACTGTTTAGTCAATCAGGGAAATTACTGAATTGTGGCTGCAAGTTATTACTTTTGTCATTTATAAATCAAAAAAGTATATGTGTAAACATGTTTTGCTAGAATAATTACATTTACACTGCCCTCCAAAAGTTTGGAAACACCCCTGGCAAAGTGTGGTTTTGAATGTTGGCTTCACCTTCGAACAAGACAACGACCCCAAGCACACTTCCAAGCTGTGCAAATCCTATTTGGAGAGGAAACGGTCAGCTGGCATCATGTCTGTCATGGAATGGCCTCCCCAATCACCCGACCTCAACCCAATTGAGCTAATGTACTATGGGAGGAACTGGACCGTGATGTCCGTAAGAAGTGTCCACCAGTGTTTTTTTCTTTGGGCAATCCTTCAGGAGGCCTGGAGTAATATATCAAGTCAATGTTTGAATAAACTGACAGCTCGGATGCCCAGATTATGCAGAGCTGTAATAGCTGCTAATGGTGGAGATTTTGATGAATCGAAAAAAAAAAAATTTTTCTGTGTATAAACTGTTTATGTAATAAAATATGTTTTCGTAGTTTGTGTTGTCCCTTATCAGTGCAAATTTATTACACATTAAAAAGGATTCATGCCAATATTGTCCAAAACCCCACTTTTCTAGGGCGTTTCCAAACTTTTGGAGGGCAGTGTATTTCTTATTTGTATCTGGGTTTTACAGACTGTTATATCTAATAATAAAAATTAAACAATAAAAAGCACTTGAAATAAATGATTCCTAACCTTTTTATTTGTACATTTCATTTTAAATTTTGTACAAACCCGATTCCAAAAAAGTTGGGACACTGTACAAATTGTGAATAAAAACAGAATGCAATGATGTGGAAGTTTCAAATTTCAATATTTTATTCAGAATACAACATAGATGACATATCAAATGTTTAAACTGAGAAAATGTATCATTTTAAGGGAAAAATAAGTTGATTTTAAATTTCATGGCATCAACACATCTCAAAAAAGTTGGGACAAGGCCATGTTTACCACTGTGTGGCATCCCCTCTTCTTTTTATAACAGTCTGCAAACGTCTGGGGACTGAGGAGACAAGTTGCTCAAGTTTAGGAATAGGAATGTTGTCCCATTCTTGTCTAATACAGGCTTCTAGTTGCTCAACTGTCTTACGTCTTCTTTGTCGCATCTTCCTCTTTATGATGCGCCAAATGTTTTCTATGGGTGAAAGATCTGGACTGCAGGCTGGCCATTTCAGTACCCGGATCCTTCTTCTACGCAGCCATGATGTTGTAATTGATGCAGTATGTGGTCTGGCATTGTCATGTTGGAAAATGCAAGGTCTTCCCTGAAAAAGATGACGTTTGGATGGGAGCATATGTTGTTCTAGAACTTGGATACACCTTTCAGCATTGATGGTGCCTTTCCAGATGTGTAAGCTGCCCATGCCACACGCACTCATGCAACCCCATACCATCAGAGATGCAGGGTTCTGAACTGAGCGCTGATAACAACTTGGGTTGTCCTTGTCCTCTTTAGTCCGGATGACATGGCGTCCCAGTTTTCCAAAAAGAACTTCAAATTTTGATTCGTCTGACCACAGAACAGTTTTCCACTTTGCCACAGTCCATTTTAAATGAGCCTTGGCCCAGAGAAAACGCCTGCGCTTCTGGATCATGTTTAGATATGGCTTCTTTTTTGACCTATAGAGTTTTAGCCGGCAACGGCGAATGGCACGGTGGATTGTGTTCACCGACAATGTTTTCTGGAAGTATTCCTGAGCCCATGTTGTGATTTCCATTACAGTAGCATTCCTGTATGTGATGCAGTGCCGTCTAAGGGCCCGAAGATCACGGGCATCCAGTATGGTTTTCCGGCCTTGACCCTTACGCACAGAGATTGTTCCAGATTCTCTGAATCTTTGGATGATGTTATGCACTGTAGATGATGATAACTTAAAACTCTTTGCAATTTTTCTCTGAGAAACTCCTTTCTGATATTGCTCCACTATTTTTCACCGCAGCATTGGGGGAATTGGTGATCCTCTTCCCATCTTGACTTCTGAGAGACACTGCCACTCTGAGAGGCTCTTTTTATACCCAATCATGTTGCCAATTGACCTAATAAGTTGCAAATTGGTCCTCCAGCTGTTCCTTATATGTACATTTAACTTTTCCGGCCTCTTATTGCTACCTGTCCCAACTTTTTTGGAATGTGTAGCTCTCATGAAATCCAAAATGAGCCAATATTTGGCATGACATTTCAAAATGTCTCACTTTCAACATTTGATATGTTATATATATTCTTTTGTGAATAAAATATAAGTTTATGAGATTTGTAAATTATTGCATTCCTTTTTTATTCACAATTTGTACAGTGTCCCAACTTTTTTGGAATCGGGTTTGTATATTTTACCTATACAGTACTGGTCAAAAGTTTGGCCACATTACTTTTATGTTTTTGAAAGAAGTTTCTCAAGCTCATCAATTCTGCATTTATTTTATTTATTTGAAAATACAGAAAAAAACCCAGTAATTGTGAAATATCATTTTTAAAATAATGGGTTTCTATTTTACTATATATTAAAATACAAACCGAATTCCCGAAATGTTGGGATTTTTTTTTAATTTGAATAAAATGAAAACTAAAAGACTTTCAAATGACATGAGCTAATATTCCATTCACATTAGAACATAGAGAACATAAATCTTTAAACAGAGAAATTTTACACTTTTATCCACTAAATGAGCTCATTTCAAATTTGATGCCTGCTACAGGTCTCAAAAAAGTTGGCATGCTGGCAACAAAGGGCTGAAAAAGCAAGAAATTTTGAAAAGATTCAGCTGGGAGAACATCTAGCAACTAATTAAGTTAATTGACATCATGTCTGTAACATGATTAGTCATAAAAGGGATGTATTAGGCCCCTTTTACACTGTCAGTTAAATTTGACCCAATTCCGATTTTTTTACTCATATGTGACTCAGATCGGATCTGTGTAAATAAGAAAAAACTCATGCATTCGGATATTTCAAGCTTGGTTTCAGGCCTCATTCATATGTGGAAATAAATTGGATAAATCAGATATGTGCCAATGCGACTGTCATGTAAACAGGCAGTTGTGGCATTGTGTTCTGCACGTCATTAAAACTGTGACAATTTGGTACTTATCCATGGTTTAACCCTAATGGGACGGCTGTATCGCCGGCAATACCAACTCGTTTTTTTTAAGACCAGTGCAAAAGACATTAAAAATACTCTGTCGATTTTGGTCGTACAGATAAGTGTTATACATCAATTGAAACTTTGAAGTGTCTATTTTTTTTGTGCACACTCACGAATAATTTTTTTTGGAAAAAAAAAAGAAAACAAACAGGATGCGCTCTCTGTCTTCTCCATCTCCGCGAGCTGCTCTTCAAAAAACGTCACTATAATGAACTGTAACTCAGCGAAAACTCAACACACGGACATGGGAGTTATATCTATAGAAAGATGGAAGTGTCTACTTTCAAATGAAGTAAGTCTTATCGAAAACAAACATTCTGTGATGAAGTAATCCGTATGAAACCAACACGATGTTCAGTCTGTCCCGTCTAACTCATTATTTCTAATGCGATCCCGCCCCCTCGCGTTCATATGTAAATAGCCGCGTGAGCCGCGTGCTCAGGGAAACGCCTAATAACAAAGCCAGATCGTTCCTCGCGGCTAACATTACTGTTCGTTTCTGGAAGAAGACATGCTGAATAAAAGCTGGATTCGCCTCAAAATAAGAGCAAGAGTTCATCCAGAAGAGAAGAGCGATCTGATGAGTAAGTAATGTTTCTTTTTTTTGCATTAGTTAACGTGTTATTGTGACTCAAACTTTAATGCAAGTTTATTTTTTTCCCAAACGACAACATGATGAATGCTACAATGTTTAGAAAAATGTTTAATGTTCACAAATGGATTGAATAGCGTGCTAAACGATAATAATTAGTTTCTCAGATATAAAATATCCTTTTTTTATAGTACAAAGTACATCTTTTGTAGTACAAAGCCATACACACTAGGCTATATGACTACAAAAATCATAGTTCGTTTTTTCTAAACAATAATAATTAGTTTCTCAGATATAAAAGGTATTTTTTTGTTTACGATAGTACAAAGCATGCGTGAGTCTATAAAACATATAAAGATGCTCCTGATATTAACATGCTCACAAATTTTTTTTTTTTGGTTTGTATTTTATTGAATCAGATACCTGCACCACAGATGATGAATCCTGACGTCTCTTCAAACTGTTTTTGTGCTGTACCAACATCAGATGTCCAACTACACTGATATTATATGGTAAAACAAGCTCCTTGACCACTGATTATGTTTTTTTTCTTCTTGAATCCATGGAAAGTAGCAGAAACACTCAAATAACACACGTAAATATCAGGTATGATTTACTTGTGTCACTTGTTGAACAGAATGTTGCAGGAATTACTCAAAGTCTGTTCACATCTCTGTGGTTAGATCAGTGTGCACAATGTGTCTTTGACCTTCATTATGTATGTTTTGATTATACGGTGTTGTAAATAAAATACAAATAATTAAAAAAAAAACATTTGTTCAATCTCCTCACATTCTCTCTTACCTGCCTCAAAGTCAGTCACACTGATGGGCCATTAGCAGCCTTTAGGGGAGGTGTCTCAGGTGAGAATCACTTAATATTCAAGGACATTGTCACTCCCTCGCATACAGGCTTTCAATCACAAAACATGTCTTAAAAAATTTTAATCAATGTATTGTTTTCTGTAAATGAGTAAGCAGAATGATTCTCACTTAATTGTGAAGTAAATATTCTAGCCGACAAGACTGATTACTCTAAAGTCTTATTCAGGACTATTTAGTGTGGGTTTTATGGCCTTATTTCAGCTACATTTTTTTTCCCAAAACTTACTAACCACGCATAATATTTTTTTTCTAAAAAATTACAAACATGTACATCCATCTTGGTCACATAATATTGTAGCAAAGTTTGTGCTGAATACAAAAACAAATACATGTTGGTCATTAGTATGTTATAAGTAGCTGAAATAAGCACAAATATCAGGACATGTCAAAACCTCTCAAGGGCCCCAAAATCACCTCAGACCCCAGAGGGTTAATGACATTATATGGGACCCATGCTGGCAAAATGAGTGTAAATGCTTATGGGCTATTTTATAAATAAATAAAATAGTGAAAAATGATGATTTTTGTCAAATATGGGGTTTTCACAAAAATGAGTAAATTAACCTGTAAGCCAGCACCCCCCATATTGGGACTCACAGCTGAAAATGACCTACCTAACTTAAAATTGTAACAGTTCCTGACTTCAGTCTGCTACACACACAGTTTAGGTATCTTTGGATAGAAGACACTTTAGGCTTTACTATCCATCATCCAGAGTTGATAATGCTCAAAATGATAAAAAGTTATAGACACTGAAGTGCTTTGAAAATGTATTTTACCACACTGAATATTTTTTTGTTTCATATACAAAAACATGAAATCAGTCCTGGAGCAATCCAGAAAAGTAATGGGTTGAAAGACTATAGTTTATATTTCAAATTTGAAGAAGATACCATGAAAAATGAGATTCTTGTAACCATTTTTCTGAGAAAATTTGTATAGTCCCATGAAGCATGAAGTGCTCTAAAATTTCCTGGTAGATGGCTGCGTTGACTGTGGGCTTCAGAAAACACAGTGGACCAACAACAGCAGATGACATGGCAGCCCAAATCATCACTGACTGTGGAAACTTCACACTGGACTTTAAGCAACATGGATTCTGTGCCTCTCCACTCTTCCTCCAGACTCTGGGACCTTGATTTCCAAATGAAATGCAAAATTTACTTTCATCTGAAAAGAGGACTTTGGGCCACTGAGCAACAGTCCAGTTCTTTTTCTCCACAGCCCAGGTAAGATGATTCTGACGTTGTCTCTGGTTCAGAAGTGGCTTGGTAGCCCTTTTCCTGAAGACATCTGAGCGTGGTGACTCTTGATGCACTGACTCCAGCTTCAGTCCACTCCTTGTGAAGCTCTCACAAGTGTTTGAATCAGCTTTGCTTGACTGTATACTCAAGCTTGCAGTCATCCCTGTTGCTTGTGCACCTTTTCCTACCCAAATTCTTCCTTCCAGTCAACTTTGCATTTAATATGCTTTGATACAGCACTCTGTCAACAGCCACACCTTTCAGTAATGACCTTCTGTGTGGTTACGCTCTTTGTGGACGGTGTCAATGTTCGTCTTCTGGATCATTGCCAAGTCAGCAGTCTTCCCCATTATTGTGGTTTCAAAGAACAAGAGATACCCAGAATTTATACTGTATGGATGGTCATTAATTGAAACTCAAATGTAAATATTCTAATATTTTGAGATACTAATTTTTGACTTTCATGAGCTGTAAGCTCTATTCATCAAAATTAAAACAAAAAAACTTGAAATGTTTTACTTTACATGCAATGAATCTAAAATATATGAAAATTTCACTTTTTGAAATAACTTACAAGAAAAAAATGAACTTATTCACGACATTCTAATTTATTGAGATGTACCTGTATATTGTGCGTGAGTGAAATATTGACCAGAGTTTTTTCACAAGTCATTTCACAATTACAGGATTCCAACACAAGCAGGTTTATAATATACGTTTTACATGGTAATATACATGTTTCACATGGGAATTCACACAGGATTCACATCAAAATGTTCAAAAAGCATGTTTCACATGTGATTTTCTAATGTTTTCACACATGAAATTTCACATGTGCAGAATCACATGTAAATGTGACCAAATGTGTTTTTCTACATGTGAATTTCAAGTGGTTTTTCTGTAATGGTAGGAAGAATTCAGATGCAAAAGCCTCTAAGAGCTGTTTGAAATTTTCATCTAAAATTAGCTTATTTTTTTAACCATTTTTGTTTCCTTCTGTATACTTTATTCTTACAGATTATATGGTATTAAGCAATTACAGTTGTTCAAAACAATCTATCCAATTTCACTGATGATTATGCAACTTTCTTGAAACTAAAGAAAGAAAATCATGAAGTAGCTTATCTAGTCTTGAATAGTTTTTTTTTTGCACACGTTATTTTTAAAAATCCAATTATTTTCTGATAAAGTAATGAAAGGACATTAAAGATAATGGACAGGAAATCGTTGGGAAACCCAGGTGTCCCATGAAAGTCCCATCACACACTGCAGGACCAAACTTTGCCCACTTTTTTTAAAAATAATTAATATTTATGCACAATTATTGTATTAAGGTTCTTCATTATGTTGGTTCATGGAAAAGCTGCTGACCGCAGGTATCTGCAAGAAAAAAATAATTATACTTTCAGCTTCCTTACTTATTGATTGCTTATTAAACAATTATTGCACCCATACTGAGTGCTTTTCCAGTACATATACACAACACTAAAGCCAGATGCATTGCATTGCAAATGCATTATTTTCAAGCCTCTTACCTCTGAGCAGTTAAGATCATGGAAATGATTGGGCCTGAAATCAGGGGGCTGTGGAGTTAAAACTTGTGGAACAAACGGCACCTTTTGGAAAATGCACATAATTATAATGTTTTATGCCTTCTTGCTGTCAGATGGTATGAATGCAGTAAAACTGGCAGACACTTCCAGTATTACAGGTGTATAGACCTCATTGTACTTCAAATGAAATTGAAAAAAGACAGAAATCCTTCTGAAATGTCTCAGTGTGGAAACATGCTTTCATCCAGATTTATGAAAAACATTTCACATAATTCATACATTCACATAATTTCCAACATTTTTGTGGACAGAATCATCAAAAGCTAGAGGGTTTGAACATTTAAGAGTGAAGAATTTAAGACAAGTTTTTGTATTGTAACTTGTAGTGTTTGTTGGTTCTTGTAAAGTGTGAACCCAAGTGTGTAGATATATTATGTATATATCAAAGTCAAAGTCAAAGTCAGCTTTATTGTCAATTCTGCCACATGTACCGTACATACATACAGAGAATTGAATTTGCGTTACTCTCTTACTCCCTGGTGCATACAGATAACACTAAACACAAACAGTAGAACGCAAAAATACAGATAAGTACAAATCAATATACATACACAAAAATGCAACTATTACAAATATACAAATAAGGACATGTAGGAAAAAAGTAAAACATTAAATAAAGAAAATAAAAATAATAATATAAAAAAATGGATAAAGTGGCATAAGGCACATGGCAGATAGTGCAAATCAGTGAAATAAACAAACAAACAAACAGTGCAGAATATAAATGTAGTGCAAAGAGCTTATCAAGACTATTTAAAGTGACAAGGAGTGTACAATGCTGTACAAGTGACCGGTGCTTGTCTCAGTGTGAGTGTGAGTGTGAGTGTGTGTGTGTGTGTGAGTGTGTGTGAGTGTGGGTGGTGGGGTGGTGGGGTGGTCCGAGTTCAGTGATTCGTGGAGTAAGAGAGGGGAGGGGGGGCAAGGACGGGAGGGAGTTCAGCTTCCTGACAGCCTGGTGGATGAAGCTGTCTTTCAGTCTGTTAGTCCTGGCTTGGAGACTCCTCAGTCTCCTCCCTGATGGTAGCAGACTGAAGAAGTTGTGTGTCGGGTGGGTGGGATCACCTGCAATGCTGAGGGCTTTGCGGGTGAGACGGGTGTTGTAAATGTCCTGGAGGGAGGGGAGAGAGACACCAACAATCTTCTCAGCTGCTCTCACTATCCGTTGAAGGGACTTGCGGCAGGACGCGTTGCAGGCGCCATACTCAGATATATATGTACATATCTGAGGGGTTCAGCTGACAAAAAAGCTTGGGAACCCCTGACTTGATGCATCGCTCACCTGAGGAGGAAAACAGCAACAGGAGACCTTACAAGCAAATGCTGACAGACAGATGGAGATGATAAACTGAAGGAGGGTGAATACCAGCAATACACCACTGATTCCCTTAAAGAGAGTCTTAGAGAAAAATCAACAATATCACAGATAATAATAAAAATAACAAAATAATTGATAATTAGTAATCAAACAACTACACTGGCTGCTCAGCAGTCAAGAATATATTATTCTTAAGGTTGATGTGGTAATATATTTATTGATCAAACTGGACAAGTTTACAGTTAATGTATAATGTCAATATTTTCATGCACTGTAAATGATAAATAATAGTAAGAGTTCTATAAACTACTTCTGAAATGTTGGGGAAAATACTGGACAGATGAGTGTAGATAAAGCTTAACTTTTGACAAGTGTACTGACCACACAGTGATCTTACTGTAAATATAAATATGAATTTAAAAGCTTATGACATACCTCATACTTTACTGTAACATCATTATAGTTGTAACATTCATAATAGTAAGTGTAGTTACAGTAAGTGTGCAGGTAATTGTCGAGTGGTCCTAGAGCCAAATCCCGTGAAATTACAATAAGGGCAATGCCTGCAGTTACAGCACTGAAAATGTTAACTCCAAGTGAACCGTTCACCTATCGGCAGAAAACCAGCATAACATTATTTAACATGCTGTGAATGTATGTGGAGTGCGATAAAAATAAACTACTTTACATAAATAAAATATTCATCAGGGTCCAAGCACCTATGCCTCATGTCGATTATTTAGTGATACAACTGCAATGCATTTTTTTTAATAATGTGTCTTTTCAGCAAAATCCAGCTAACTTTCACTGAAAGTTTAGGTTACAGCAAATATACTGGTGTCAAAAAATTTATGTAGTTGGAAGTTGAGTAAACATGCTGAGTGTTCACTACTCATGTCTCGTCTGCTTTACTTTTTAATTATACTGCAAGGTACCACAATATATTTATAAGGTCCCTTTTATTTGTATTTATTGTATAATATGTCTGGCCTCATAACTGTCATGCGTAAGTGATTGTAAAAGAACTGAGGAAACTAAGGGTTTAAATACACAGGGGATGATTACCAGAACTGAAACTCTGTGTGGAACTAATTAACAATCGAGGAGACTAACTAGGGAACTCGGGTAACTGGGAGTGTAAAAGTCCCTGGATGGTCTACTATTTCAGGTAGATCCGTGCACACTCTAGGGCAGGGGTGCCAAATCCTGCTCCTGGCGATCGAATGTCCTGCAAAGTTCAGCTCCAACTCTAATCAAACACACCTGCCTTTAATTTTCAAGCGATCCTGAAGACCTTAATTAGTTGCTTCAGGTGTGTTTAATTAGAGTTGGAGCTGAACTTTGCAGGACAGTTGATCGCCAGGAGCAGGATTGGGCACCCTTGCTCTAAGGGCAAATATTGCCCACAATCCATTGCGCTTTCGGTTCAGCATTAAAAAAAAAAAACTACAAACATGGCGGATTTGTGCCCAATTGACAGTTAAGTAGAGGAGTTTAGATAAAAGTTAGTTTTTTTTTAGTTACTATTAATCAATATTTAACCTGGTATTAACGTCCTCTGTGTTATACTGCATCTGCAACAACAATGTGAACTTTTATAAACATCCTTTTGGCCATTAACTTTTTAATGCATCATTATGCAGAAAATATGAGCAGAATTCTTCACATGAAGACCCTTGGCTGGCAGATCAACGTTGCTAGTTCTTTTCTGTCCAGTACAGAAGGAAGATAAATTTAAGTAAATGTGGAGGATGTTAACTGTGACAAGATGATTGACAGGCCAGTTTACAGTGACAGGGTGCGTGTAACAGATGCGACAGAGCGGTCCGTTAAAGACACAGTTGTATGACGTGATAGTATGTCCCAAAGCTTGCCTACTCTTCTACTACACACTCAAAAGTGTATACTTTTTCTTCACCAAAAGAGTTCATACTTTAAGGGCATAGTATAAGTAGGCACACTGGGATGTGCCACAAATATAAACAGAACACAACCCTGAGACTAATCTTTTTAAACAATGTATTTGTGTGTGTGCTTGTATGTGCAATGTTTTGTAGAACCAAAACTACATGTCAACACATTAATAAATATATTATCAGCTCAAAAGGATATACATTTATTTACTCGTTCATTCATTCATTAAATTTGGTACACATACTTGCTTTCGCAATATGTACAAGTATGCCAATTTTCATATAGGTAGGCCATTCAGATTTTATGTTATTTATCGCTGAAATTTGATTATTTATTCTTGTAACTGAGTCATATTAAAAGCTATATTATGACATCCACCAAATTTGGTGCATGTCTTTGATTTTCAGAAATGAAAAATCATAAATCATTACAGAAAATCAGTACAAACAATAGTGTTCCAGCACTTCAGGTGCTTGGACCCCTAAAAATAACAAGTGTTGCATACATACCAAACAGAAACTGGAGGGTGAATTAACTTTGTTTTCTGCAGCAATGCAGAGTGAGCCTGCAATAATGTACTGAGAGGAGAGGGAAGAGCAGATATTGAGGCTTTTCTTGGAATATTTACAGATGAATGAGCTTTTTACCGCAAAGTGTATCATAAGATTGTTGCATTTAAGACACTTGCTTGATTTGCGTTCCCCATAGCGTCAGCAGATGCAGTGTCTCATTCCACCTCTCAGGGAACCATCGTTACTTTTAAAATCTGACACATTTTACTACACTTTATCTCTGTGTTTGGAAGTAAACTTTGAGAATCAAGGGTTGTCATTCAGAGAAATGCGTGCATATGTGATGCATATGGGATATCATTAAATGACGAAACTGTTAGTTTGTGTTGTGTTCCCCTAACCACTGTAAAAAAATTACAATGTTTTAGAAGCAAACTATCAATATGTTTACCCCCTCCTTCTTTAGAATTGATTCATGTACTTTTCTTCTCTCGCACTAACATGTACAAATAAAAAACAATTATTTGGGTTTATGAAAAATTTCTCACCCCAAGGGCCTTTGGTTGGCCTTTTAGAAATGCCCGAAGTCCATGAAGAAGTGAAAGTCCTGCTACCTGTTGTACATAAACAGGTGCAGGAGCATTTGTCGCAGTCCCAGCTGCTGTTGTTTGTATTGGTGGTTGCAGCTGGATGACAAAATAATTTATGGGTATGGCAGTCGACATTCTCGTTTCAGGATCTGAAAATTGACCTGCACAAAATCATAGTAAATCAAAACATGTAAATAATATGATTATAAAATATATTTTTTGTTAACAACAACAAAAAAACACTTATTAAACGTATTAAAATAAACGTGGTCTTTATATTGTTTACATACATGAGTGCAGTTATGCCATAGTAGTTATTAGCATCAGTAGAATTATAGTTATCAGCTATAATAATTCTATTACATTGAAAACACGGAATATACTGTAAAAGAAACAGCTCATGTTTAAACTGGTCTATATCTTTTGCATTTAAGGCATTTAGCAGATTCTCAATTCCAAAGACACTTACTAGCCATTATAAATCCCCTTACAACCAAGTCGATTCATTATTAAGGAAATTGATTAACATCTAACATTATTAACATTTTAGTTTTATATACATACAAATTTCTATAAAGGTAGTCAGATGTAGTGTAAGTATATTTACTGCTTTACCAGGGGTGGGGAAAAAATCCTCTCTTCAGCTGGTTTTTCGTGCTTTGCTCTGAAGTTCTGTTCAGTCTTCCGAGGTAAGCCAATGCAAATTCTATGTCATATGTGTAACTGCTGATACTTTTTCCCAGAATGAAAGGGGAAGAAGGTGGAGCTCAGGTGATTTTGAAAAAGTTCTGGTGTGACTGTAAATGCAGACCTTGAGCCAAAAACTCATCACCAAACACCAATGACTTGTACATACACTATATAGACAAAGGTATTGGCACCCCCTTCTTTAGAACAGAAAAATGCACTTCCAAATCTGTGGCAACAACGATGGGAACATAATTCATGTATTTAAAAATTGTATTTCCATCTCTGTTGCAATAGTTCTGGAAGTGTCTAAAATGACTGTACCCATATGTACAAGTCATTGGTGTTTGGTGATGAGTTTTTGGCTCAAGGTCTGCATTTACAGTCACACCAGAGGTGTTAAACTGGGATTAGGACTTGGTTTTATGCAGACCAGTCAAGTTCCCTATCAGTCGGTCACTCCGAGTCACGTCGGGTGACCGACGAATTGGGATCTCGCTTAGAGAGACCAATCCACTACGAGTGTATCTAAACGAACCAATGCACATTGGCATGCGATTATTGCATCCAGCTGCTGCTGATAACAGCGTGAGTATAAGTAGGCAGCAGGTGCAGCGCATATTCAGCTTTTCGCTTCGGAGCCGAGCGGTTCATCGTTCTGCTCCTGACAAGCCTTTCTACTACGGTGTCTGCAGTCAAGCACGCTCTTCCAGAGGACTCTCGTGCTGGTGTTACGGCGCTTCAGCGGCGGTGGTTTTTTCCTTCGAGTGGATTGCACACATCAGATTGCACTACCTCTGATTGTGTTGCAAGCGGCCATCTCCCCTGTGCGCTTCAGCACACTAAGAGAGCAATTTCTCTAAAAGAGCATTCGCGGGTGGAACGTCTTTTCAAAGACGCGTCTTTTTAAAGATGTCCTTCCACCCGTGCGTTTCTGGATGCGGTCGTTACCTGGCGCCGGGTGATGGTCACGATCGCTGCCTCTCGTGTCTGGGCATTAAGCATGCTGAGGTGGCTTTCGTGGACGAGTCATGCTCCTGTTGCACTCCTGGACAGACAAGACTCCGTCTTCCCTTTTTTTACAACTTTATTCTTTCGTGCGGGAAAATGACCGTCGCGGAGTTGCGGACCAGACTCCGTTTCCTGCAAGGGGGCGGGGTGCCCGTGCCTCTGCCTAGATCTAGGGCTCCCCCTGGCGGCAGCCGGGGGGGCGCTACTTCTGGCAGTAGCTGGACTGGTCTTACGGTGACGGTGAGGAATTCCCCTCCAAGGAACCAACCTTCGAGGGCTCCTCTTTCCACCGGCACTTCGCAGCCTGTGGAGCTGCCGAGGGAACTGGCTGGACCCTCTAGTGGGGTACCACTGGTATCCTTTGGTGCTCCCCCCGACGATCGGATGTCGATCGCTGCATCGGAGGGTGAGCCAGACCTGTCTGGAGATGATGATTCGGGCGGTCAGCGGTGCCGGATACGGATCCAGAGATGGTGGCTATGCGTGCCCGGGCTGCCGAAAGGGTCGGGCTCGAGTGGAAACCTCCACCGCATCCCGAACCCTCTAGGTTGGACGATTGGTTTCTCGGGGTGGCTCGCGCTGGTTCTCAGGGCCCCACCCCGGTACCTTTCTTCCCGGAAGTGCATGATGAGCTCACTGGATCGTGGACGGCACCTTTCACTGTCCGAAACCGTTCCAGTGGCTCGTCCTCCCTCACCACCCTCGACGGTGGGGCAGCGCGGGGGTATATGGAGATCCCGCCGGTGGAGCGGTCGGTTGCGATGCAATTGTGTCCAAATACCGCGGCCACTTGGCGTGGAAATCCGTTGCTCCCCTCCCGGGCCTGTAGGTACTCGTCAGCCCTGACCGGCAGTGCTTATGCAGCCTGTGGTGAAGCTGCTTCCGCCCTACACGCTATGGCGTTGTTGCAGGTTCATCAGGCCAAGGCACTGAGGGACCTGCACGAGGGTGGGCACGACCCAGAAGTTCTCAAAGAGCTTCGTACCGCTACTGACCTCGCGTTACGAGCGACGAAGGTCACTGCGCGGTCTCTGGGCCGTGCGATGTCCACTATTGTCTGACAAGATGCGGTTCTTGAATGCCCCTGTGTCCCAGACCGGCCTTTTCGGCGACGCAGTGGAGAACTTCGTCCAGCAGTTCTCCGCTGCACAGAAGCAGACTGAGGCTATCAGGCACATCCTGCCCCGGCGTGCAGCTGCCGAGGGCGGCCTCCTGCCTTCACCCCCGCTCCCGCGCAGCAATCGCAGCAGCCTCCAGCAAAGCAGCGCCGTGGAGCCGGTCGCAGGGCAGCCGCCCCGCCCGTCCAGGCCCCCGCCAAACCTGGTGGCAAGCGTAAGAGCAAGAGGCCCTGAGACGGGCGATCCGGAGATGGAGGAGGATGCTCTTCGGGAGATGGTGAACGCACCACTCCCTCCCCCGGAGGAGGGCCGGGTGGAGAATCTTTTGTTTCTTTTTTCCCCGCCACTGGCCTCACGGTCAGTGGTACCCAAAAACTCGACAAAAGAGCAGTTTCCTCTATCTCTGGGTCCCCAGAGGGGCTGGGGAGTTGTGGACGAGCCAGTCTTGAGTCACACTCACCCTCCTCTCTCGCCAGTGAGCAGCTGTGGGCAGTTCGAGAGTGCGATCAATCGTACTACTCACGCACCCTCTGCCAGGACGCGGGTAAGTGTTGCGCACACTCTGACCCTGTTTCGGACCGGCATCGAGATGCCCGAACAGGGTCCCTGCGTTCCCCCTCGCTGCCCCACCGCAGGTACGTCGGTGGTTCCGTTGGTGCCACTTGTACAGTTTCTGGGAGCCTGGTTAACGCTTCCCAGTCCGTCTTGTTGGCTCCGTCGGACCATCAGACTCGGCTATGCGATTCAGTTCGCAAACTCTCCCCGACGCAGAGGATCCCTTTTCTCGGTATGGAGTTGGATTCGGTCAGTCAGACAGCACGCCTCACGCAGGAACGTGCTCAGTCGGTGTTGAACTGCTTGAATACGTTCAAGAGCAGGACAGCTGTCCCACTGAAACAATTTCAGAGGCTCCTGGGGCATATGGCAGCTACGGCGGCAGTTACGCCGTTGGGGCTGCTTCAAATGAGACCGCTTCAACATTGGCTTCATGGCCGAATCCCGAGGTGGGCGTGGCAACACGGCACTCACCGAGTCCAAGTCACACCGGCCTGCCGCCAAACCCTCACCCCGTGGTCAGACCTTTCGTTCCTTCGGGCAGGAGTGCCCCTGGAACAGGTCTCCAGGCATGCTGTGGTTTACACGGATGCCTCCACCACTGGCTGGGGTGCCACGTTCAACGGGCTTGCAGTGTCGGGGGTTTGGACGGGCCCCCAACTGCACTGGCACATCAATTGCCTAGAGTTGCTGGCAGTACGCCTGGCCTTGATCCGCCTCAAGTGCCGCCTACGAGGCGAGCACGTACTGGTCCGCACGGACAACACTGCGACCGTTGCATACATCAACCGACAAGGTGGTCTACGCTCCCGTCGCATGTCGCAACTCGCCCGCCACCTCCTCCTCTGGAGTCAGAAGCATCTGAGGTCGCTTCATGCCATTCACATTCCAGGCTTGCTCAACCGGGCAGCCGACGAGCTGTCACGAGCTGCGCTCCCCGGAGAGTGGAGACTCCATCCCCAGACGGTCCAGCTGATGTGGAGACATTTCGGGCCAGCTCAGGTAGACCTGTTTGCGTCCCTAGAAACCTCTCATTGCCAGTTGTTTTTCTCGCTGACCGAGGGCACACTCGGCACGGATGCGCTGGCACACAGCTGGCCACGGGGCCTTCGCAAGTATGCGTTCCCCCCAGTGAGCCTTCTCGCACAGACACTGTGCAAGATCAGGGAGGACGAGGAGCAGGTCTTGCTCGTGGCGCCGTATTGGCCCACTTGGACTTGGTTCCCAGAACTGATGCTCCTCGTGACAGCCCCTCCTTGGCAGATTCCTCTGAGGAAGGATCTACTGACTCAGAGACGGGGCACCTTATGGCACCCGCGTCCAGACCTCTGGAAACTTCATGTCTGGTCCCTGGACGGGACGCGGAGGTTCTAGGTGACCTACCCCAAGGGGTTGTTGACACCATCACTTCGGCGAGAGCGCCGTCTACAAGACATGCTTACGCCTTGTAACAGGGTTAGGTTAGGGTTAGGTTACCCTAACCCTAACCCTAACCCAAATAGCACGGATTCTCGTTGAGGAAATATTTACTAGATGTGGTACTCCGGCCTATTTGGTGTCTGATCGCGGAGCACAATTCACTTCAAACCTCATCAGTCTAGTATGCAAACAGTGGGGTGTAATACAAAAGCTGACAACAGCCTATCACCCCCAAACAAATCTGACGGAACGCGTCAACCGCAATTTAAAAACAATGATAGCATCCTTTGTAGGCGACCATCATCGTCTTTGGGATAGATGGTTGCCCGAATTTCGGTTCGCAATTAACACAGCATGGCATGAGAGCACAGGCTATACACCTGCAGAAGTGGCACTGGGGCGCAAGTTGAAAGGACCTTTGGAGAGAGCCTTACATAGGCCACCTGACCCCAATAACCCTGCCTATCCTATCCTTGATAGACAACAGAACCTCATCAGCCAGGTAAAGAAGAACGTTGAACGAGCCCAAGACAAGCAGAAACGTTACTACAATCTACACCGCAAACAAGCTCATTTTCAAGTAGGAGATGCAGTTTGGGTGCGGACTCATCCTCTGTCCAGAGCAGATGAAGGGTTCATGGCAAAACTTTCAGCAAGGTGGAAGGGCCCTGCCAAAGTTGTTAAATGCCTCGGACCTATAAATTACTCTGTTTCTTTTCTCAATGATCTCAATAATGTTGAAACTTACCATGTACAAAATTTAAAGATGTGTCATGGTTATGGCAAGCCTTCTTCTGAGGGGGGGAGTATGTAACAGGCCTAGGCCTTATGTTTTTTTTGTAATACTACTACACACCACCAGGGGCGCTAGGGTGCTCTAGTGACTTGTATTTACCCAGGTGGGTGGTAGAGAGAGGGAGAATTGTTTGGGAGAGGCAGCATGGCCTACTGGCTGTGTTACCACTAACTACTCGTAGTCCTGATTGGGAAACCTTGGTTTTAAGCTCAATCAAAGTAAGGAGTATGATATTTTCCTTTGTTTGTACTATGTATTTGCTGGTTTGGGTTTCGTATGGGTTTGCACATGCTTTTTCTGTATTGTTTCAGATTTGCTTGTTAATCAGATTCATTGCTAATGTTAAGTTTAAATCTTCTATTTTAGAAGTACTCTTTATTGCCACTAGCAAACAAACTTTTCATTCATCGTTGGGAAATCAAAAGGAGGTTGACTATCTATGAACTATTTCCTGACTTTAACTTGTGGATTACTTGGATCTCATGCACAAGGATTATAAGGATGTAACCTTTCTCGTTGGATTACTTGAATGTTGGATCTGTTTGTCAGCTAGAATTGCTCAGTTTAAGATTACCATCTTCATCTTTATTGAACTGTCTTCCTCATCACCGATGGATGTCAGTTAAGGCTTTCATATTCATTTAAACTCATGCACTCAACTAATGCTATTGTTACTGTTGGTCATATCAGGCAGCTCAAGGACTGTGGGAAGGTACAGCGAACCTGATTGCATCTGTATACTTTATTTTCTTTCTTATATGCTTATTGTTTTTCTTTCTTTCTCAAGCATTCACTGTTGGTGTATAATATACACTTTTGTGTGTTATATAAAGTAGCAAAGATCATTTTGGTATCTTACTGTGTCATTTGATATATACATGATTAATTTATGTCTATGCAGAGTTAAGTTGACGGATCCCTCCCTAAATCAGATTTATAGCAGTCTTTTACTCAAAGTGGTTAAGGCAGTTATAGAGTGGCGCCCGAACAGGGACTTGAAAAACTTATACCTTTGCATCTATTGATTAGTGTTTATTTTCATTCAGTTCAGTATGGCAGACAATAATGCTCTGGACGAGGATGCGTCAGCACCTAGACCGGATTTCTCATCTGAGCCATTCACCACACAGAGAGAACCTCTCAAGGATTTGGTCAACACGTTCAGCGAATTGTACATTGACTCCGAGGAAGAGGAAGAAAGGATCGAGGACAACATTTCTGTTGACAATTTACCACCGCCACCTCTAGACGTGGATGAAGTACCAGGGCACAACCCATTTACTTCAGTTACATCGTTAATAGAAAAACTGACAGGAAGAATTACTTCACTGGAAGGCCGCTTAGAAGAATGCATCCAGGGGGTGAGTAATTGCGTCTCTCATGCTGAGTTAGAGGCTAAATGCAAAGCCAATGAAGAGAGAGCAAATTACCGTATAGCACGTGAATGTGAAAGAACTAAGAAACAGTTGGAGGTCACTATTCAAGATTTAGGCCAGTCCATGGTTGATTGTTTGAAGCGACGTGACTTACAAATTGATCAAAAACTTAGATTATTTGTTCCAGCCATATCCACTCCAGTTCGCCATAACCCAAGCCCTTCAGTAGCCTATCATGCTTCCCAACCTAGAGACCAACCTTATAGCATGCAGTATAGCCATTTGCCTGTCCCTGAAAGCCAGATCACAATGCAACATAATCCACCTGTGAAGCTTGACTTTCCTAGTTTTAGTAATGGCCAGGATGAAGACCCAGTGGTATTCATTGAGCGTTGTGAGGAATATTTTGCTGTGCGTCCCCTCAGTGAAAGTGAGATAATGGCTTCACTCACAACTGTATTAAAAGGTACTGCAAAAGACTGGTGGCATGCTGAACGTAGGACTGTGCAAAATTGGAAACAGTTTAAAAAAGCTTTTTTGCTCTCATTTTTAAGTGAAGATTATGAGGAGGTTGCTGCAAGGAAACTACTTGAAAGGAAACAAGGCCAGAAGGAGAGCATCAGAGATTTTGCTTTTCAATACAGAGCCTTATGCTTGAGATGGAAGAGTGAAATGCCTGAGAAGGAAGTTGTCCAGGCTATTCTACGAAACTGCAACCCACGTCTTGCAAGTTTATTAAGAGGAACTGTTAAAGAGGTTGGAGAGTTGGTCAGAATTGGGACACAAATAGAAAGAGATTTCGACGAGTCCAAGAGATACTGGAGCCAGGTAAATATTGAGGAACAAAAGAAGAAATCTCAGCATTGTCAAGATTCACAACGTAAACCTCCACATGCTAATACCAGAATAGTTCAATCCCATAATAATTTAGTGCAATCTGATTTAAAGACAGTCACCATTCCCATCATTCTACAAGGCAGATACTTCAAAGCTATGGTTGATACCGGCAGCACCTTGTCACTTATCCAGAAATCTTGTTGGAAGCAGCTATGCAAAGAAGAGCAATTCCAGTCAAGTAAAGGACAGTCGTTTCTGCTTGCCAATGGACAGCGACAAACAGCTATTGGTAAGGTGGAATGGGGTTGTGAGATTCAGGGACAACACATGGGACTGACATTGTTTATCTTGAATGATACAGACTTAACTGTACCGATCATTCTAGGTATGGATTTCCTGCTCACTTCTGGAATAAAGCTAGATTTTCAAAAAGCACAGTACAGTTTACCTTCAAAAGAAGAGGCTGATGAAGAGAACACTTTCCCATTTCTAACTGATAAGTGCTATTCAACGATGAACTTTTATCTTGCTCTGCCTACTCCTACGATGTCTGATGAAGCATGGCATTCCATCCGTCAACTTGCGCAACAAGCCGACACCAGTGAACAGTTCAAAGCACAGCTAGAAGATTTAATGATAGAGTGGCCATCAGTTTGCACACATGATATTGGACGATCAAGTCTTGTGAAACATCGCATCATTACTACGGATGAGGTTCCAGTGAGAAAACGTGCTTACAAGGTTTCGACAGACAAGCAAAGGTTTATTGATTCAGAAGTCAAGGAGTTGTTAGCCAAAGAGATCATTCGACCATCTATTTCCCCTTGGGCTTCACCAGTGGTGGTAGTCCCAAAAAAAGATGGTGGTTCAAGGCTGTGTGTGGACTACCGGGGTCTTAATGCTAAGACACACCTTGATGCATACCCAATGCCACAGATCCAGGATATCTTGGAGTCGTTACATGGAGCAAATGTGTTTAGCACTCTTGATCTGAAAAGCGGATATTGGCAGGTGGAGATGGAAAAGGACAGTATCCAGAAAACTGCATTTGTAACATCAGCAGGGCTATTTGAATTTTTGCGGCTCCCTTTTGGGTTGAAAAATGCTGCAGCATCCTTTCAGAGATTAATGGAGCATGTACTAAGAGAGCTTAAAGGCAAGTGCTGTCTAGTATACATTGATGATGTAGTGGTGTTTTCCCAGAGTGAAAAGGAACATCTGCATCACCTCAGTCAAGTTTTCCATTGCTTCCATGATGCAGGCCTCACCCTCAATCTCAAAAAATGTAATCTCATCCAAAAATCCCTTACATTTCTAGGACACATTGTTTCAGGTGATGGTATAAAAACTGACCCATCCAAAGTAGCTGCAGTTAAATCATTCCCAGTACCCCAATCAATTAAGGAGGTACAACGTTTCTTGGGGTTAGCGGGATGGTATCATCGTTTTATACCACATTTTTCTGAAAAAGCTGCACCTTTGCATGCACTGAAACAGAAAAATTCCACCTGGTCTTGGACGGAACAATGTCAATACTCATTCGATACCATCAAACAAGATCTTACCCAAGCACCAGTCTTAATACCACCTGACTTTGATAAACCTTTCAAGGTTCAAACCGACGCAAGTGAGCTTGGTTTGGGAGCTGTTCTTACTCAAGAATCAGAAGGAGAAGAGCATGTGATAGCTTATGCTTCCAGACTTTTACGAGGACCAGAGAAGGCTTATTCGGTTTCAGAAAAGGAGTGTTTGGCTGTTGTATGGGCCGTCGAAAAGTGGAGGCCATACCTCGAAGGTCAGCCATTTGAAGTGATAACAGATCATGCAGCTCTCACCTGGGTTTTTCAACACCCAAAGCCATCTTCAAGACTCACACGCTGGACTATACGTTTGCAAGGGTTCCACTTTACCGTCAAATATCGAAAAGGACAATGTAATGTTGTACCGGATGTATTATCCAGAACCCAAGAGAACCTCATATCACCTGATATAATTGCAGTAGTTAAGGCCACTAAGACCGCAGCACTTCCCACTGACATTCCAGTAGATCTCACTCACATTGCCACTTCTCAGCAGACTGATGCCGAACTTCAAGAGTTAATTAGTAAGGCACAATCACAGACCATTCACGACATATCTCGAGTTCACTATGTTCTACAAAATGGATTTCTGTTTCGCAGTGTACCTGATGGACAGAAAGGACAGAAGTTGCAATTGGTCATTCCAGCTAGGTACCGGGAAGAATTTTTACGCTACGCACATGACAATCCACTCAGCGGTCATCTGGGGAGATTAAAGACACTTCTTCGACTCCTAGAGGTAGTATATTGGCCAAGCTTGAGAACGGACGTGTGGAAACATTGTAAAGAGTGTCCCACCTGTCAAAAGTACAAGCCTTCTCTCTCAAAACTCTCTGGTCATTTGCAATCTACCCCTGTTGTCGAACCAGGACATATGCTGGGTATTGACTTGATGGGACCATTCCCTAGAAGTACAAAACAAAACGAACACCTTCTTGTCATTGTTGATTATTGCTCCAAGTGGGTTGAGTTGTTCCCTTTAAGGGCAGCAAGAGCACCTCAAATAGCACGGATTCTCGTTGAGGAAATATTTACTAGATGGGGTACTCCGGCCTATTTGGTGTCTGATCGCGGAGCACAATTCACTTCAAACCTCATCAGTCTAGTATGCAAACAGTGGGGTGTAATACAAAAGCTGACAACAGCCTATCACCCCCAAACAAATCTGACGGAACGCGTCAACCGCAATTTAAAAACAATGATAGCATCCTTTGTAGGCGACCATCATCGTCTTTGGGATAGATGGATGCCCGAATTTCGGTTCGCAATTAACACAGCATGGCATGAGAGCACAGGCTATACACCTGCAGAAGTGGCACTGGGGCGCAAGTTGAAAGGACCTTTGGAGAGAGCCTTACATAGGCCACCTGACCCCAATAACCCTGCCTATCCTATCCTTGATAGACAACAGAACCTCATCAGCCAGGTAAAGAAGAACGTTGAACGAGCCCAAGACAAGCAGAAACGTTACTACAATCTACACCGCAAACAAGCTCATTTTCAAGTAGGAGATGCAGTTTGGGTGCGGACTCATCCTCTGTCCAGAGCAGACGAAGGGTTCATGGCAAAACTTTCAGCAAGGTGGAAGGGCCCTGCCAAAGTTGTTAAATGCCTCGGACCTATAAATTACTCTGTTTCTTTTCTCAATGATCTCAATAATGTTGAAACTTACCATGTACAAAATTTAAAGATGTGTCATGGTTATGGCAAGCCTTCTTCTGAGGGGGGGAGTATGTAACAGGCCTAGGCCTTATGTTTTTTTTGTAATACTACTACACACCACCAGGGGCGCTAGGGTGCTCTAGTGACTTGTATTTACCCAGGTGGGTGGTAGAGAGAGGGAGAATTGTTTGGGAGAGGCAGCATGGCCTACCGGCTGTGTTACCACTAACTACTCGTAGTCCTGATTGGGAAACCTTGGTTTTAAGCTCAATCAAAGTAAGGAGTATGATATTTTCCTTTGTTTATACTATGTATTTGCTGGTTTGGGTTTTGTATGGGTTTGCACATGCTTTTTCTGTATTGTTTCAGATTTGCTTGTTAATCAGATTCATTGCTAATGTTAAGTTTAAATCTTCTATTTTAGAAGTACTCTTTATTGCCACTAGCAAACAAACTTTTCATTCATCGTTGGGAAATCAAAAGGAGGTTGACTATCTATGAACTATTTCCTGACTTTAACTTGTGGATTACTTGGATCTCATGCACAAGGATTATAAGGATGTAACCTTTCTCGTTGGATTACTTGAATGTTGGATCTGTTTGTCAGCTAGAATTGCTCAGTTTAAGATTACCATCTTCATCTTTATTGAACTGTCTTCCTCATCACCGATGGATGTCAGTTAAGGCTTTCATATTCATTTAAACTCATGCACTCAACTAATGCTATTGTTACTGTTGGTCATATCAGGCAGCTCAAGGACTGTGGGAAGGTACAGCGAACCTGATTGCATCTGTATACTTTATTTTCTTTCTTATATGCTTATTGTTTTTCTTTCTTTCTCAAGCATTCACTGTTGGTGTATAATATACACTTTTGTGTGTTATATAAAGTAGCAAAGATCATTTTGGTATCTTACTGTGTCATTTGATATATACATGATTAATTTATGTCTATGCAGAGTTAAGTTGACGGATCCCTCCCTAAATCAGATTTATAGCAGTCTTTTACTCAAAGTGGTTAAGGCAGTTATAGCCTTGAAGTGGAACCTGTTCGTCGAGTGGTGCTCTTCTCACCGAGAAGACCCCCGGAAGTGCCCGATCAGAGTCGTGCTGTCCTTTCTGCAGCAAGGGCTGGAGCGAAGGCTGTCTCCCTCCACCCTTAAAGTCTATGTGGCTGCAATTGCTGCTAACCATGACCCCGTGAACGGGAAGTCGCTGGGGAAGCATGACCTGGTCATCAGGTTCCTTAGGGGGGCGAGAAGGTTAAATCCTCCGCGGCCCCCCTCTATACCTTCTTGGGACCTGTCTCTAGTGCTCACAGCACTACAGCAGGGCCCATTTGAGCCTTTGCAAACAGTTGAGCTGAAGTTTCTTTCAATGAAGACTCTGCTCCTGCTCGCATTGGCCTCCATCAAGAGGGTAGAGGACCTGCACGCATTTTCGGTCGACGATTCGTGCCTAGAGTTTGGGCCGGCTGACTCCCAGGTAATCCTGAGGCCCCGGCCCGGCTATGTGCCCAAGGTTCCCACCACTCCCTTCAGGGACCAGGTGGTGAGCCTGCAAGCGCTGCCCTCGGAGGAGGCAGACCCAGCCCTAGCTTTGCTTTGTCCCGTCCGAGCAGTGAGATGCTACGTTGACAGGACGCAAAGCTTCAGGACCTCAGACCAGCTCTTTATCTGTCACGGAGGCCGGCAGAAGGGGAATGCCGTCTCCAAGCAGAGGATGGCCCACTGGATAGTGGATGCCATCACCCTGGCTTATCAGGCACGGGGTGTGCCTTGCCCGTTCAGGTTGAGAGCCCACTCTACTAGAAGTGTTGCTTCTTCCTGGGCGTTGGCTCGTGGCGCCTCGCTGGCAGATATTTGTAGAGCTGCGGGTTGGGCGACCCCTAACACGTTCGCTAGATTCTATAGCCTTCGTGTGGAACCGGTCTCCTCCTGTGTTCTCACCTCAAACAGGTAGAAGCACTGAGAGGCTCCGGTTTCGGGTCGGCTTGCTGAAACTACTCCAGAGAGTCCATACTGTAGACCCTGTAGAGCTCCTCCGTCCCCTCGGCAGCCAGACGTGGCGGAGCGTCCGGCGCCAGGCCCTCACTCGGTGAATCCGTGAGAACCAGTAGAGGGCTGGGGTCCATATGTGAGACCTAATTGGATCCCATATGTGTAAAGTCCACGGTATAGCCTCAGAGCCCGTGTTCCCCGGCAGACATTCTGCTAAGAGGCTACAATCACCTCTAATCTTCCATATGCACCTAATCGGTTGTTCATATGCGTAAGTGCTTCTGAACCTCCTTCGGGAAGGTTGGGCTTCCGCAGCGTTCCTGTTCCAAGTGGAACGGGTACGTTTCCCAGTGTTATCCAGTCTTACTGAGTGGGTAGTGCCATAGCAACAGTAGCTGGTCTTCTTGTGAAGCTCTGACCTGCGCCAAAAAGTAAGGGCGCAGGAGGCTTCCACAGGGCACTGGAAGGGGCAGTATCCGTGGCCTTTTGGTAGGGATCCCAATTCGTCGGTCACCCGACGTGACTCGGAGTCGGGACACTTAATTTCTAGCGATTATCGTCAATTTAATTTCACAGATATTATTTAAACTAAACTTAGCTAGACAATGACATCTCTGAATTCAATAATGAAATGCCTTTATCTGAAAATTGAGTGTTTAATCTTATTATTATACATTACTGACACTCTATCCTCCAACTTGATACTGTTAAGTGCTTTGACACAATCTGTATTGTTAAAAGCGCTATATAAATAAAGGTGACTTGACTTGACTTGACTTGACTGATAGGGAACGTCTCGGTTACGTATGTAACCCTCGTTCCCTGAAGGAGGGAACGGAGACGTCACGTCCCGTCGCCACGGTTACTGTACCACCGCTGAGCGGCCGGGTCACCGGCTCGGCTCCTCAGCGAAAACCTGAATATGCGCTGCACCTGCTGCCTACTTATACTCACGCTGTGATCAGTAGCAGCTGGATGCAATAATCGCATGCCAATGTGCATTGGCTCGTTTAGATACACTCGTAGTGGATTGGTCTCTCTAAGCGAGATCCCAATTCGTCGGTCACCCGACGTGATGTCTCCGTTCCCTCCTTCAGGGAACGAGGGTTACATACGTAACCGAGACGTTCTTCCACACTGACTGAATCAATCATTTCTTTTTGAACCTTGCCTTATACACAGAGGCATTGTCATGTTAGAATAGAAAAGAGTCCAAACTGTTGCTATAATATTAGAAGCACACAATTTCCTAGAATATCATTATATGCTTTAACATTAAGATTTGTACTCATAGAAATTACTAAAGTAGTCATGACAGATGTTTGCTTTTGCATCTGTCACTGATGAAATTCTGGATGGTCCCTGTGGTCTTTGAGAATTGAGACTGAGAACTTGAAATCCATTTTTCCTGGAAACGAGTTGAAATGTGGAATCGTCTGAGTACGGCACACATTTTCACTGTCTTTTTGACTATCTGAGATGAGCTCTGGCCCAGAGAACTCAGCAGCATCGCTGCATAGAATTGATGTATAGCTTTCGCCTAGAGTAACAGATATTCAAGTTGCATTGCTTGATGCAGCAGCAGACTGTGGTAAATGACAGTGGTTTTCTGAAGTACTCCTGAGCCCATGTGGCTATATTTAAAACCGCAGCATGACGGTTTCTTATGCAATGCCATCTGAGGGCTCCAAGGTCAACCACATTCAACTGAGGTTTCCTGTCTTGCCCTACATGTACTGTGATTTCTCTGGATTTCCTGAATCTTTTCACGGTATTAAGTATGATACTTGGTGAACGACCTAAATTCTTTGCAATTTTACATTGCGAAATGTGATTTTTGATTTGTTTGACACTTCTCTCGTGGCACAAAGTGATGACCCATGATCCAGATGCTCCTTTTATAAGCAAACATGATGCCCTGACATATTACCAATTCACACTTACTGTGAACTGTTTCAAAACAGTTTAACGTGGATATTCTATAACTTTTTCACTTTTATTTAGCCTCTTTCCCAACTTTTTGGAGTATGTTGCAGCCATCAAAATCAAAATTTACATTGGTCAGTGAAACCTTCGGAAATCTTTTCTTTGTACTTTTGTCAATTAAATAAAAGTTAAAGAGAATGAACAAATCACAGATTCTTGATTTTTTTGCATTTTACAAAATGTCCCAACTTCTCTGGAATTGGGGTTGTAAATAAACAATACCAGAGGCTTAAAGGTACTTTCTGCAATTGGTAGTTGTTATTCTGAGTTTTAAAGACAGTAACAAGTTTAACAATTTGCTAAAACAGACTTACAATCTGTACAAACTGAGCAGCATCTGAACAAAGCCCTGCATCTTATACACAAGGAAATTCTGGTCTTTCCATGTCAGCCATAAAACTATTAGATTGTTGTTTAATTGAAATAATAGTGTAAATAGTGTCTCCAAATAGTGTAAATTTACCGCTAACTCATAAGGAAAAACACATATATGATCGCCGAAGCCTTTTGGACATCGGCAACGCGTACAAACACCAACTCTCGCAGGCGGCTACTGAGAAGCTACGAGGCCTTTGTTTACTGCTGGAGCCGGACCTCGAGACCGCGGCCTCGCCTACTGACGCTACCCGCACAAGGCAGCGTCGCAAGCGGTGTGAGAGAGGACGGAAGCGCGGTAAACGCGGAGGTATACGAGCCAGGCTAAGGGCTAATCCCACAAGACCGGCTCTCCCAACACTCATGCTCTCAAACGTTCGCTCTCTGGAAAACAAACTGGACTTAATTCAACTCACTCGGTCTACACAGCATGAGGCAAGGGATTGCTGTGTGTTTGTTTTCACCGAAACATGGCTAAACAACAACATCCCGGACTCCGCCATTCAGTTACACGGATTAAACTGCTACCGAGCAGACAGGGACTCATCACTGTCTGGTAAGACCCGCGGGGGTGGCTTGTGTGTTTATATCAACAAAGAATGGTGTAACAATGCTGCGGTAATATCAAAACACTGTTCATCGCTGGTGGAGTTTATGTTTGTGAAGTGCCGACCGTTCTATCTGCCGCGGGAGTTCACGGCCATTGTTATTGCCGCGGTTTACATTCCACCGTGTGCAAACGCTAAGGACGCGCTTCGTGAACTGTATTGCGCCATCAGCGAACAACAAACAAATAACCCCGACGGCTTTTTCATCATAGCCGGTGACTTTAACCACGCAAACTTAAAGACAGTTTTGCCAAAGTTCTACCAACATGTGAACTTTGCGACAAGGGGAAACAATACACTGGATTTTGTTTATACAACAGGGAAAAACGCATACAAAGCTGAACCCCGCCCCCACCTCGGGTACTCGGATCATATCTCTGTTATGCTAATCCCAGCATACAGACCACTTCTCAAGCTTGCCAAACCGGTTCAAAAACTCATCACAATTTGGCCAAATGATGCTACCTCAACACTACAGGACTGCTTTCAGTGCACAGACTGGAACATGTTTAAAGAGGCAGCCACCTACAACAACCACACAGACCTGCATGAGTACACTGAAACTGTGACTGCTTACATCAAAAAGTGCATGGATGATGTGACAGTCACCAAGACCATCACCACACGTGCAAACCAGAAACCATGGATGACAGCAGAGGTTCGTGGGCTGCTAAAGACCAGAGACGAAGCATTCAGATCAGGAGATAAAGCGGCCCTCAAAACAGCAAGAGCCAATCTGTCCTGTGGCATCAAAAATGCAAAACGGTCACATGCTCAAAAAATCAACAATCACTTCACAGACAACAGAGACACACGGAGCCTGTGGCAAGCCATTCAGACCATCACTGACTACAAGCCCCCGCCACAGGCCTGTGATGAGGACACATCCCTCCCCGATGCACTCAACCACTTTTATTCATGGTTTGAAATGCAAAATGACACACCTGCACAAAAACTGCCCACACCTCCCAACGACCGGGCGCTTTGTCTGTCTCCAGCCGACGTAAGGAAGACCCTATCTAGGAATAACCCACGCAAGGCTGCGGGTCCTGACAACATACCTGGCCGTGTACTGAAAGACTGTGCTGCACAGCTGACGGATGTCCTAACAGATATCTTCAACACCTCGCTGAGCCAGGCAGTCGTCCCCACATGTCTCAAATCCACAACAATCATACCGGTACCAAAGAAATCACCTGTGTCCTGTCTAAATGACTACCGTCCCATAGCACTGACTCCAATCATGATGAATTGCTTTGAGAGGTTAGTCATGCACAACATCAAAAACAGCCTCCCCAACACACTTGACCCGCTGCAGTTTGCATACCGTCCAAACCGCTCTACGGACGATGCAATCTCCTCCACCCTCCACCTGGCTCTTACCCACCTAGAAAATAAAGACTCCTACGTTAGAATGCTGTTCATCGACTTCAGCTCATCATTCAACACAATTATCCCACAACAGCTCATAAATAAACTAAACCTGCTGGGCCTTAACAATTCCCTTTGCAATTGGATCCTGGACTTTCTAACCGGAAGACCTCAGTCAGTCCGTGTCGGCCACAACACCTCGAGCACTACCACACTGAGCACAGGTGCCCCACAAGGCTGTGTGCTCAGCCTGCTGCTCTTCACGCTGCTGACCCACGACTGCACTGCCAAGTTCAGCTCCAAACACATCATCAAGTTTGCTGATGACACAACAGTGGTAGGTCTCATCAGCAACAACGATGAAACGCACTACAGAGAGGAGGTGACACAGCTGGCGGAATGGTGTGGCACTAACAATCTGTCCCTCAATGTGGAGAAGACAAAGGAGGTTGTGATGGACTTCAGGAGAAACTCCGTTGACCACCCCCCACTGACCATCGACAGTTCGACTGTGGAGAGAGTCAGCAGCACTAAATTCCTGGGGGTGCACATCACAGAGGATCTCACCTGGACCACCAACACCATGTCACTCTCCAAGAAGGCACAACAGCGCCTACACTTTCTCCGCCGGCTGAAAAGAGCAAGTCTCCCACCACCCATCCTCACCACATTCTACAGGGGCACCATTGAGAGTGTGCTGACCAGCTGCATCACTGTCTGGTACGGGAACTGCAGTGCTGCTGACCGCAAGACCCTCCAGCGGACAGTGAACACGGCTGCAAAGATCATCGGTGCCCCTCTCCCATCCATCCTGGACATGTTCCTTGCACGATGCTCCAGCAAAACCAACAGCATCGTGAAGGACCCCACCCACCCCTCCCACAGTCTCTTCCAGCTCCTACCATCAGGAAGACGGTACCGGAGCATCAGAGCCCGCTCCGCCAGACTGCTCAACAGCTTTTTCCCCCTGGCTGTGAGAGCCCTGAACTCAGATCACCCCGCCTCCCTCTGAAACCCCATGCAAACCCCTACCTCCTGAAACATGGACCACCCCCCCCCCCTCTCCAAAC
The DNA here is from genome assembly GCA_027422415.1 of Schizothorax lantsangensis. Taxonomy (NCBI): domain Eukaryota; kingdom Metazoa; phylum Chordata; class Actinopteri; order Cypriniformes; family Cyprinidae; genus Schizothorax; species Schizothorax lantsangensis. The sequence continues at coordinate 30,073,675 of CM049861.1, read as the reverse complement.
ATCCCCCAACCTTACCACACCAAAGAAAAAACTGTAAACTGTTTTTTTTTTTGTGCAATCCAAGTGTGCTACACACAGGTGAGTGGGCCTGTACAAACCACCTGTAGTAACACACTCTCCTCTATGCACTAGACACTTTTCCTAACACTGCTATGTACACAATCCCACAAAAGATTCAGCAATATATGTATGTTTACATGCTCATGCACCACTACAAATCATCTTGTACTGTTCCCCAGCCAGCTGCTGACTCCCAATGTTTATCTCTGCACATGTACAGTATTTATGTGAAGCATTCGCATAGTTTGTATAGTTTGTATTTTTTATCCTTATCTTTAGTTGTATAGGATAAACATTTAGGGTAAACAGTTTGTATAGTTTGTATTTTCTATCTTTATCTTTAGTTGTATAGGGTAAACATTTATATATAGTATACCTAGTCAAATCTGTCAGTAGGTTAGTTTTGTGTATAGGTTTATAGTGTTTTACTTCATTGTTGTATGTCTGTATTTATGTAGCACCGTGGTCCTGTGAGGCACGACATTTCGTTCCACTGTATGTCCCCACATGCAGCGGAATGACAATAAAGCTCAACTTGACTTGAAAATGATACAACAATTACAATCAACCTTTTGCTTTGTGTAATAAATGAATTTGGGGGTTTTGTGTTTTAATGTACTGTAAGTTACCAGTTGTAGGTTTTGTGCTTGCACTCCTGTCTATCAGTGATTAAAATACGTAACCATGAGACGCACTGTGGGTTGGTTTGATCCAAGTGCTGTGTTTTTGCCATGTTCTGGACTATTCATGTGAACCCAGTCAAAGGTTGAAATTAACTCTGGGTTAACAGCAGGGTTAAATATTACCTATACTTTGGGTTATTTCCCAAAGTTGCATCCTTCATATCTCTGAAAAGTCTTTAGTTTTGAGTGGGAAAATGTTTCTTTGTCTCGTCTGACACCTTATTTGCATGTTTATGGGGGTCTGGAGGATCAGTGCAGTATTTAACCGAAATGTAATAAAACATTATGTTGCAAGTTATGGTAACATACTATACATCATTATTTAGCATATCAAAAGACGGTCATTTCAATACTGTTTTACAAAGTGAATGAAGTTGCAGTCTTATCTTCCTGGTGTGTTTTTGATGCCTTGGTAACCAGGAGCCTGGTTCTGTCTGGCTGTTAGTTGCAGTTCAGGGGTTGTTCAAAGAACTCTACTACATAGTTTGCTTGTTGGGTGATAAATATTGTGGATTATTTGTTAAACATAACAAATAATTGCATGTCTGATCTGTCTTAGACACTACACTCTCCAGGAGTGTACTCATCTTGATTTGCCCATGCCAAAAAGTAAATAGAAAACACCTATTTTATTAATTTTTATGAATTCATCAAAAGTTGTTTCTGAATTCCAGGGTTGATGCAGCCTCTCGGTACTCCAGGTTAAAAACATAAAGAAATTAATAAGACAGCCAGAAGAGATGTGAATTTATACTATTCTTATTGTGTTTATTTATTTGTTTTTATATCTGAATAGAATATCCTAAAAGAAAAATTTGTAAACTTGACTTTTAAGAGCAGAATTATCTTTAGGACCCAAGTCAGAAATTTTGCACTACAACTGGTGTAAGTTTGACTTTTGAATGAAATTCATCATCTGCATGGGTAGTGGTGACCTGCATGCAGAAAAGTAGATACAAGTAGCGCTTATGTGTGAGACAACGAACCTGGAGACATCTCAGAAAATGTATTCATTAGTAATTTATTTGAATCCAGTAAAATAATAACTCATATGAGCAAAAGGAAAAATGTTATCATCCTTCTCTCTAAACAAAACAGGCCATCATCAGCAATATGACAGCAATTGTTGAGTCCATGTATATTCCTTGGAGATGTTCAGTGTCAGCAAGGGCAATTTTTACTTATTTTGTCCAGTGAAGAAGAACTGGAGTTTTGAAGAACTAGAGCACCCTCCTTCCTTTTCCAGCAATGCATTCTCTTAGTCTTTCTTTAAGCTCAAAGTGAAGTGCTGCATTAAAAACTTCTTCAAAAGAAGGAATGGCCATTCTCTATTTAAGTCATGTACACTAAGTGAATGCGTGGAGTTTATTACACTGTGCTGTCTTAAGTTAGAGCTTTAGGGCAAATCATTTTACACAGTCTGCTCAGCTTGGTCATTCCTGACAGAAAATTTAATCCAGGATTGCTGGTCACCAGCATAAGGTATGTTTTGCATGCTGAGACCAGTATGGGACGCTGTTTACTGGTTTGCTGGTTCCCAGCATGAGATGCTGGTTTCCAATATGTGAAGCAGGTGTGTTGGTGGACTAGCATAAGGTATGTTTTGCAGGCTGGGACCAGCTTGGAATGCTGGTGGATCTTTTGGGTGCTGGTCTGGTCTGGTCTAAAAAATATATAATATTATACTATTGTATATACTTTATAAGTACTAATAAACAGCCAAAAAAATGTTAATGGAAAACAAATGATAAAAATAGAAAATACAAATGCTGAGGTTGAAGCAGCTATGGAAATACTAGGTACAGACCCTCCACTCTCTAGAACATTCAGACAGTCATTGGGCCTCTTTCGTGAAACATGCATAAATGTAGGAGTAAATTCTGCATAAAACGGACCTTCCCGAAAACTCAAATGAGGTGATGTGCTGAATGACAGATGAGAGCAGATACTGAATAATCATGTAGTTTAGCTTCAGACAGAAACAACAGACTCAGGACAGAAACACATGATGTTTAAAGAAAGAACAATTTATTCTTTAATCACAGTTAGACTAACATGTTAATATTGTCTTAAAGTGAAAAATGAAAATGTACTCACCCTAACTGTGAATACTCTAACCCAGGGGTGCCCAACCCTGTTCCTAGAGATCTACCTTCCTGCAGAGTTCAGGTCCAACCCTGATCAAACACAACTGAACCAACTAATTAGGCTCTGAAGGAGCACTTGATAATTACAGACAGGTGTATTTGATCAGGGTTGGAACTGAAGTTTAAGGCTGTCAAGTCAAGTCACCTTTATTTATATAGCGCTTTTAACAATACAAATTGTGACAAAGCAACTGCACAATATCAAAATGGGAAAATAGTGTCAATAATGTAAAATGACAAGATTAAACACTCAATTTTCAGTTAAAGGCATTTCATTATTGAATTCAGTGATGGCATCGTCCAGCTCAGTTCAGTTCAAAAAGTTTCTGTTCAATCAAGTCGACGATATTGCTGGAAATTAAGTGTCCCCAACTAAGCAAGCCAGAGGCGACAGCGGCAAGGAACCAAAACTCCATTGGTGACAGAACGGAGAAAAAAACCTTGGGAGAAACCAGGCTCAGTCGGGGGGCCATTTCTCCTCTGGCAAGAGGACACAGCAGTTCAATTCCAACTGCTGCAAAGTCAGATTGTAAGGGCTCAACTGGTTCCAGAGGTCTTGTCCTGATGGCTGTCTAGGTGACTGGGTCCTCACTGGGGGTCTGTCTCTGGGGCTCATCTAGGTGTCCTGGTCTCCGTTGACGTTCAGGGCTGTAGAGGTCGTCTCTAGGTGCTGATCCACCATCTGATCTGGTAAATGCAGTGACCTCGGAATAAGAAACAAACAGACTAATATTAGCGTAGATGTCAATCTTTTTACGATGTAACAAGTACATCATGTGTTATGGGAAGTGTTCCCGGTTCTGGTTGATCTAATTAATGCAGCCTAACAATCCTTTAACGGATTTGAATAATAGAAGTGTATTAGTGTGTTATGTGTACGCCAGGTTAAAGAGATGGGTCTTTAATCTAGATTTAAACTGACAGAGTGTGTCTGCCTCCCGAACAGTGTTTGGTAGATTGTTCCAGAGTTTGGGCGCTAAATAGGAAAAAGATCTGCCGCCTGCAGTTGATTTTGATATTCTAGGTATTATCAAATGGCCAGAGTTTTGAGAACGCAGCGGACGTGAAGGACTATAATGCGATAAGAGCTTGCTCAAGTACTGAGGAGCTAAACCATTCAGGGCTTTATAAGTAATTAACAAGATTTTAAAATCTATACGATGTTTAGTAGGGAGCCAGTGCAGTGTTGACAGAACCGGGCTAATGTGGTCATACTTCCTGGTTCTAGTAAGAACTCTAGCTGCTGCATTTTGAACCATCTGTAATTTGTTTATTAAGCGTGCAGAACAACCACTCAATAAAGCATTACAATAATCTAACCTTGAGGTCATAAACGCATGAATTAATACTTCGGCATTTGACATTGAGAGCATAGGTCTCAGTTTAGATATATTTTTAAGATGAAAAAATGCAGTTTTACAAATGCTAGAAACGTGGCTGTCAAAGGAGAGATTACTATTAAATAGCACACCTAGGTTCCTGACTGATGACGAAGAATTTACAGAGCAGCCATCAAGTGTTAGACAGTGTTCTAGGTTATTACTTGTGGGGGTTTTAGGTCCGATAATTAACACCTCTGTTTTTTTCAGAATTTAGCAGTAAGAAATTACTCATCATCCAGTTTTTTATATCGACTATGCATTCCATAAGTTTCTCAATTTGGTGTGTTTCACCGGGCCGTGAAGAAATATAGAGCTGAGTATCATCAGCATAACAGTGAAAGCTAACCCCGTGTTTCCTAATGATATTTCCCAAGGGTAACATATAAAGCGTGAAAAGTAACGGCCCTAGTACTGAGCCTTGAGGAACTCCATACTGCACTTGTGATCGATATGATACCTCTTCATTCACTGCTACGAATTGATGGCGATCAGATAAGTACGATTTAAACCATGCTAATGCACTTCCACTAATGCCAACAAAGTTTTCTAGTCTATTCAAAAGAATGTTATGATCAATAGTGACGAACGCAGCGCTAAGATCCAGTAGCACTAATAGAGAGATACAACCACGATCAGATGATAAGAGCAGGTCATTTGTAACTCTAATGAGAGCAGTCTCAGTACTATGATACGGTCTAAATCCTGACTGGAAATCCTCACAGATATCATTTTTCTCTAAGAAGGAATATAATTGTGAGGATACAACCTTTTCTAATATCTTTGACAGAAAAGGGAGATTCGAGATCGGTCTGTAATTAACTAGATCTTTGGGGTCACTTTGGGGCTGTATCCGATATCGCCCCCTATACCCTCAAATAGTGCACTGTATTGACCCGAATATAAGACAATGTTTTTTTCTTGGAAATACATCTGAAAAAACGCGGTTGTCTTATATTCAGGGTCTAGACTTTGACATGTCAATAATACACCCACGACAATAGGTAGCACCAAACATGCATAAAACTAGTGTGCCACAAAATATGTAATGTAATGTGTGTTGTAAAGATCGCGAGTGAAAACAAAAGAAAAAGAAAATGCTTACAGTGGCATGAGTCCTGACTGTCATGTTAGCCTGATGGGAACAAATTTCCTCTGTAAGTGATTTTAAAACATAAGACAGTACCCAGATTTTAAGACTACAATTAAGATTTCACTTCTACTGTTAATAAAATTTTGGTAGGCTATTATGAGATGGATGGACTAAATGTTCTATAATTCAGATGGGCTACCTGTTATTTTTATGGTATATCAAAAAGTGTATATTTTTAAATGTCATTGTTGGTACATTTTACCAGTATTTACCATACTTTCAAAACAAAAATGAAAATAGGAAAAATATGCAATATGAAAATAATTTAAGAAAAAAATGTGTTTTACAGAGAGAGAAAAAAAACAAACAAGAATTGGTTTTCAAAAAGCCTTTTTCCAAAAGGTACATCTGGAAAAAGGGGGGTACGTCTTATAATCAGGGTCGTCTTATATTCGGGTCAATACTGCCCAGCGGGCACAAAACAGGCACACAACGTCATAAGATGTTGATATTTGGTTAAATTTTGGTTGCGACGTCGGGTGACCAAAATGCAATGTAAATTCAACGTCTAATGTCAATGTTAAATTGATGTCCAATACCGACGTCAGCTGACGTTGAGATTTTGTTGTTTTTAGGTTGTGTAACCAAAATCCAATGTTAAGTCAAATATTGACGTCTACCCGATTTTCATTTTCAACCAAAATTCAACGTCTGTATGACATCATGTCCAACGTCAACCTGACGTTACATAGACGTCTGGTGCCTGCTGGGTGTATTTTCTTTTATTCTTACTGTTCTTTAGTAGAGCATAGTCAAGTATTGACCTCTTTTTTTCCGAAACTAGTTTGCCGTTTTAATTCAGATTCTGTCTGTGCAATGAATTCTCAGTTTTTCTCAAAGGTGAGGAGGTAACTGTTGTTGCATACATATGACACCTTGTTTGTTAAACAAATCAGATGTTCAGTCATGTTTACCAATGCTAAACTCTTCCGTGAGCACTGCATCATGCTTCTATGCAAATCTTATATGCTTTCACTATTTCTTATATCCCTCCATGTTCTAACATGTACTGTTTTGGACAATGTTTGAAACTTTCTCATATAATTGCCCCATTAATGAATTGCTTGTTATTAATTTGTAAATTATTCATTTGTATTTCCCTTTGGTTAAAAAACTCCATCTGCTGCTTTTTGAGGTTTTGAGGAACAATAATAAAAAAAAATCATAGGTTTTTCAAGGCTTTTTAAGTGAAGCACATTTTATTTAATTGTATTTAAAATAGAATTCATTTAGTTTTTTTTTACAGAAGAGGATTAGGGCCAAGTAATAATAATATATACAACCCCAAATCAGAAAAAGTTGGGACAGTATGGAAAACGCAAATAAAAAAAGAAAGTAGTGATTTCTAAATTTACTTTGACTTGTATTTCATTGCAGACAATATGAACACAAAATATTTCATGTTTTGTCTGGTCAACTTCATGTCATTTGTAAATATACATCCTTTCCAGTCATTCAGACCTGCAACACATTCCAAAAAAAGTTGGGACAGTAAAGCATTTACCACTTTGTAATGTTGCCATTCCTTTTCACAACACTTAAAAGACGTTTAGGGACTGAAGACACCAAGTGATGAAGTGTTTCAGGTGTAATTTTGTCCCATTCTTCCTGCAAACAAGTCTTAAGGTGGGCAACAGTACGGGGTCTTTGTTGTCGCATTTTGCGCTTCAAAATGCGCCACACATTCTCTATTGGAGACAGGTCGGGACTGCAGGCAGGCCAGTCAAGTACCCGTACCCTCTTCCTCCGCAGCCAGGACTTTGTAATGTGTGCAGAATGTGGTTTTGCATTGTCTTGTTGAAATATGCATGGACGTCCCTGGAAAAGATGTCTTCTTGAAGGAAGCATATTGTGCTCCAAAATCTCTATGTACTTTTCAGCATTAATGGTGTCATCACAGAAGTGCAAGTTACCTTTGCCAAGGGCACTGACACAACCCCATACCATGACAGACCCTGGCTTTTGGACTTGTTGCTGGTAACAGTTTGGATGATCCTTTTCTTCTTTGGTCCGGAGCACACGGCGTCCATTCCTCCCAAAAAATACCTGAAATACTGATTGCAAACTGGCGATCCTCGGCCCATCTTTGCTCCTAAAGGACTAGAACTTTCTTGGATGCTGCTTTTGTACCAAATCATAATTACAATCACCTGTTGACATCACCTGTTTCAAATCACATCATTATTTAACCAATTTACCTCATTACTAGCCCTAAATTGCTCCTGTCCCAACTTTTTTTGGAATGTGTTGCAGGTCTGAATGACAGGAAAGGATGTATATTTACAAATGACATGAAGTTGACCAGACAAAACATGAAATATTTTGTGTTCATATTGTCTGCAATGAAATACAAGTCAAAGTAAATTTAGAAATCACTACTTTCTTTTTTTATTTGCGTTTTCCATACTGTCCCAACTTTTTCTGATTTGGGGTTGTATAAAAAACATCTTGAGGTCAAAGTTGTTAAATTTTTAAATGCAGAGAATAAACACACTCGTGCCATGTTCATTTCATCTTGTTGGACAGTGTCTAAAAAAAGCATCTGCAGTGCTGTCCAACGAGATGAAATGAACATGACACGAGTGTGTTTATTCTCTGTATTTTAGTTCGACTTTTTTCTCAAAATTTTACGAGTTTTTTTCCTTGAATGTAATAACTTTTTTCTTGTAATTTAATGAGTTTATGCTCAACATTTTATATAGACTTTTTTTCTCTAAATTTAACAAGTGTTTATTTTTTATTAATTAAACGACTTTAATCTTGAGATGGTTTTTTCTTTTATTATTTCTTGGCCCCATTTGCTTACTGTTGTTCTGTGTATTGTTTGTTGAGAAATAAATGCAAAAGCTGAGGTTTTTTTTTAAGGGGGGGGTGTTGTTCCATCATCAGTCTTCACAAATATACATGATCACTACTCTAAACTGATGGTGGCATTTTGTAAATGTGGCCAATCACATTTGCATTAGTTTTCTTTTAAATTACATTTACAAGACAAGCCTATAATAGCAGAAATAAGCTTTTTTTAGAGAAATAAATTCCCTTATTAATGAAATTATTAATGAAATGAAATAATGAGAAAAATATTTAATGTTGTTTAATGTAGTTTTATTAGTTTCATACATATTACATCCATACACAGTATTTTGTTGTAACGACACAAATAATCTCAAACTTTACAGGGTTTTACGTGATTCTTTGATTCTTTTGTGTGGGTATGGAAAAGGGTACAAAAAGCAGACATTTTCGCACGTTGAATATCGTTACACACTACTGCCTACCCATGGTCTCTGGGATGAAAAGCTGTGCAGGACCACATCTGCCCACAAAGCCCACATCCTTCAGTCCAGAGTAGAGTGTTTACTAGCAAAGTGTGCTGTAGGGAAGGCTCCAGCTGCCCACAGTGAATCTCAGGCCCATCCTTGACTTGAGATGTCTGAACCATGTTGAACCTTAAGCGCTCTGACACACCAAAACGAAGTTCGGCCAAAGTCAAGCTGTCAACACTGAGCATGCTGAATCACATGACACCGATGGCGAGAGAGAAAACTCTGATTGGCTGTTCAGTTTAGGGAACAAGTTACATTAGTGCATTAGCATAAAAGCAAAAGTGATGAAGGCAAGCAAAGAATTTGAAATGGCGCAGACAAAAGGCTGTTGTGATTTAATATCATCTTACCTGAGAATTTATATATATATATACAGGTATATATATTTATACACACACACACACACACACACACACATACATATATATATATATATACGTATATATTGTGACGGGAGGAGCAAACGACAGACACAGTGAGTGTGGCGTCAGGCCTCGGAGAGGCTTTTATTAAACAGAAATAATAAAATAAAGTGTCCAAAGGGGATTAAGTGTCCAAAATAAACAGGGGATCTGGTGTCCTCGTCGTGCTGCGCGGGTTGTGAAGGAGGGGCAGTGTTCTGGAAGGAAGGGTCCAGGTAAGGGGCGGAGTCCGGTGGCCATACGCGCTCCCCCTTGGGTCCGGGGCGCGAGGGCGGCGGCTTCTATCGGCGGCTTCGTCCTCCTTTGGGCCCGCGGCGCTTCCAGGGGTACGGCCCGGCATCCTGGCCCGTCAGCCGTCTCGCGGGTGTGGTCCTCCGCGCTCGACGCTCCCTTCCTGGACCCACGAGGACACCAGCGTGCATGCACGGGGAAGAGACCGGTCTCCAGAGGAGAGGCGCAGCCGGCATATAACAGCGGCGGTGATGAGGCTCCATTCACTTCAGGTGTGTGCCTCATCACACGCCGCCAGACCTGGCTGTTTCAGCGCCCCTCCTCTCTCACACACCCACTCCTGTCGGGAGCCTGGTGAAGGGCGGCGATTAAGGGACGGGGAGTGCTGATAATTAGGGGGAGGCAGCTGACTCGTCACAATATATATATGTGTGTGTGTGTGTGTGTGTGTGTGTGTGTCCAATTTGGTGAATTGCCTTTACCTTGAAATCATGAGTGTAGTTATCAATGTCATTACCTAGCTGTTGCTAATTCCTGATTTTACAGAGGCAAAAAAAAAAGGAACAGCCATGGTCGGATTGGTCACAATTAAATAAATGAGCAAAAATGTATTCTTTAATGAATTCATCTAACTGTAATGGTCAAGTGATGTCTCGAAATACATATGCCCATTGTCTTAAAAGCTACTTGAACAGGAGCATTAAAGATATTAAAAATTAAAAATACACTCTAAATGATACTTTCTAAACTTGATAAAGGACACCAATTATTCATTGAGCAGTAAATGTTTGATTATGAAGGTAAGTATTCTTCTATTGTTCAGCCCAGCTTACGTTAGTGGAGAAGTGAGGTTAACAGTAATTTAGTTGTTAGCTCTCTCATATTCTTGATCAATTACTATAATGTAGTCTGCTAACTCTTGTTGCAATTGTATTTCCATATTACTGATGTTGGTGTAGGGAGTGAAATTATTTCCTTTATGAAATTAACTCCTGATAAAGCCAAAAATCAGGAATTCACAGATACCATGCAATAAAACCATAAAAGTAATCTGGAGAAGAGATCTCCAAAGACAACAAACAGCACCACTCCCCTTGTTCATTTACGACCCCACTGCTCTCCCTGCCCTCACTGCCTCTGACTCTCCCCCCTCACTCTTCTTCCCCAAAAGCAAGAATGTCCATATGCCACAAACGTTATATCTTGTTTTTTCCTTTTCATGTTTGATATAATTTTAAAGGTCACTGTGCGATTGGTAAAATGGTCTCAATTTCACAGTAGTCACTTATATTATGAGAAATATTGAAAACTTAAGTGAATTCTGTACTTCTGTTGTGGACGGTCTCCTTTCAAAATCTGATAAACATTGCTCTACAGGTGTGACCATTTGGGGCACGAGAACAGCTCCTACTGAGGTTTCTCATCCCCCATACACAGGTGTAATCTGTGGGGGCCGAGAATAAATGTTTATGGCCCTTTTGTTCTGGTAGTATTTAAGGGAAAGTTGCAAATCAGTCATTGCGATTCTGTAGCCAGATCAGCCCATAGTGTGAAGTGTATTTCATATGCTCCATGCTATGTATCTTTCTGAAGTCAGGTATACATTTTTACTCTTAGATTCATCTTTGAACAACTGATGTTATGTATTTTCTTATTTTTGAATTGGCTTCTTATTGTTTAATTATATAATTGGCATGATACGTTTTTACCTGACTAATAAATTGTTATATTTGATTTATTCTGATCTCTTCTGAAATAATTTTTTCAAGTAGATTAATGTGTAGTGGTATTTCCGCGAATCTGAGTTCAGGACAGATCACACCAAGCACCAATGGATGAACCATGGGGAGCACCATGAGGGAAACTTTGGATTTCTGACTGTCACTGGCTTAACACGGTGTAGCTCTCGTGGTTATAGGAAAAAATACACTTTTTGTTATGAGTATGCAGGTGCAGCTCACTTAAAGGTATTATAACCACTCTGCATCCTCTGAGTAAGTTCAGAACTGTTGAGTTTGTGTCCGTGCGTTCACTGTTAGCCGAGTGAATTGCTAAGCGGTTTTATTTTTGCATTAACTGCTTTGCATTGTAACCAATAAAATAAGAGATTTTATTGTTACTATTGCCTCCCGTGAGACTTTACTTTTAACTACAAACTGAGCCTCAAACAAGAACAACCACAAGGGAGTCTTCTACGTCATTCTTGAAGGACTTCAACCTGTGGGCGGGTGAGTGCTTCATGGTTTAGGCTAGATTCCACTATCCTTACCCTACCTGAATAATCATAGGGTTAAAGGCGTAAGATAAAAGGACACACCGAGTAACATGGCGCCCAACTTGCAGGGCTTGAGGTTTGAGTTTTAAGTTGAAAGTCTAGAGTCTTTAAGTTCCAGTCTAGAGAAAGGACTTGAAGGGCCAGGAAACGGGGTTGCAACCCATGAGACCTAGCGGGGTCTAGAGGGGCTATAGAGTTGAAAAACCTGAAGTAGGGGATGTTCTACTATGACAGGTAAAAAAGCCCAGAGGAAATCCACAGGGTAAGAGCCTGGGAGAAAAGAGCCTTGAGGGCAGAAACCTCAGTCCAGGAAATAGAGCCAGGTCAGATACTTTTATGGTTACCGAGTAGGGATGGACTACAGAGAGGAGACTTTCAAGAGTCAGAAGTCGGCCTAGCAGTCATACAGTGGGCCCTAGAAATAGGAAGCCACTATGAGCAGGAAGTGGTTATACAGTGTAAAACCTCAGAGGCAGAAGGAATAATGAGCGCGGTTCGTAAAAAGAACCTGGGCAAAATAAACTGTACACTATGAATGGGAAAAAACTGAAGAAGTCTCGGGGTGAGACTCCTGATATGGAAAAGATTAGGATATACAGAGAGGAAATGACAGACTTTCAAAATGCACATAAGTTCCTGCTTACTTTACCACCCGTAGATGATGACAGAGATAGTGTAGTCACAGTAGCAGATCTACACCCACCTCGGTCGGCTATTACAGAAATACCGTTACAGTGGATAATGATCCGAATGTATGAAGGCTGGACAGAGAATACCTCAGGAGGTATGGTGGTAGTAAATGGAAATCCACAGATGATTAAAGGATCAGGAATAGCTGGAGCAGTTTTTGGGTGTTTAGGGGAAGAAACTAAAGATATAGAAAGAAATAGAGAATATGAGGTTTAGATTAGGTCCTCAACAAACTGGAACAATAATTACTAGAGGTTCTCCAAAATCAGAGAGTATGGCACATACTATAATGACTGACTGTAAAACACAGCCAAGTAGTAAAGAACAAGCTGAAGAAGAGAGCAGATTGTTAATAAGAAATAAATAGGGAAGCTGAGAGTAGAGGAAACTGGGAAATACATATGACTGCAATGAGTCCAGTTATAGAGGTTCTTATATCTGGAATAATAGAAATGTCTCAAGAAAACCAAGTAACTATAAACCTCATTGTTAAAGAGAGAGAACAAGAGGAAATAAAGAATATAATTAAGAGACAAAAAGAGATATGTGGAAAGGCTAGGACTATCAGAATGTATAAACACCTCACAACCTACAGCACCATTTATTGAGGATTTTGAACGTAAAATGACAGAATATCACTCTCAGGGGTCAGGAGAATGACTGTCAGATTCAGATGAGCAGGAAACAAAGGACAGTAACAGTAGTGAGTCATCAGAAGATGATCTTAGAGAAGTAAGATTGAGAAATAAGAGCAGGCAAGTTAGAGCAAGTTAGAAAAAGAGTGTTACATCAAATAAATAAGATAACCATTTCTTACTAAGTGTAAGTAAGTTGTTGTTGTTGTTTTAAAACATGTGGGCTTGGCTCCGTGTTGATCTCTGTATAGGTTGTTTATTCAGTTTTAGTTTTATTTAATTTGAGTTATTTAGTACTTCATACTACATGAAAATGAAATAATATTTATATTTAATGTATTTTTTTATGTATGTATATGTATATGTGTATGGCTGTACACATGTAGTTGTTTTTTGGTGTTTGGCTTAGTGTTATGTTAGAAGCATTATTATACTCTTACCTTTTGTTGTTTTAACATTTTGAATTGTTTTTAGCTTTCATTTAAATGTTTAGTATTGAAATGTTGTTGTATGCATTTTTTCAATTTTATTTAATTTCTTTATATTCTTCAATGTGTGTATTTAGTATTTTCAGAGTTTTCACTTTCAGTTTTGATTACTTTTTCTTATTTGTAAGTCGCTTTGGATAAAAGCGTCTGCTAAATGACTAAAAGTAAAAAGTAAGTAAAAGTAAATAACGATTAGCCTGAAGTTAATATTAAAGGTATAAAATACAAGAATCCTAGCAGCAGTGATAGATGCAGAGTAAAGGTGTGATCAAAAAGTAATCGGAGGACGCAGTTTAACTTATGGTCAAATGAGGTCAGCAAGTAGATCTTCATCAGCCAAAAGCATAGCTGGGGCAGAAGGATGGACAAAGTCTGGTAAGCAGGCTGTATTCCAGGAAGGATATTCAGAGAACAGACAAGGCGAGTCAGGATTAGATCATCCACACCAGTTCCAGTGAACAGGACAACTCCTAGATACCTCAGATTTAATGCCTCAAAAGAGTCAAAGAGAAGAACAGGTTGATTTATAATCTAAATTATTAAAGTTAAACTTAACTGAGGATGTAAGGCAGTAGGTAGGAGGCAGGAAACAGGACGAGGACCTCAGTGTTTACGCAAACCACATTATAAAAGCAGCTGAAGCTGCAAGACTTGGCAAAGATTCAATCACCAGGTTAGTGCACACTTGTACAGGCCATGCTGTCTCTGCAGAGGCATTAGAGAGGGCACAAAAATTGACCAGGACAGAGGATAAATTTAAACAGTGGAAAAAAGATTTAGTTGAAGCTCAGAAAGTTGGTGTACCAATATTAAGTATGTGGTTGTCAACAGAAGATGAAATCCCTCATGAGGACAAAATTAGGTTGTTGCATGAAGTACTGCCGAATTGAGGCAGTAATTAAAGCAAAAGTAGCCCCTACCAAGTATTGAGTACATATACAGTAAATGAACATACTTTCCAGAAGACCAACAATTCACTAAAAATGTTTTTTTTTTTTTATTGGTCTTAAGAATTATTCTAATTTGTTGAGATAGTGAATTGGTGGGTTTTTGTTAAATGTGAGCCTATATCATCACAATTAAAAGAACCAAAGACTTAAACTACTTCAGTCTGTGTGCATTGAATTTATTTAATACACGAGTTTCACAATTTGAGTTGAATTACTGAAATAAATGAACTATTCCACGACATTCTAATTTATTGAGATGCACCTGTACATGAAATACACTGATTCTGAAAGGCATTCATAAATAGTTTTACTACAGCTGTTAATATCAGTTTGGAGGAGAGCATGACAAATTTTGTTAAGCTGTTTTGAAAACCACCATACATTAAAATCTGTAGTGTAGATAAATAAATCTATGTGACCCATGTGACCCATGTAAGGGGGGAATCCCCCCCCCCAGTTTAAAAAACGAAATTCAAGCCCTGGTGTTGAAAGTTGTCTGGAAGACTCGGAAGTCTTTTGCCCAGGCCTGCATGTGCAAACTCTAGGTCTTCTGAGCCTTTTGGAGTGAAATCTGTTCTTTTTCACACAGGTTGCAGGTGTTGACATGAAATGTCTTTTCCCCCTAGGCTTATCATTTTGAGACTATTTCACCACACATCAAAGAAGAGAACAATTTGAGACTTACGCAAGACAAAAAGAAACAAACACCTTATTATCAATTTTCTCAATGACATGTGATCTTTCAATACAGTTAGGGTTACAACATTTTAAAATCGGGGATTTGGTTACCTTCTTAGTGCCTGCCTCACCCTAGTCTGTGAACCAGGTGGGGGTGGAAGCAAAGGAGAAGGGGCACTGACCGATTTGTTTCATAACCTTTTAAAAAACAAATAAATTTACACTTCGTTATGCTTTTAAAGTACATATGCTGTTAATCTCTCCTGCACTGAATAATTTCAGAACAAATAACGTTATATGATTTCAGAGCCTTCAGAGCAAATAAAGAACAACAGCTTTTATTTTTCATCACACACTCGTGGAGTGTGAAACAGATTTTTCTATCGAATGCAGAAACTGAAAATGATCACTTTAGTACATAAAACTGATAAAGTTATTGGCTGCAAGCAGGCCAAATCTGTAGCCAGGCCACCGGGAATTGTCTGGGTTTTCCGATGCCAAACGCAGGCCTGCCTGACACGAGCGGACCGATGCGACGCGACAAAGGCCACTCGTGTCCGGTGTAGATATGGTGTTACATCTGCATGTTCGAGATGCACGATGCACTCATACAGCAAACAACTTTTGGAGTGAAATCTGTTCTTTTCACACAGGTTGCAGGTGTTGACATTAAACGTCTTTTCCCCCTATGCTGATCATTTTGAGATTTATGAGAACATACCAGGTAACTGCCTATTTCACCACACATCAAAGAAGAGAACAATTTGAGACTTACGAAAGTCAAAAAGAAGCAAATACCTTATTATAAAATTTCTCAATGACATGTGATCTTTCAATACAGTTAGGGTAAAAACATTTTAAAATCGGGGATTTGATTACCTTCTTAGTGCCTGCCTCACTCTAGTATGTGAACCAAGTGGGGGTGGAAGCAAAGGAGAAGGGGCACTGACTCTTGCCCTAACTGAAGGGATGGAAACTGTTGTGCTGTTCTCTGCTCTCGACGAACTTGGAGACAGGTCCCTGGCTAAAACTTCTACGAGAGCTCTCGCAGCAGATTCCACCTCCGATGACAATGCCTATCAAAAGCTCATTTTATTATCACTATACACTACCGTTCAAAAGTTTTGGATCAGTAAGACTTGTAATGTTTTTTAAAGAAGTCTCTTATGCTCATCAAGGCTGTCACTTTATTTAATCAAAAATACAGAAAAAACAGCAATCTTGCAAAATGTTATTACAATATAAAATAATGGTTTCTATTTTAATATACATTAAAATCTAATTTATTCCTGTGATCAAAGCTGAATTTTCAGCATCATTACTCCAGTCTTCAGTGTCACATGATCCTTCAGAAATTATTCTAATATGCTGATTTATTATCAGTGCTGGAAACTGTTGTGCTGCTTAATATTTTTTTGGAACCTGTGATACTTTTTTTCAGGATTATTTGATGAATAAAAAGTCAGTACGACACCACCCTTATCAGCCTCATTCAGGATGGTGACGAGTCTGCCTACAGACAGGAGGTTAAGGAGCTGGCTGTCTGGTGCAGTCTTAACAACCTGGAGCTGAACACGCTCAAAACTGTGGAGATGATCGTGGGCTTCAGGAGAAACCCCCCTGCTCTCCCCCCACTCACCATCATGAACAGCACTGTGACTGCAGTGGAGTCATTCAGATTCCTGGGCACCACCATCTTTCAGGACCTGAAGTGGGACACTCACATTGACTCCATTGTGAAAAAGGCTCAGCAGAGGCTGTACTTCCTTCGTCAGCTGAAAAAGTTCAACCTGCCACAGGCGCAGATGACACCATTTTACTCAGCTGTTATTGAGTCAGTTCTGTGCTCCTCTATAACTGTCTGGTTTGGGTCAGCCAGTAAATCAGATTTAAGAAGACTGCAGCGAACTGTTAGGACAGCAGAAAGGATCATTGGTGTGCACCTGCCCAGCCTTCATAACTTGTACAACTCCAGAGTGAAGAAACGGGCATGTAACATCATCAAAGACCCCTCTCACCCCGGACACAACCTGTTTTCACTTCTCTACAGATCTCTGTGCACTAGAACATCTAGGCATAAAAACAGTTTTTCCCCCTATGCCATCTCCAGCCTAAACAGCTAACACAGGAATTATTACCTGTGTTCTGTAATTCATGCCTGTAATTCATTCTCCATCTCTAATTATTGCCTCTCTCTCAAGTACTATGTAAAATACATATGCATATTTTTCTATACAGCTGTATATATATACGTATATATATTATAGTCAATAATGCACAAATCTGTACATAAATCTTCTGTTCCAGATTCAAACACATTATTATTTATTGTTAAGTCTTAAATGTTTCTGTTCTCGTGTCAGGTATGTATACAGTATACTGTATGTATTTATGTATGTATGTACCAAGAGCTTCTTAAAAACCACAACAAATTCCTTGTGTGTCTGCGCACACTTGGTGAATAAAGCTGATTCTGATTCTGATATCATTTACAAAAAGCGCTTTTGTAGAAAGGGATCTAATATTCAATAAGCCAAGCTTTATCATTTGTTTATCTGTATTACATCTGTTTTTTTATTTGTTGAACATCAATTAAACTGTTACCCTTAAATTGGTTTAGATATTTTCTGTATTTTCTAGTTCGGGGAACAGACACAGTCTCTATAGTGTGATATCTAGGTGAAGGAGTCTCTATGTGCTGAGAATTAACTGACTTCTGTGACGTGAGGCGGCTAGCAGACGGTCGGTTTAGCCAGTCTGTCTGCTTCTTGACCTGGGCTCCAGTTAGTCAAATACGAACTCTAAGACTATGTGCCATATTTCTAGAGAGTAGAGCGGCACCACCCCAGGAGGGATGAACACCATCTCTTTTCAACAGGTCAGGTCTGCCCCAAAAACTCGTCCAATTGTCTATAAAACCTGTTATTCTGCGGGCACCACTTAGACATCCAGCCATTGAGTGACGACAGTCTGCTATGAATCTCATCACCCCAGTAAGCAGGGAGCAGGCCAGAGCATATTACAGTGTCTGACATCGTACTTGCAAGTTCACACACCTCTTTAATGTTTATACAAATTATGTAAACAAATGTTATAATTAGTGGTTAGGTATCTGGTATTATTTTTGTCCCCATTGTGTGAGCTTCCTGTGCAGCACTGTGGTCAATTTATTTGGTCTTATGTGCTTTATAAATAAATTGGAATTGGAAAACTAACGAAACTGTGTTCATTTTAACCAACGTTTTTAGAGCGTAAACACAAAGCCCTGTAAATTGTATATAAAGGGCAATCCAGTCTTCTGGTGGTTACAGTTTATTACTGTGTGATCTTATTTTTAATTTTGTATCTCTTTAACGTACTAGAAAAAAAGTTTAGTTCATACTCAGCATTAAAAATGTCTAAACCATCTACATATTAGTCAATGTGTGAACATCCAATTAAGCAAGAATTGGAGAAAGGAGAACTTTATTTATTTTTAAAGTTTCCGATTCATTTTCTGCAGAAAATGAATAAAATACGTAAAATACGTTTTGTATGATCCAAAAATGTATTTAAAAAAATAGCAAGCACTACATTTTAGCTTGTATGATTTCTGTGCTAAATTACCTGCACATTCCTTCAAGTTGAATGTTGAGTCCATTGATAAGCATCATATTAACTTACACCCACGTTGGTTCCGTTTCCATTAGGCTACATGAACTGGTTTTCCCTAGATGTGTCTCAACCTGTGTATGAAGAGAATGTGTATGAAGAGAATTATTAAATAACAGTTGGTCAGATATTATTGGGCTATACTTTCTCAAAAACAACAGAATTGGTTGTTTTCTATGGTGTTTAACTGTTTAAATGGAAAATAGTTAACTAGTTAAATGGAAAGATAGTGAGCATCAGAGTTTGATTTCTTTACATAGATTATGTAGCATGATTTTATGTAGAAAACAAAAAACAACTTTAGCTGGGGCCACATTACAGAACATAAGAGTTTCTGAAGAATTCTCATGCTTTTCCAGTTTCAAAATAAACACAAGCACCATGAAAGCATCATACAGATCGTAGACAACCAGAATGTGTTTTTTACCGCATGGGCGCTGCTGCCGCCGCGTCTGCAAACTGCATTTGCAGCTTTTGACTGCTGAGTGGTGCTTTAACCACAAGTTATCAAGCGAACGCATCACAGCACATTTTCACAAATAGCCGTCAGCTTTACCTTGCTGATATGTTACATTTAACGGCTGCAGTCGGTGGAAAATGAAAGAAAAACACTGTAGTTAAAATAATTCATATTCACAGAAGCAAATGTAGTACTTATGAAGTTATGTGCGTTTCTTATTTAGAACAAATTCAAGCAGGATAAATGTCAAGCCTATGAGCCTCTGCTTATATTTACACTGAGCTACACAGTATTGCACCATATTTTAGATTTGAAACATTTAGCAGGTGTGCAGTATTATTAATATAATATGAATCATGTGTTATATTCCCTAAAAGAAATGGTTGTTTACTTTCCATTGGAGCATTAAAAGTGGTAGCCTGTTTCAGTAGGGATTTACTGTATATGCAAAATGTCAATCTTCTCACATTACTTTTTGTCACAAATACATTTTTAATTTATATTTTAAAATTGCTTTAATAAAACAGCATGGATTTTTGTCACGCACATACTTTGTCATTCGCTACCTGTCCTTTATTTTGACAGAGAATTACGTGGGAGAAAATATCTGTCTACGAATTAAGAAATTGTTGCGTATTTTTATGAATTATTTCCTTTATTTTAGTAAAACGTGAGGCACTGTATGATTTCGTTCCCATTATTTAGGCCTAACTAAAAGAAGAACCGAATGAATTAAACCTGGCCATGATTTAAAACTGAAAAAAAGGGATGGGTTAATAAAACGTCCTCAAGTTTAGTCAAGTCGAGCTTTATTCTCATTCCGCTACATGTGTGGACATACAGTGAAACGAAATGTCGTGTCTTGCAGGACCACGGTGCTACATAAATAAACATAAATATAAACATACAACACTAGACGGAAGAACAATTTTTAAACCTATACATAACTAACTTACTGAAAGCGGTAATCTAACTATACATATTATAAATCAGGGATGGGCAACTGTATAGGGCCCGCAATGTCTTTTAGGACGGCCCGCTGGATCATATTAGACTCAGATGATAAATTTTAAAATATTTGAAAAGTAAGTCACGTAAATATTGCTTTCAGTTTATGATGTTAATACTATCTCCAACCAGGAGAGGTTGCTATCCAGCCGCTCCCCGTTTTAATTTCAGCGCAGTAGGATGTAAACTCTAATGTAAACATTCACTAACATTAGCAAATAATAAATGGAAAACTGACCATGAAAACAGTATTTTTCAGTCAAGATGGTAAACAGAATATCTTTTTAACAAGTTCAAAGGAATACCCATACCCATGGATTGTTTGGAAATCTGTATTTTTATTTAAATCGCTATTACAACACTGCTCACAAACAAAGGGAATGCCAAAGCTGCACTTGTCTTGCCTCAAATTTCAAAGGTAAAATATAGTCAACAAAAGCTTTTTGCCAAATGCATGACAGAAATTTTTGCATTAAACTATGTTCTTAGGGTTTCCGCGGGTCCTTAAAATGTCTTCAGTTTAATTGTTTAAATTTAAGGCCACGAAAACTCTTAAATGGTACAAAAAGTCTTAATTAGAAGAGGTCTTAAATTTGGGGACGGAAAGACAAGAATTGCTATATACATTATTATGACAATTAAACTTCAAATAGCTGTGATTTCACTGAATAAACGTGAGTGCTGCACGTTTCAAAGTCAGGCGCTGCTGCTTTGTGCTGTTACCGGGGAAACCGCTATATATATTTCTGCAGTTCCGAAAGTGAAACCTGCTGGCAGAGAATGAATTTGCATTTTCAATAAGCCCGTCTGCTATTATTGCTACATATTTTTAAATGTGTAAAATCGACAAAAAGCTAATGCATTATAAAAATCTAAACAATTAAGATACTAAGATATATGTTATTTAATATAATACTTGATTGATAATAATTGTTTGAATTAATATAATAATTTATACTTTTGACACATACCTTTTCTTAAAAATTATTTAAAGGATGAAATGTGAAGTGCAGGTCTTAAAAATGTCTTTAAAAGTCTTAAAATTTGATTAAAAAAATTCTGCAGATACCCGGTTATTTTATGGTACCATTTGAAACTACTTTTTTTTTTTCTTTTTTTTTGAATAAGTCCTAACAAACTCTCACAAGACTGAGCGGCGAGATTACATACGGAAAATCTAAACAAGAAAAACACAGCCATTGCATACAGAAAAAATCTTAACAATATGATTTTTAGTGAATAAGTTCATGCAAAATAAATAAATAAAAATAAATAATGAAAGTGTTTGAAAATAAACCTCAGTATCTCCAGTTTACAGTTTGGACTCTTCAATCCAAGAGAAAGCAATTTTACTCCACAGTCCTGCAGGTCATTGTTATTAAAGTACAGTTCTCTCAGGACAGAGTTGTAGAGCTGATGACAGACTATCACAAGATTGAGCAGTGAGATTACACTCATGTAGCCTGTGTAGAAATAAAAACCAAATAGTGACATTAATGTGCTTATCCTGTAGGGTTTATAATCTGCCAGTGCCCCCCTGTCAACAAGCTTGGCCCCCCTTTTGGGTGAAATGTGCAGTTTGTCCTGTAAACTATATGTATATAAAAAGAAAAACATCACCAACTGCTAAATTCAAATCTGCATTCTCTGGCTGGCACAGAGCCAGAGACACGCAAGTTTTTAAAGTACTGCGCATTATAACCAATCACATACGATTCTGTTGAGCTTATGAATGCAAGGACCAATCAGAGGCGTTCAGATGAGTCATCGCTGAAACACGCTGTTTCATCACCTTGCGCACTGGCTGACTGAATTCTCTGACTAACGTTAATTCTCTCATCAGAAACAACAAAGTGAAGAAGTACAAATGTAAGTAAGGAATTCATTTCACAGTGTAAACAGCTTTAGAGATTATTATGGCAGTTTTTGTGCGTGCTTGAGCTTGCTGGACTGAAGTAAAAATGTTATTTGATATTGTAAACGTTCTTTGCTCTCTTTTGTACACTGAAAATGTTATAGGCTAATTAGTAACTTACAATGTTTTTATTAAATTCACATTAAATACTTTGCCTATCGCAAATTATAGACCAAATAACATAATCTATAAAGGTGCAAAATGCATTTACTTACACATATTTGAGAATCGAGATATTTCATGATATATTTTAGGGATGTATCGAATTAAAAAAAATAAAAAACTAAAATAAAACCCCTGCTGAAAAAAACAATAGACACCATTACAAAATTAGTAATGGTTTTACTGGTTATAATGGGACTTGTATTGGTTTTACTGGAAACTGTAATGGTGTCTGTTGGTCTCTACTGGTAATTGGTCACCTTCTATTGGTGGCTTGTTAAAACCAATAAATCCTAATGGAATATGTCCCAAAACACACTACAGAAAACCATTTTTTAATGGTTAAATGTTGATGGTTTGTAATGTTTGTAATGGTATTTGTGGTGTAAACCATTAAAATTTTCTGTGATGGTTTTATTTTTTTTTTTTTATTTTTTTCAGTAGGGACATAAGCCTTTATCAGTTATACAGTGGTATTATGGCTGCTGTGTGTCACATGGCAAGCATGAGAGCCCCCCCCCCCCTTTACTCATGCTCCCTCAAAAATAATGAGTGCATTCCATTTCCTCTCATCCTATGCGGGACTGGATTGCACCATCTGCTGGTCGGCCATCTGTTTCCTTAATATATAATAAAATTATTGATTGTATTACAAAACCTCTTTCTATTAAAACTATTTGGAATAGGGAATTATCTGATCTTAATTTATCTGTCGACTGGGAGAGAGTGTGGTCTAATCTCAGCTTAACATCTAAAAATCTGGCTCATCGTCTTATTCACTTCAAGGTCATTCACAGAGCATACATAACTCCTTACAAAAGATTTAAAATGAAACTGCAGTCAAATTTTAACTGCCATATATGTAACACTACATCATCAGGCACTTTTCTGCATATGTTTTGGGAATGTCCTGTCGTCATCAGTCTATGGACACATGTAAACCTGGTTTTGTCATCATTAGTGAGAATTGATTGGTCTGTTAACCCAAGTTTATGTCTTCTTAATGATGATTCTGATCTCTGTATTAGTTCAATGCAAAAGAGAATGTTATTTGCTGGTTTTACAGCAGTGAAGAAGACAATAATTCAGAACTGGTTTACACCACACATGTGTAGAGAGGCATATTGGATCCGTAGCCTCCTGCAAATTGTCTCATGTGAATGTACAACGGCGCGAGTCGGTGGGGCCAGGCCTTCAACCATTGAGGCTTGGCAGTGTTTTTTGTTGAATGTACGTAATTATTTAAAGGAGTAACTTTTTTGTTCTTGTTGTCCTTCCCTCTCTCCCTCCCTTTTGATTGAACCTTGAGATGTTGAGTATGTGTCTGCTGTTTTGTTTTGTTTTATTTTGGATATTATGTTGTGTTGTGTGTGAAAAAAAATAATAAAAATTGTTGATAACAAAAAAAAAATAATAATGAGTGCATGATGCCCCTGACACTACAATACAAAATTATTTGTCAAATAAATGAAACATGATGAAATATTTAATTTAGTTGAAATTGTTATAGGATTACTTCCAGAGATTGCAGTGATACATGACATGGTGAAAATGACTGTATGAATAATACTTACAGTAGGTTCAGATGAATTTTAAAATTTTGCCCCCTAAAACGCACAAGTGGCCTTGTCTGGCCCCCCCAGTTACTGTGGTCTAGAACCGCCCCTGTAGACATATACACATTTTCTTATCCATTCCGGTAATAAATATTTCTGGATAACAATCTTTGGTGTTGGTTGTGTCACTGGTGTTTCATTGCTTGTAAGCTGAAGTCCTGTGGCTCACTTCTTGAAGTAACACCAATGACACAATGGCTTGTAGCGTCGAAATGGAAATAATTTCAAATCTGTTCAAAACTACAGGAATAATATTCCACAAAGAAATTAAGAAAATTTCCAAACATATGAGACAACTTAACCAGAGGGTTTCACAACAGCATTTTTAGTGCTTAAGAGAGTTTTTGGTTTTTGCAGCTCATCTTAATGAGTTCAGTGGATAAGCTGACTTTGCCATCTCACTAAGTCTATGTTGTGTGTTTTTAGAGAAGGCTAAGGAAAGGCTAATAAAATAATTTATTGCCCCCTGTATGCTCTCGTGCACGCTATTGCTTCATGGCTGGCATGGTGAACTGCCCCATTTAGGTTTCTATTGTTCTCACATGACAAACCTTTCACACCTCACACATACCTTTTATCATCATTCTTTTGTTTTTATTCAGCTATTATTAGCCTTTATTCTGGCATTACATGTCTTACCAATCCACATCACTTTGATCGCAATATACATTTAGCCGCCTATTACATTTACATTTATGCATTTAGCAGACGCTTTTATCCAAAGCGACTTACATTGCATTCAAGTTACAGTTTTTTTACATTTTTTATCAGCTCTTGCTTTCCCTGGGAATCGAACCCATGATCTTGGCGTTGTTAGCGCCATGCTCTACCATTTGAGCTACAGGAAAGCTAATTGTCTTGTATTATCAAAAGTCTTTCTAAAAATACAACAAAACATTTTCTTACAAACTTACGTGAATTGTTTTGACCAAATACATCATGTTATACAAGACAATTCATGAGATTAATAGTACATTTTTATTCTAAACTCACTTTAAACCACTATCAAGTGTTTGTAATAATCCCCATTTGTTATCTCATGTTGATTTTGGTTATTGTTTGATTATTGTTATGAATAGGGCTGCCCTCGACTAAGGATTTTTCTGGTCAACTAATAGTCATTCATTTTAAGCATTAGTCAACTAATCACATGTTTATTAATGAACCATTTATCTTTGTTTCCAGGCGGATCATTAAAGAACGCGACACACGTCTCCTGGAAATCCTGTATAATTCAACCAATCTGACGACAGCTCCGAATTTCCTAAAGTGCTTCCACTTTTGTGTGCCATATGCATTAGACGTTCAGCCAACGTTCCATGGGTGTGACTTCTGAGGCTGAGACTACCCACATGAAAAAATACTATAGTAATATAGTAATGTTACTACATTTTCTATAGTAAATTTACTATAGTATTTCCCCCCCACAATTTACTATAGTATCTTTACTATAGTCTGGTTCAAAAACACTATAGTATTTACTATAGTTTTTTTTTACTATATTTTCAATGGTAAATTTATTATAAATTACTATAGTATCCCCCCCACACACAATTTTCTATAGTACCTTTACTATAGTATGTTTCAAAATCACTATAAAAATTATCAAATTTGAAATTAGCTCATTTTGTGCATACAATTTCTCAGTTTAAACATTTGTTATGTTATCTAGGTTCTATTGTGAATAAAATATTGGCTCATGTGATTTGAAATTCTTTTAGTTTTAATTTTATTCAAATTTAAAAAATGTCCCAAAATTTTTCGGAATTCGGGTTGTACGTCACAGGGAGGCAACAGGGAAAAAACCCTATGGTGTAGTCTTTAGGAATTCTACACAAGATTCTCTTCCACCCCTCTTTTGCTGTTCGTTTGAACTCTCAAGCTGATTATGATGGGAGAATCTGCTCAAATTAGGTTGAACTCCTTGTGCTGCATTTTAATTAAAGAGCTACAACGTAGATTATTACTATGAATAACGATATAGAGATAAAGATTTTAACTTAAACAATATAAAGTAAAATAACAATATAAAGTTCAAAGACATTTAAAGGTCCGCTTCAAAATAAATTTTACAAAAATGGAGCATAGCGGTAGTTCTGGCAGGCAATGTTAGTCAAGCTCACATCAGCTGAGACTCAGCTGATCCACGTCTACCTATAGGATCACGACACCAATCATAATTCCCTTCATAAGGTCCCTTCAGTCATTATTCAGCTGATATCACTTCGCTCAGAAATTAATCGACGCCAAATTCTATCTCCATAGGAAGCGTTCAATCAGGATTTTCGACAGGATTCCCACAGAGTATCTCACCAGATTCAAGTTGTGAACTTAAAGCGATTTCGCTGCATTGTTTTTCAAGCTGATAGACTGAAAGCGATCTGTGCGAGCACGGCTCCTCGCAATTGATATAGACACTTTGCCCACAATTCATCACCGAAGTTGTGCTAATATGACTGCACCAACAACTTGCAGTGCAGGTATCCGAGTAAACTTGCAACAGCAAGAAGCTAATGTTAAGCTATTGTTTAAGGCCATCTAATTATCTTGAGATATGCTTGCTGCTCTGGTTATTGGTAATCCTATTTCTTTAGGTCTGACTACTGCAACATGTCGTGTTTAAGCAAGCAACACACTGTTGCATAAGCTTCGAGAGTATTGGTAAGGATTGTCTACTACACCAATGCGGGTTATCAGATAGAGGACATGTATGTCAACGAACGCTAATATCATGGGAGGCGACAACCTGTATAAACATAACTTGAATTATTGAATTATATGACGTGTTATGGAAGCTAAGCTTAGGCTAGACAGAATCTGCAATCTCTAAACCTGTCATTGCTTGCTCTACGGCTTCAGTACGCAGTGTTTGCTACAACTGGCAACCGGGCTGAAATCTAGTGGATTCCGCATCTTAATTTCAGGTTGCATTAAAAAGGAGGTTGCTGCTCTTCTTAGTTGATTATAAAGAAAAGCATCCCTTCGCTGACACTCTCCTTCCGTAAGGCATTCAGTTAGATTGCTATCAGCATTTTGGTTGGGGGGTTCAGCAAATGTTTTTTTTGGGGGGTATTCTGCTCTCCCTGCTCCTATCCATGCTAGGCTGCGTGGATGGGCAGGGAGTGTTTGTCCAGAACAGAACCGGTCCCCAAACCTAAAATGTATGCTAATCGTAATTTATATTGACGATAGTGGTCCTGACAGAAATGAAGCATAGCGGTAGTTCTGGCAGGCCATGTTAGTCAAGCTCGCATCAGCTGACACTCAGTGTCTACCTATAGGATCACAACACCAATCATAATTCACTTCATAAGGTCCCTTCAGTCATTATTCAGCAGCTATCGCTTCGCTCAGGAACTAATCACCCACCTCCATCCCCAGCTCCTCCTCTCGTCCTTGGAAATGAATGTATTTTTTTTTTTTTTTGGCCAAAAAAAAAAAAAAAAATTGAGTCAGACCACTGAATCATGTTGTTAAAGTCCCCCTGTAGTCAAATATTTTATCCCTTAAAACTTATCTTTGATCATCAAAATTACATATTTAAATGTTTTTTTCTTGTGAAAATAATTTTCTCATGCCTTAAAATAGCTTGAATATAACTCAACACCCTTGCCTGATTTACTATACGCTGATCTATGAATATGCAAATTAGCCCCGCCTCCACTCAGTCACACCAGCCAGCGCCTCCTGATCCACGGATAATGAC
Source organism: Schizothorax lantsangensis (assembly GCA_027422415.1). NCBI lineage: Eukaryota > Metazoa > Chordata > Actinopteri > Cypriniformes > Cyprinidae > Schizothorax > Schizothorax lantsangensis. The sequence continues at coordinate 30,046,040 of CM049861.1, read as the reverse complement.
TGATAAAACTATGTTTTTACTAGCGGACAACTACAGTGAATATTGTAACATTCGTTAAAGTTACTTACTTGACAATGTTGTGTCCTCAAAATGCCGTTAAGACTGAATGCAGCCGTTTGTGATTCTTAATTCGCACCCGCGAGCATACACGTGTGAAGTGCAGATGCTGATGCGGGAGAGGTGGGTCTGACTCCGGACTACTTTTACACTATTGCCGCGGGTTATAATGCAAGTTAGCAGTTCTGAAGACTGGTAAACTGGGTCGGGCTTTCTGGGATGGTACTTAAATGGTTCAGGTCATACTTAGAGGGGAGAGGTTATTATGTGAGTATAGAAGAGCATAAGTCTAAGTGGACGTCCATGACATGCGGAGTCCCACAAGGCTCAATTCTTGCACCGCTCTTGTTTAGCTTGTATATGCTCCCACTAAGTCAGATAATGAGGAAGAACCAAATTGCCTATCACAGCTATGCTGATGATACCCAGATCTACCTAGCTTTATCTCCAAATGGCTACAGCCCCATTGACTCCCTCTGCAAATGCTTTGATGAAATTAACAATTGGATGTGCCAAAACTTTCTTCAGTTAAACAAGGAGAACCTAAAGTAGGACCTCTGAGTTCTATTTGTTTGGTTTCTGGCTAGGGACTGTCTGTAAACAAAGGGAGTGCGGGAGGGGGAGAGCGATGTGCTCACTCAGATATGAGTGAGGGACACCAGTAGAAGAAAACTGGTGTCATAATTTAGGTACACCTGTAAGTGTAAAGGTGTACGAGTGCACATCTATAGATTGAGAGATGTGCACAGTCCAGGAAGGACAAAATGCATTCTCTAAGGCAGGGGTTCCCAAACTGGTTCCCAAACTTTCCCATTCCACGACCCACCTAGACAAGTATAATCTATTTCAAGACTCATCAATTGACATTACTATAAGCTTAATCATAATTAAAAGCATAATATGGCAGAAATTAAGTATTTAAGAACAATAACCATTTTCTTTTATAGTACCACTGTGAAATTTCACTACTAATATTTACGTTTTAATTTCTTCATTTACAGACATTAATGAGTCTATGAGATATGTTCATAAAACCTCGAAACGCGCTCATTCTGGTGCGGCTATGTAATCTGTGCTGCGAGTGTTGTTAAATTCATCGCTGGATTCAGTGCAGAAAATGCCTTCACAACCCAACACTTTTTTTCCTTTTTTCTTTTTTAGCAAAGCATAAGAAGCGAAGCAGAATGATTTCAAACAGTTTGGAGATTAAAATAATTGTGAAATAATTGTAAAAACAATAAACAGATGTGTCTCATTTTAAATAAACACTAAAAACAGTAATGACAAATTTACTTCAGCCAGAAATTTACTTTTGCAATGGTTAAATAAATGTTCAGCTATATCTTTGAGCCCTCCAATCTGACTTTGCAGCAGTTGGAATTGAACTGCTGGTTCGTCTGGCCAGAGGAGAACTGGCCCCCCGACTGAGCCTGGTTTCTCCCAAGGTTTTTTTCTCCGTTCTGTCACCAATGGAGTTTTGGTTCCTTGCCGCTGTCGCCTCTGGCTTGCTTAGTTGGGGACACTTCATTTCCAGCAATATCGTCGACTTGATTGAATAGAAACTTTTTGAACTGAACTGAGCTGGACAATGCCATCACTGAATTCAATAATGAAATGCCTTTAACTGAAAATTGAGTGTTTAATCTTGTCATTTTACATTATTGACACTATTTTCCCATTTTGATATTGTGCAGTTGCTTTGTCACAATTTGTATTGTTAAAAGCACTATATAAATAAAGGTGACTTGACTTCAAAAGATTTTTTAACTTTTCTCTCTATAGTGATGATATGGCAAGGCAATAATAGGAAATTTAGTAATTTCTGTTATACTAGCATGTGGAAATGTTTGTATAGTGTTAAAATTAACCCCGCATTTGTGCCCCGCTCAACCCGTACATGTGAAATGCTTTTTACAGACCGTTTATGGATTAAATGCATATGAAGGAACGAAAACAACAAACTCTTTGCATCTCTCGGAAAGATACAGCGCCGAGTTCAAACAGACGATGAATACCTGAAACAGTTTTCACAACATTTGATTTTTCTGGTGTATGAAATCTCATGCAGAACACAGCGCAGTGAAGTGAGCGAGTTTCTTCTCATTAATAATGCAAACCGAGCATTTTAATAATGAACCGTCACTTTGAGACCCTCACTGTTATTACAACTCGTGCACACCCACGCTTCAAAACATGCAATGCATGTTTTAAATCCCAGCCTTGCGATTTGAAAATCGCACTGAACAATATCGCAATTGGTAATCAGTGCCAATCCTAGACTTCTGGGGGCCCTATACGCAAAAATTTGAAAGAATGGACAAAACGCATTTGTCTGTGTTTCACTCCGTCTCAAACCGTGCTCATGGATAGCGCTCGAGAAACAGTATCTCTTCCGCAGCTCGGTAATAGAGCCCTGCACGGGCCAAAAATTTAGGCTCTAGCCCGGCCCGTGTCCGACAACTTATCAGAATTACCGGCCCGGGTCCGACCCGAGCCCGTCTTTTTTTTTTTCCTTCTCCTAAAACAGCTTATACTACTGTTTCAGCTATTAAAGTACTTCAGTTTTGTATGAAATGGCAAAGTGATTGTATTTCGTTTCGTTATTTTATTAAGTTAATTTAGAAAAATGTTTGGAGTAGGGATGTTCATTTTAACCATTTAACCGTTAACCGACCGATAAGAATTTTGACCGATTAATACAATCAGTTAAACGGTTTAAAGTCTCTTTTTTTTTTTTTTTCTTCAGTAATTCAGTAAAGGTTTGCTGCATGGTTAAAATAAGCTACGCCTATAAAAATATATATGTTCTTTAGAGAGAGAGAGAGAAAAAAACATAAATGGCATTTTATTATTTCATTCAGAAATAGGCCGACGCGAATTACAAACATTATAATAAACACTGTAAATATAGCTAGGCTATTTTAGTTCCCCTCACTCCACAACAAATCCTTTCAATTAACAGTAGGCTAGTTAGAAAAGAACAAGAATTAAAAATGTAAGAAGCTATAGCTATATAAACGACAAACCAAAACATCACAAAAATTAACCGAAACTCTGCATTTGTTGCACAGTTTTTCTTTCGTTTTCTTAAATTATTATTTAAGTGAAAATATATTTCTCGTATAGGCCTATTTATTCGTTCTAATGTATATATATCGCCTAGCTTTATGTTTTTCTCCGCTCGTGTTATGGGGTTGACGAGACGTGAGACGAGAGGATCCATTTGCAAGGCTTTATTATTAAACATGGTCGAAACAGGCAGGGACGGACAGTAGCAAACCGGTATAACAAAGACAAGGCAGAGAGTAATCCTAGGGCAAGCGTGGGTCGACGATTGGCGAACAATATCCAGAGGGCTAGGCAGAGAGAATAATCCAGGAGCACGGGCAGGAATCAAAACACAGGAAATCTAACTAGGTAAACAGGGAAACGCTTTGACTGTAGCTAGGCTAAACAATACTCGGCAGTGAGTGGCAGAAAGTCCAGGGTTTATATAGTGTGTGTGTGTGTGTGTGTGATTGGGTGATGGTGATTGTGAGATGGTGAACAGGTGCAAGCGTGATCAGTGTGAACAGCTGTGTTGGTGCAGTGGATGATGGGAAATGCAGTCCTTGAGTGATCTGTAACTGTCTGTGTGGTGTGAAAGTCAATGTGATGGGTGAGTGACCTCTAGTGGTGGCTGGACAGAAGTTCATGGGCCGGATTCATGACATAGCCCCCCCCCAAGGAGCGGCTTCCAGACGCTCTTAAGCAATCTTAGGAGGGAGGTGGAGCGGAGGCGGAACAGGGGGAGGAACGGAGGGCCAGGTCCATGTGGAGGCTAGGGCGGAGAGGATGGAACTGGAACCCACCAGGGCGGAGCAGGCGGATCTGGAGCCCACCAGGGCGGAGCAGACGGACCTGGAGCCCACCAGGGCGGAGCAGACGGACCTGGAGCCCACCAGGGCGGAGCGGGCGAGGCCAAAACCCTCCAAGGCGGAACAGGCGAGGCAGAAGCCCCCCAGGGCGGAACAGGCGAGGCAGAAGCCCCCCAGGGCGGAGCAGACAGTGCAGGGGCACACCACGACGGATCAGGAACCCACAGTAGAGACTGGGACCTAGGAAAAACTGAGACATAAAGAGGAGAAAGAACATCTGGAGCCCACCAGGGCGGAGCAGACGGGACTGGAGCCCTCCAGGGCGGAGCAGATGTACTCCACGGCAGAGCAGAAGACCACCAGACTGAAGCAGGAGACCACCGCAGGAACGCAGACCAGGCAGGAAACCATGACAGAGTCTGAGATCTGGGGGGAACAGAGACAGACAACACAGAGAGAGTAGAGACAGACAACACAGGGAGAGTAGAGACAGACAACACAGGGAGAGCCTTCCTGGTCTCAGGGGCCGTGGCTGAGCAGGTCTGGGAATCACAGGCGGCCTCCGTAGCCATGCCAAGGCAGGACAGGAAATCCCAGATGGCCTCCATAGCCATGACATCAGGGCAGGACATGGAATCACAGACGGCTTCCATAGCAGTGACAGGGCCGGACAGGGAATCACTGACGGCCTCCATAGCCGTGACAGGGCCGGACGGGGAATCACTTACGGCCTCCCTAGCCGTGACAGGGCCGGACAGGAAACCACAGACGGCCTCCATAGCTGTGACAGGACATGACAGGAATTCATAGGTGGCCTTCGTAGCTGTGAATGGGCAGGACAAGGAATCACAGGCACCCTCTATAGCCGTGACAGGACAGGGCGAGAGTTCACAGACGGCCTCCTTAGCCGTGACAGGACAGGACAAGGATTCATAGACGGCCTCCATGGCCGGGGCAGGACAGGGCGAGAGTTCATAAACGGCCTCCATGGCCGGAGCAGGACAGGGCGAGAGTTCATAGGCGGCCTCCATGGCCGGGGCAGGACAGGACGAGAGTTCATAGACGGCCTCCCTGGTCGGGGCAGGACAGGGCGAGAGTTCATAGACGGCCTCCATGGCCGGAGCAGGACAAGGCGAGAGCTCATAGACAGCCTTCATAGCCGTGACAGGACAGGGTGAGAGCTCACAGGCGGCCTTCATAGCCGTGACAGGACAGGGTGAGAGCTCAAAGACGGGTACCACTGACACCTCTGGAGGTTCTGCAGCAGACGCCGCCACCTCTGGAGGTTCTACAGTGGTAACACCAGGGAACAGGTAGAGTTCATTATCAGGATAGGTATAGGGCTCATCAACGGTTCCCTTGACCGTGACATGACAGGCTGAGAGTACATTGCTGGGCCCCACCATGCAAGGAGCTGAAGTGAGCACCGCCGCTTCGGGAGGTTCTGCAGCATGTGCCGCCACCTCTTGAGAAGCTGCGGCGGGTGTCATCACCTGGGGCAGTTCTGAGGTGGTGTACGCAGCCCAAACGCAACATAAGGCGATCCCCATCGTGGAAAGCGCTTCAGACAGGGGAAACAGTTCAGGGACAGGAGGGCTAAAGTGAGTGGATTTGGGGATACCAGCTGCGTGTGCAGACACAAGCGGTGCATCCCTCACACTGGATATCAGACAGGGAACTCGCAGGACTGACCTTAAGTCTCTGGGTGGGATAGGCTCTGGCTGAGGAGCTGAGACGTGAAGAGGCTCTGGCTGAGGAGCTGAGAAGTGAAGAGGCTCTGACTGGTCAGCTGTGACATGGCGTGACTCTGGCTGGTCAGCTGTGACATGGCGTGACTCTGGCTGGTCAGCTGTGACATGGCGTGACTCTGGCTGGTCAGCTGTGGCTTGGTGTGACTCTGGATGATGAGCCGTGACGTGGTGTGACTCTGGCTGGAGAGCTGAGACGTGGTGTGACTCTGGCTGGAGAGCTGTGACATGGCGTGACTCTGGCTGGTCAGCTGTGAGTTGGGTGAGTTCATGATGATCCACAGTGGCTTGGTGTGACTCTGGCTGGAGAGCTGAGACGTGGTGTGACTCTGGCTGGAGAGCTGAGACGTGGTGTGACTCTGGCTGGAGAGCTGAGACGTGGTGTGACTCTGGCTGGAGAGCTGAGACGTGGTGTGACTTGGCTGGAGAGCTGACTCGGCTGACGCTGTGCTTTGGTTGGACTCAACAACTGTGGCTTGGCTTGACTCGGAGATCACTGGTGGCTTGGCTTGACTTGTGACGATCAACTGTGGCTTGGCTTGACTCGTGACGATCAACTGTGGCTTGGCTTGACTCGTGACGATCAACTGTGGCTTGGCTTGAACTCGTGACGATCAACTGTGGCTTGGCTTGACTCGGACTCAACTGTGGCTTGGCTTGGCTTTTTACTTGGCTCTTTCTTTAACATCAGCTGGGACTTGACTTGGCTCTTTAACATCAGCTGGGACTTGACTTGATATGTGACTGGCAGAAATGTTGCTACGGGGTGTTGTTGTGGCCGCCATTTTGTGAGCGTGCTCTAGCGCGGCTGTGATCACACAATTGGGTGCGGTGTCTCGTTCCTCCGCAACCCCCACAGTGAATGCTGAACCCACAGTCCACAGAACATAATCCAGAAAATGACTTAGTGAAAAACGAGGGCCCTTATGAATTATCTTAGCTTTTAACGGCTGGTTAAGGCCATCACAGAAAAAGTCTATTAACATACAGTCCGGTAAATCTGAGCCATTAGCCAAAGCCAAATATTCTGTGATGTAACGCTCAAGTGATCGTGTACCTTGCTTGAGGGCTAGTAACAAGATCGCTGCATCCATACCTGACCAATGTTCGTTGGGAAAGCCGCTGGATCCTTGTTTGGCCGAGTATTCTGTTATGGGGTTGACGAGACGTGAGACGAGAGGATCCATTTGCAAGGCTTTATTATTAAACATGGTCGAAACAGGCAGGGTCGGACAGTAGCAAACAGGTATAACAAAGACAAGGCAGAGAGTAATCCTAGGGCAAGAGTGGGTCGACGATAGGCGAACAATATCCAGAGGGCTAGGCAGAGAGAATAATCCAGGAGCACGGGCAGGAATCAAAACACAGGAAATCTAACTAGGTAAACAGGGAAACGCTTTGACTGTAGCTAGGCTAAACAATACTCGGCAGTGAGTGGCAGAAAGTCCAGGGTTTATATAGTGTGTGTGTGTGTGTGTGATTGGGTGATGGTGATTGTGAGATGGTGAACAGGTGCAAGCGTGATCAGTGTGAACAGCTGTGTTGATGCAGTGGATGATGGGAAATGCAGTCCTTGAGTGATCTGTAACTGTCTGTGTGGTGTGAAAGTCAATGTGATGGGTGAGTGACCTCTAGTGGTGGCTGGACAGAAGTTCATGGGCCGGATTCATGACAGCTCGCAGAAGCGCTGCAGGTGCTTGATGTGATATAATATGTCAGGGGCGGCGCCAGAGAATGTTGAACGCAGGTGCTGAGGGGGTGCTAGATCAATGACGGGGGGAGCTGGGCAATTAATAGTAAATATGACCAAAACAGGTTGTTGTTATTATTATTATTTTATATGAATAATAAAATCGCTGTATAGGCGCATGTCAAATGTTTATGAGGAATGTGGGAGTATTATCGCGCTTAGCTTACTGTATGACATGGGGGCGCGCACGCAATTATTTTTATGTATTTATTTTTTCCTGCGGAAAGAGCTTATACTCCCGTCATTTTTGAATGTGCTTTCTGTCATCTCAAGCAGTCTCCATGAATGGAGCACGTCACAACAATGAACCAGCTCACAGACATAAGAAATAAATCTGCAGAAAGCTTGAAAACCAATAGAAAAAAATAAAAAATCTTCTCTGATTATGTAGTCCGTATAGGTGCATTTCTCTATTAAAGGCACATCAACTGTGGAGATGGCAAGTCTGAGAAAGCATTAGTTTATTAATAAATAATTAAAATGTCTTCTTTTTCCCCGATGCATTCATAATTATTACTTTAGCCGGTGCTTTGCGGCAAGCGTTATGCGTGCGTTTGAGCGTGGAATAATACGCCTAAATGCCTAAATAATAGGCATAAATAATAACCTAAATGGTTATTATACTATCAATTTAATATAAACGTGCAAATAGTTGACTAGAAAAATCTTTAGTCGGGGCAGGCCAACAGTAGGCACTTGGCACAAGGAACCGATCCATTTTTAAAATAAAATGCTGACATTACATGCAACTGCAAATCACGTTATTGCATTGCGGTATTTATGTATGTGTTTAAAGAGTCAAATGTTTTTATTTTATTTCATTTTTATGGGGGTGCTATGGGGGTGCTTTGGTTTTTCTTGTGAATCCTCATGTTCTGTTGCTTGCTGTTTTTTGCACATGTAAAATTAATTCCCGGAATTAGTATTTTTTAATGGGTCACAGACACTTATTCTTTCTAATTTAATTCAGTTCTAATTTAAAATAATCTTGTCGGTTAATGGTTAATAATCGGTTAACGAACGTCAGTTGTCGGTTAGGAAAAATAACCGAAATGAACATCCCTAGTTTGGAGCATTTTTTTATTCGTTAAATGTACGTTTTTGTTTTTTAAAGTAACGACCAAGCGGCCAACAGTGAGTTGATCATAGCCTATGTTTGATCAATTTAGCCTTCTCAAATCATCACGACTTGTCTAAAATTAAATCTATAGTTATAAAACAGCTCCACAATGTTAGTGAAAACGCTTAACCTAGATAAATGTGCACGGACGTATTCGTTTGTGCAGAGAGTGGAAGCTGAACATGCCAGAGCGATCACTTGCATTGGAAACATTTCAAAATACACATCAGTTTTTGCTCATAAAGGTACGAGTAATAGTCTACATTGTTCGGAACTGTAAAGGCTCTACTTTTATTTGTGTGCACTCAACATATCAACAAAACATGATTGTTTATTCTGATCTTTATTCTGCTTGCGTATTCTGTGTAAAGGGAGGAATGGCTCTGTTGGTAATTAATCTTTGTATATCGTCCAGCCCTAAAAACTGTGTGTGTGTCATTTAGCTGCCGCCAAGTGGCTTGTGCGACCCACCTTGTCCCACTCTGCGACCCACAGTTTGAAAACCCCTGCTCTAAGAGACTAAGAGCCCTAGAGGCAATTAGTGCATTTGAAGGTGTAAATACTGAAAGAATGTGAGATGCTAGAAGGGAGGTTCTAGTCGTGAATTGCTCTACCAACTCTAAATTCCTACCATTACAGACAGGGGCACGCTCCGAGTTTTAGTGAATTGGTCAAATATGATGGTCAAAGTAAGTAGGGGGTGAAGTAGTGGAATAGTTAGGTGTTTTGGAAGGTTTTTTTCCACTCACTTAGTGCAGAAGAGTTTGAACAAAGCTTGAGAATATTTGTTTTTAAGTTTCTTGTTTTTATTATTATTATTAAAAAAATATTTTTTCAACTCTCTATTTTTATTGCTGTGATCAATATTATTATTTTTTTATGACTATTTTACTTTCTTTCATGTAAAGCACTTTGAATTACCATTGTGTATGAAATGTGCTATATAAATAAACTTGCCTTGCCTTCTAAATTCACATTAAACCACGGCTTCATGGGTTTTTTGCTCTAATTTATGTTTGGTTTTGTGCTGGTATTGGTATATTTTGCATGCTAGTGACAGGAATCAATCTTTTGACATGATTGGTTATTGGTTTGTGATGCAGCAACCCGAGGGCTGTTTCAAACCGCATTTCTGGGTCAGCTTTTGGGAAACTACAGATTTAAGGAGAAAATACTCCGCAATGGTGTTGATTGGCATATTAAAAACACCACATAGACAAATAAACAACATAAAAAACTTGATTTTCACTACAGGGGGACTTAAAAATAATCAGGTAGAACATTAATGGTATCTGCTACATTTATCATTGATGTTGGTTCTGTACTGTTACCCTAGGGGGGGTATTCTGCTCTCCCTGCTTCTATCCATGCTAGGCTGCGTGGATGGGCAGGGAGTGTTTGCCCAGAACAGAACCATTCCCCCAACCTAAAATGTATGCTAATCGTAAGTTATATTGATGATAGTGGTCCTGACAGAAAGTTAAATTCAAGTAAAGAGTCTACTTTTCAGGTTTTAAAAAAGTTTTGGGATAATAAATTGCCAAAATATGGGTGAAATAATGTTCCATTGTCATTCAATGTAACAAATATTTATGTAAAAACTAAAACACACTTATTCTGACCTGTACATATGAAGAGTTTATTTGCAAAAACAGATTTCAAAAATCATGTTTTTTATTATGTTATCATGTTTTTATTGTGTTTTATTGTGTTAGTTAGCTGTATTTCTTAGTCATTTTTTAACCTTATCAAAAGAAAACAACTGTAGTTTGATTGAGATTAATTGGAAATTTAGATTTTTGAAAATTGTTAAAAACGGAGTTATCTGTTTTTGCAAATGAACTCTTCATATTAAAATATATGTAAAATTATAAAATTACAAGTAGGATTTGGGGTAAAACTAATTAGTCTTTCAATATGTCATAAACTGATTTTTGTGGTAAATATGCCTGACAAGATTGTTACACAATGACATTTTAGTCACTGTTTTCTGCAAATCATGGTAAAATGTAGATTTATTTTTTGTGCAGAAAAAAAAACTACTTATTAAACTACTAAAACTACTTAGAAACTACTTAAACACTTATTGTTTTGATGCTTGAAAACCCTTTTTCGTCTTTGACCAATATATAAATACCATGAAACAATAAATGAGTGAATGAGTCAAACCTCAGTATTTCCAGCTGACAGTTTAGACCCTTCAGTGCATCAGACAGCAGTTTCACTCCTGAATCCTGGAGGTCATTTACACTCAGGTCCAGCTCTCTCAGACTGGAGTTTGATGATTGCAAAGCTGAACACACAGTTTCACAGTGCTGATCAAAAGGCCAACACCCAGCAATTCTGTAACAGAGAATGACATGCAATGAAGCGGAGATGGATGGATAAAGTCATGTTCTCTGAATTCTATACATAAATATAAAATATGCCTTTTATTGATCACATTTCTAATATCCTACGCAAAATGAAGATCTCTGAGCACAGATCATGATGGATGCAGTGGCCATCTGTAAACCCTAACATAAACACATTAGGTGGATTTTTTTCTGTTGATGTGCTATATCCTTGTTTGTGGGCCCAATGTCACTTTGTTCTCAAATGTTACAAATGTTGACAAATCATACATGTTTTGAAATATCTACAAGTTTAGCATCCGTACCCAGTCTTTGTTGTATGATAGAAATGCTTCAGCAACAGTAAATAGTAGGGATGCACGATATGAAAAATTTGAACCGATACCGATAACCGATAATTAAGTCCTTCTCGTGGCCGATTCCGATACCGATACCGATAAATTCATATTTTTATATTATATATATAATTATTATATTTATAATTATATTATAATTTTCAAATAATCTGCAGATTGTGCACCCAGGAGAATACAAAATCTTTAAGATGCACAGATGAAACTAATATTTTAGTAGCTCTGGCCTAACTATAATAGCAAACATCAGTCCTGACTTTTCAAATGTTTTTATTTTTTTGTGTAAGGCACCACAATACTTAGTAACAGAAATGGTTTAACAGAACTATGGCTTATCTGCTTTGCAAGGAGCTTGATTGACAGGCGATCTAACCAATCAGAACGCAGAGATTATGCGCCGCCGCTGCTATCCGCCATCTTGCCCGACAGCTACGGCCTGTCTCCATAGAAATCCATGTTAAAACGGGGTAAAAAAAGATCGACTGAATTAAAACTTTTTCTATAACTCAATATAAAAATGTGCTGAGGGTTAAGCTGTGCTGTTTATGGCTGCCACGGTAATGGTAACCTACTCCAACCCTAAACCAACCCCTTACAGTAATGCAGATGCATTAAATATTGTTGTTCAGCATGAGAAAAAGGTGTGCGAAATATTGATGTGCGCATGCGCAGTAAGCCCCGGTAGGAAAATCTGATGGGTAGAATAAAATGTCAGGACACCGGCGCTGTACGCATGGCTTGCAGCGCTAAAGTTAAATGCTGAGTGTGAAATAATAAGATAATATGTTAAAATGTGTGCTCTTATCATTCTGTGGACAAAGTCCCGTGAACTTAGCCCCGATCGGGAGCTTTATATGCACATGTGCGCTCATCTGTTTACAATGCAGCTATAACCTCGGATCTCTTCATGTCATCTTCCACTCATTAAACTATGACAGATACTTTACTGCAAAAAGACCGTCACTGCGACACTGTAAAGTGATGAAACTACGGCGCTATGTGCTTTTTAAAACCATTTTCATAGGTTTCACGTTATATTGTCGGCTTGGAAAATATGTAAATACGCATGCCCAGAAGCCGCAGCTGTATCTCTTTTAGCCTCAACCACAACTCAGACAGAAGAGCAGATTAACTTCTGTGGATTTAAACTTGAACAATGGTGTGTTCCGCGGTTGAAATAAAACACTTTCTGATGTTTATTCATGTTCATTTCGTGCTTTAGGTAAATATGAAAAGACGGTCGGTTCAAGTGTTTGAACTGAGGCAATACAGTGATCTGTCACGACACATTAAAGAGCCACAAAACTGTATTTATTGTTTGAATTTCTTTAAAAATGACACCGTTTAAAAGCTGAGGGTCCTGAGACCTTGTTTCATACCAGAAGTAACCTGCTCTGTCTTCTCTGTCGGTGTTTTGTCAGTTTCCTCTTTGCTCTGCGATGTATTTTTCACTGCGCGAGAACATGTGTAGTGTGAGAGCGCATTGTATGTCGGGCATAGCAACAGTAACTAAGGGTGGGCAGGTTTTGCGAACGGTCAACTCATTAACAACAAATTTATATTCAAGTATTTCATGCATAAAGAAATGAATCTATTCAACATTTTTAGTGCATGAGGATGAGAAAGTTATATAGGGACTTTAAGCAACAGCTGCGAATGTAGGCAAAGCAGCTGTTCTCCCGTAGTAGACGGTTACAGTAGAACGGCACGAAGTAGCAGTTGAAGTCGCGAACGCGCAATATGACGTTGGAATACCATTGCCGTTCCAACAGTGGAGGCTGCTTTAAGTCCCTTAATACAGCTTTGCCGCGATGACGACCTTTCAAGTGAGATATAAGATTTGTGTTAAAACTTGATGCCTTTTTTCCTCCTCTCAGAATCCTTGCTGAACATACGTTGCAAATAGCAATGGCATTGTCCTCCTCTGCCACTGCGAAAAACTTCCAGACAGGCGAAGACATGTTCACAGATGATGACGTAATAAGCGCGACACGAGCTGAGAGTCACTTGCGCTCAGAAAGCAGATGAATTTCAGATAAATCAGACTGACTGATTGATTTACCAGCAAGCTACTTTATCGGATCTAGTTATCGGATTTCATTTCTTTATCGGAGCAATAAAAATGACGTCATTTTCACCCATATCGGTCGATAATTTATCTGTCTGATAAATATCGTGCATCCCTAGTAAATAGTAATTTGCGTCAGAAGTGTATATGTCAACATGCAGAACAACATGCAGGTCTCAGGAGGTTAAAGAAAACTGTAGCATTTGAAACATTTCAAACTTATGTGTAAAGGCTGCACAACTAAGGTTGTGTTAGTGTAATACTGTTTTGAAAAGTTTTCAAATGTTGATTTTTTTCTGAACTCTACAGTCTGTCTTGGGTCACTTTGATAATGTTGGCATCATTCATGACCCCTGTATTTCATTAAAAAGGAAGAATGATTAGTGCTTGTCTCTAATTAGCCCGATTAGCTGAGCCTGTAAATACCCTAAACAAGCACTTCAATGAATGAAGAAACACGTTACACAGACACTTCTTATTTAGTGGTGCAGTATTGCATGATTTATGGATTATATTTAACAGATTCGACTTTAAATAATCATTTGCAGTAAGTTTCTATAGCGTAGCCTGTGTATTCATAGCATGTGTCTCCATCGGTTTGTGTGTGTGTTATGTGCAGATCTAGCATGTATTTCTGTGAAGAAAATGCATTTTAATATTAAGTAATACTTTGTTTGGAGCATTAAATGATGAATTATGAATGTGAGATGATTGTAAACATGTTTTCCACACAGCTATGCTTCTACTCTCTGCTTTCAACTGCTTAAACTCTGCTTCAGTGTTTAAATGAGAAATAAATTATTTTATATAAATGAAACCAGAGATATGATTTGAATGATTAGTTTGAGTTTCAACTCCAGACTAATCTGTAACTTCTATAATGACATGAATGAATGAATACTCACAGAGCTTTTCTGCAGTTGATCACAGCTGGCATCAGTCTTCCTCTTCCTTCATCTGATGTGTTGAATTTCAATGAGATCAAGCTCATCCAGCGGCTCCTCTGACATCTGAATCATGTAGGCGATTGTTGAGCAGTGAGCAGGAGAGAGTTTCTCCCTTGAGTGTTTGTCTGATTTCAAAAACTCCTGAATCTCTCTGGACAGAGTCTGGTCTTTTACTTCAAACAGACAGAGGAACAAATTGATGGATCTTTCAGCAGATAGTTTCAGGTTATAGTCATATCTCTTGATCTTGTCTTTGATGTGCTGTGCTGTGTGGTTCTCCTGATGCTCTCTGAGCTGTTCTCTGTGTGTGTCAGTAGATCCTGTAAGAGTCTCTGATTGGACTCAAGTGAGACGCCCAGCAGGAACCGCAGGAACAGATCCAGATGTCCATTCTCACTCTCAAGAGTTTTATCAACTGCTGATTTTAGCAGCTCATACAGAGCATTTTCCTCAGATATGTACCTGTCCCTCTCATGTTTTTCATCCAGAAACAACTTCACTGGCTCCATGTTCTTTGCTAAATAGCAGTAAAACGGATAGAAACCAGCGAGAAACTCTTGAAAGCTCAGATGAATGAAGCTGTAGACTTTCCTCTGATTAATCACAGATTCCTGCTTAAAGATCTCAGTGCAAATCCCAGAATACACTGAGGCGTCAGTGACGTCTATGCCGCTCTCAATCAGGTCCTCCTCATAGAACATCACATTGCCCTTCATCAGCTGTTTGAAAGCCACTTCAGCAAGTTTCACAATCACTTCTCTGTTGGACTGCAGGACTTTCTCTGGATCTCTCTCTTCATACTTCTGTTTCCTCATGTTGATCTGAATCAGCAGGAGGTGGATGTACATTTCAGTCAGAGTTTGAGGGATTTCTGCACTCAGATCTTCTTCCAGGAGCTTCTGAAGCACAGTGGATGAGATCCAGCAGAAGACGGGGATGTGGCACATGATGTGGAGGCTTCTTGCTCTTCTGATGTGTGAGATGATTCTGCTGGCTTGATGCTGGTCACTGATTCTCTTCCTGAAATATTCCTTCTTCTGAGGCTCACTGAATCCCTGAATTTCTGTCAGACGGTTGATGTACTCGGAGGGGATCTGATTGGCTGCTGCTGGTCTGGAGGTGATCCAGATGAGAGCAGAGGGAAGCAGCTCTCCTTTCATGAGCTTTGACATCAACACACCCACTGATGAAGTCTCAGTCACATCACAAACTTTCTGAGCGTCTGAAAACATCAGTGTGATTCTGCTTTCATCCAGACCATCAAAGATGAACACAACTTTACACTCCTCATAAATCTTTGAGTCCAGATCTTGAAGTTCAGGATGAAAGTCCAGCAGAAGTCTGTGAAGACTGTACTGATGATCTCGGATCAAGTTCAGCTCTCGAAATGGAAGCACAAACATGAAATCTACCTCCTGATTGGCTTTTCCCTCTGCCCAGTCCAGAATGAACTTCTGCACAGAGACGGTTTTTCCGATTCCAGCGATGCCTTTAGTAAGAACAGTCTTGATCTGGTCTTTCTCCTCACATCCTGGTTCAGCTGAGGCTTTAAAGATGTCATTGCAGTAGATTGGAGTGTCTTGTGAGTATTGTGTTCTGGCTGTT
Organism: Schizothorax lantsangensis; assembly: GCA_027422415.1. Lineage (NCBI taxonomy): Eukaryota > Metazoa > Chordata > Actinopteri > Cypriniformes > Cyprinidae > Schizothorax > Schizothorax lantsangensis. The sequence continues at coordinate 30,030,181 of CM049861.1, read as the reverse complement.
TTCTCCATCTGTAAAACCTCATGTTCTTCATTCACTCCTTCACTCTCTCCCTCTATGATGTAGAGCTGTGTGTAGATCCTGTTCAGGAGGGTTTCATTCTCCTGGAGATTCAGTCCCTCAAATAATCTCTCATACTTGTTCTTCAAGCTGGCTTTGTGCTGGTTTTGACTCTCTGTAGATCATCATTCTCTGGTTCAGGAGAATCTTGCTGCAGGTCTCCAGTCTGATCATCTCTATCCACACAGCAGAGAAACAACACAATGAATGAATGAGTTTGAGTCTGAATAATGAGACTGAAATGATCTTAACTGCAGAAAACTGAAATCAGATTCACAAAAACCCTGTTAAAAGACACAGCTGATGACTGAATCTGGTCAATTAATTAATCTGGATCATATTCAGGTGAGAGTGCTCTATGATGGAGCAGACACGTTTGTGATAAGGCTCAAAATATATAGTTAAACCAGATAATGTGTCTTCAGTTATGGAGACTGATGTCAAATATGGTTAATTCTGCATTACCAACCTTGATATTAAATAATGTATCACCCTCATTTTACTGCAGCAGCTCAATCAGCTGCATGTTTGTTCTCACACAGGCTCAGAGGTCACAACTTCATCTTTAATGTTTAAATACTGGATATCGTATACTGCACTGGTTATCGTCTCACCTGGGGTTAAAGGTCACTGGCCCATCACTGAATTTAGGAGGTTGTATCATAGATACATTACTCCTCATAGACACACAACTGGGCTCTGGAGATGCTTTTCTCTTGTTCTGATAATGAATATCATCCTCCTCTCTCTCCTCACAGAGACTCATTTTAGAGCCAATGATCTTCTGTTCCTCAGATATGTTCAGTTCTGGACACAAAATGACACACAACTCAACTGTCATCTTTAGACAAAATAAATAAATAAATAAAGCAGACTGTGTCCCGGCATTCAGCGTGTGGCTCAGGGTTGAGGCAGAGGGATATAACGTTTCTGTTACCTACGTAACCAAGACGTTCCCTATCTGTCAGTTGGTATGAGTTATGTTGTAATTACATTAGGGGTCCTATGGAAAGCGCCATAACCAGTGACTGTCGTTACCACCTGTGGCTAGGGCTGTGACGGTGGCAGATTTTTACCACCGCGGTGGTAATGGACCAACTACCGCCGGTGGTGCGGTGTTGTGTACATATTTATATATATAATTCTGAAACGCAAAAATAAATAAATGAGGCTCAATCATCTGTTAACAAACGTGCGTGTTTATTTTAGAACTTCCGTCAGTGAACACTCAGCCTGCAAAACGCTAATATATATCAAATAAATAATACAGTTAAATAGGAAAGTAGCCTTAAATAAAAAAAGTTAAATACACCTCACGCGAGCGGCGCGGCGCGAACCCATTATAATCAGTGATGCTGTCTACAGATGCGGCGAGATACAACACAACAAATCCCTCACAGTAAACTGCCTCGTCCTATTTATGACGTACTGACACAAAGTTCAAATGTCCTGTAGACAGACTCAGCCTGTTGTGCTGCAACAGACACGGTTCACTGTTCCTCCACCAAGCAAGCGGGCGCGTCCTCGTCTGCACGCGCTCTCTGTGGAATAGGAATCACGGCTTATGTTGCCACATTTCTTGTTGACATCTTCCATTTATCGCTGTCTCGTTCGTATTTGGCCAGTTTGGAGAAAGCCTCACCAACACAAACCTGACCAGCAGCCGAGTGTTTGTGATCACGCGAACTTGACACTTGACACTTTACAAACACGGATGGGTGACATGAATGAAATGATTCCAGATCAGCGATGTAGTATTTGGTTTTCCAACAAGGCAGAGCCGGGCACCTCTATCGGGGGCATTTGAATTTCTAGGGGGGCACAAATCACGTTGTGTGTGTGTGTGTGTGTGTGTGTGTGTGCGTGTGCGATCTGTGATCGCGTGCAGTTGCTGACGCTCGCTAAAGGGCAATCGCTTTCTTATGTGCATTGTTTTATCGGTTTCACTTTCGCTTTTGAAATCGATCACATTCAGCAAGGATGGAAGAGGATGGAAAGTAGGGGGCACAGTAACTCGTTTGTCGTTTGTAACAAGGTCCATCGCTCATTGCGAAATTAATTTGCTGAATGCAGAATAAACACATTTTCCTTCGCTCAAACCTTCCAATCTAAAGGAAACGCCGTTTATGGCGTTTGAGGTAATTTGTGAATTAGCATAGATTTATAGTCTAAATAAAACAATTTGCAACTGTTACTATATTACACTTGTATACACAACTTTGTATTATGCTTGTTATAAAGTGTGTGACGTCACGTGCACTATCGCCGGTGGCAATAGACAACCGCGGTGACAACTGACCACCGCCGGTGACGCGGTTGTCACGGTGACCGTCACAGCCCTAGATAAGGGTCCACTGAACAACATTCCATCGAGCAATTTTAGTCCAAAGAAACAACAACGTTGTAATTTGGATCGTTATTCATTTGTTTACGTCTCATCTCTTCAGGGAGAGTTATTGTTTGTGTCCGTTATGGAACAAATTACGCTCAAAAACAGCATCTTGGTGGTAAAAAAACAGCATGATTTTGTAGCAGGCAATGTCCCAAACAGAATAGGATCATCCAAAAAAAAAAAAAAAGTCAAAGATACTCGGAAGTTTGTTTATTTGAATTCTGGCGCTCCCTCGCGACGGCGCACGCTGTGACGCACCTGTCATCTGACGGGGGCATTACTTAGCGATCTTTTTTGCACAAATAACCCTTCTTCAAAAGTTTTCATATATGTTTGCGTGTTTTGTGGGGAATTGCCTGTATCTGTATGATTAACATCCGTATGGCTGATAATCAGCATGTAATTACTGACTGTTCACAGATATCATTGTCAATGCAGTCTATATAAAAGGCCATTATAATGTGATTATTGACTATATGGGCCATCTGTATGATTAGCATCTGTATGAATGATCGTCAGCATGTGATTAGGGGACTAGAAAAATGGCTGCAGGAATCTCATTTTTCATGGTATCTTCTTCAGATTTGAAATATAAACCAATGAGACATGTGACTTTCAACCCATTACTTTTCTGGATTGCTTCAGGACTGATTTCATGTATTTTTATATGAAATAAAAAAAAAATCAGTGTGGTACAATTTTTATCAAGGCACTTCAGTGTCTATAACTTTTTATATTTTTGAGCATTATCAACTCTGGATGATGGATAGTAAAGCCCAAAGGGTCTTCTTTCCAAAGACACCAAAATTGTGTGTGTGGCACACTGAAGTCAGGAGCTGTTACCATTTTAAGTTGGTAACTTAACCCTCTGGGGTCAGAGGTGATTTTGGGGCCCTTAAGATGTTTTGACGTGCTTATTTCAGCTACTTATAACATACTAATGACCAACATGTATTTGTTTTTGTATTCAGCACAAACTTTGCTACAATATTATGTGACCAAGATGGATGTACATGTTTGTATATTTTTAGAAAAAAAATATTATGCGTGGTTAGTAAGTTTTGGGGGAAAAAATGTAGCTGAAATAAGGCCATAAAACCCACACTAAATAGTCCTGAATAAGACTTTAGAGCAGTGGTTCTCAACCTTTTTTTCCTCCGGGCCGCACTATGGTCCAAGTGCAAGTCTCACGGGCCGCACGCATCTCATTTACATATTACGTCACCAATACAAACCAACCAGATTTATAATATTATTTATAGCCTAAATATATCTAAACGATTACATTTATTGAAATAAATAAAATAATTCTACTCACCTGATAAAACACCTGATGCTGTCGGGAGCTGACCAATTTTGTGAAATTCTGCTCGAAAGGAGTAACAGCACAATGAAGTTGTGATTGTAAGTTGCAGTCTGTGAGACGCGCACGGAAGCGTGTCTTGACATGCGACATCGCAGAAAGTGTGCGTTCACAAATGTAGCCTATGTTGATCCAAATATGGAAAGCATTTTCAAATTTAATAATCTGAGGTTCTCTCCAGAGATGTTTTGTCCCATTTCTGTAATTAAGGATGATTGCTGCGTAGTAGCCTATGGGGCCGTTCACATGTCGTGCTTAAAAACGCATGGAAAACGCTAGGCGCGCCGCTTTCTCCTTCTTTCCAAAGCGCTCTGTAGCTTGCGCTCCCGTGGCGTCTGCCGTTGCTAAGCAACCATGACCTGCGCTCTCCATGAAGACGCGGAAGTTTCAGCAAAGGATAAATGGATTTCCAGCACTGAAAATCGCTTGCAGTAGCTCTGCTACTAAACTTATTTAAAAAAGACTATCCCTGTACAGCTATGATCAGCTGTTTCACCATCTTGGCTGAGCTTTCAATGTTGTTACAGGAAAGGATGAAGCTGATTGGTTGGTTCTTGTCACATGACCCGCGGTGCGCTTGCGGCAATCTGAGAATTTGAAATGTTTTTATCTAGATGCGGCGCGGACGCGCCTGGAAAAAGCGAGCGTCGCTTCCATTATGAGCGCGCCTGCCGCGCGTCTACATTTGAAATAACGAACTTGAGCGCGCAAAAGACGCAATATGTGAATGGCCCCTATGGGTGTTTCTTTTTGCCTGAACATCCTCAAGTGAGTGGCGGGGGGCAAACCGAAAGTTGATGCCGAAAGTCCAGCACTCTCTTCTCTGCGCCCATTCTTGTTTGAATGCGTTCCTTCGCTGGCATTTTCCTCATTTCGTTTTCTCCCTTAACAAATTTGTCCATTCTGATGCTCAGTTTTACAGAACTAATGGCTGCTGATGACTATTTGAATTGAATTCTGCCAAAGTGCACGCTTGTAAGTGTTCGTTAAATGCGTAGCATTAATTACGTGAGTACATAGATCTACTCATGTCTGAAAATAATATATATAAAAAACTAAATTATTTTACATAACAAAAACATCATAGCGTATATTTGTTTAGTACATTTTTAAAGTAATGTAAAAACTAAAATGAATTGTAAAACTGAAAGTTATTGTTTAATTGTGTTCAGCACAGCATGGTGGGCCGCATTAGGATTCGTGACGGGCCGCGGGTTGAGAACCACTGCTTTAGAGTAATCAGTCTTGTCGGCTAGAATATTTACTTCACAATTAAGTGAGAATCATTCTGCTTACTCATTTACAGAAAACAATATATTGATTAAATTTTTTTAAGACATGTTTTGTGATTGAAAGCCTGTATGCGAGGGAGTGACAATGGCCTTGAATATTAAGTGATTCTCACCTGAGACACAAAGGGCCCTCCCCTAAAGGCTGCTAATGGCCCATCAGTGTGACTGACTTTGAGGCAGGTAAGAGAGAATGTGAGGAGATTGAACAAATGTTTTTTTTTATTATTTGTATTTTATATATAACACCGTATAATCAAAACATACATAATGAAGGTCAAAGACACATTATTGTGCACACTGATCTAACCACAGAGATGTGAACAGACTTTGAGTCATTCCTGCAACAGATTCTGTTCAACAAGTGACACAAGTAAATCATGCTTGATATTTACGTGTGTTATTTGAGTGTTTCTGCTACTTTCCATGGATTCAAGAAGAAAAAAAAACAATCAGTAGTCAAGGATCTTGTTTTACCATATAATATCAGTGTAGTTGGACATCTGATGTTGATACAGCACTCTCAGAGGAAAACAGTTTGAAGAAAGTCATCAGGATTCATCATCTGTGGTGCAGGTATCTGATTCAATAAAATACAAACAACCAAAACAAAAAAACATTTGTGAGCATGTTAATATCAGGAGCATCTTTTTATATACAGTATATGTTTTATAGACTCACGCATGCTTTGTACTATCGTAAACAAAAAAATACATTTTATATCTGAGAAACTAATTATTATTGTTTAGAAAAAACGAACTATGATTTTGTAGTCATATGGCCTAGTATGTATGGCTTTGTACTACAAAAGATGTACTTTGTACTATAAAAACGGATATTTTATATCTGAGAAACTAATTATTATCGTTTAGCACGCCATTAAATCCATTTGTGAACATTAAACATTTTTCTAAACATTGTAGCATTCATCATGTTGTCGTTTGGGAAAAAAAATAAACGAGTTCAAGTTTGAGTCACAATAACACGTTAACTAATGCAAAAAAAGAAACATTACTTACTCATCAGATCGCTCTTCTCTTCTGGATGAACTCTTGCTCTTATTTTGAGGCAAATCCAGCTTTTATTCAGCGTGTCTTCTTCCAGAAACGAACAGTAATGTTAGCGCGAGGACCGATCTGGCTTTGTTTATGTTGGGCGTCTCCTTGAGCACGCGGCTCACGCGGTTATTTACATATGAACGCGAGGGGGCGGGATCGCATTAGAAATAATGAGTTAGACGGGACAGACTGGACATCGTGTTGGTTTCATATGGATTACTTCATCACAGAATGTTTGTTTTCGATAAGACTTACTTCATTTCAATAGATATCCAGCTTTCTATAGATATAACTCCCATGTCCGTGTGTTGAGTTTTCGCTGAGTTACAGTTAATTTTAGTGACGTATTTTGAAGAGCAGCTCGCGGAGATGGAGAAGACAAAGAGTGCATCCTGTTTGTTTTCTTTTTTTTTTCCAATACCACAAAGTTTTGTTGTATTCGTGAGTGTACACAAAAAAAATAGACACTTCAAAGTTTCAATTGATGTATAACACTTATCTGTACGACCAAAATCGACGGAGTATTTTTAATGTCTTTTGCACTGGTCTTAAAAAAAACGAGTTGGTATCGCCGGCGATACAGCCGTCCCCTTAATGAGTGCTGTCTCTGTGCTGTGATGCACACGGAAACCAGATTGAAAATTATCCAGGTATTCATTTGAGTTTAAGTAGTTGTTCAGCTGATTAAAAACTATCTTTTCAATAATCTTACCTATGAAAGGAAGATTTGATATTGGTCTATAGTTGCTCAACATGGTGCTATCAAGATTGCGCTTTTTCAGAAGGGGCTTAACAACTGCAGTTTTCAGGGAGTTTGGAAAAGTCCCAGAAAGAAGTGAGGTGTTCACCACTTCTAAGAGATCTACTTCCAAACAGTTAAGCACACTTTTGAAAAAAGATGTAGGAAGTGTGTCGAGATAGCAGGTTGACGATTTAAGATGCTGTACTATTTCTTCCAAAATTTTGCTATCAATTGTTTCAAAAACAGACATAGTCACTTCTTTTTGAGATTGCGGTCGAATCTGTGTGACCTCTGTATTACAGGAAGATGTGCCAATCTCCTTTCTGATATTACTGATCTTCTCTGAAAAGAAGGAAGCAAACTCATTGCATTTGCTGTCGGAGAGCATTTCACTAGGAATCTGACTTGGGGGGTTTGTCAGTCTCTCAACAGTAGCAAAAAGAGTACGAGTGTTGTTTAAGTTACTGTTTATAAGGTTTGAGAAGAAGGTCTGTCTAGCTGTGGCTAGTTCCACATTGAAAGCATGAAGGCTGTCTTTATAGATGCTATAGTGAATTTCAAGTTTCGTCTTCCGCCACATCCGCTCAGCTTTTCTGCATTGCCTTTTCATACTCTGAACTGCTCAACCTACAGCTCAGCTCATACCTACAGCTCAACCTGGCAAAGACTGAGCTTCTTGTCGTCCCTGCCACTCCGACTCTACAGCATGACTTCTCGATTCAGTTAGGCACATCAATAATTACCCCATCAACTTCGGTCAGAAATCTTGGTGTAATCTTTGATGACCAGCTGACCTTCAAAGAGCACATTGCAAAGACTGCTCGATCTTGCAGGTTTGCGCTACACAACATCAGAAAAATCAGGCCCTTCCTGACAGAGCATGCTGCGCAACTTCTTGTCCAGGCCCTTGTCGTTTCTAGGCTGGACTACTGCAATGCTGTTCTGGCTGGTCTTCCAGCAAACACAATCAAACCTCTACAAATGATTCAGAATGCAGCGGCACGACTGGTCTTCAATGAGCCCAAAAGAACCCATGTTACACCTCTCTTCATCTCACTGCACTGGCTACCAGTGGCAGCTCGCATCAAGTTCAAGACACTGATGCTTGCATACAGAACGACCACAGGCTCAGCACCCTCCTACTTCCACTCACTATTACGAATCTACATCCCCTCCAGAAGTCTGAGATCTGCTAGTGAGCGACGCCTTGTGGTACCATCACAGAGAGGCTCAAAATCACTCTCCAGAACATTCTCATTCACCATTCCTGGATGGTGGAATAATCTTCCCACCCCTATCCGGAATGCTGGATCCCTGTCAATCTTCAAGCAACAACTGAAGACTCATCTCTTTCGGCACTACTTGACTTCATCTTAAACTTTCCCTTTATCTTTCTCTCCTTCCCTTGCTAGCTTGTACTTATTTGAACAATGACTGAGACTTGGTGTTACGAGCACATCCTCTGTCTGATTGCCTCTTCAAGATGAATCGCTTTATGTATTCCCCAATTGTAAGTCGCTTTGGATAAGAGCGTCTGCCAAATGACTAAATGTAAGTTAGTTACATTTCTCAATACAAGTTACAATATCACAAGGGAGGCACGGAGACGAGGAGTACTATAACGAAAGTCTTTAATTCCAAAAAGGATGACAGGGATCAAAGGCAGGGAAGACATTCTACAGCCGACGTGAAGACAGGGAAACACAGGGCTTATAAACAGAAGCAAAACAATCGAGGAAGAACGGAAACAGGTGAGGAGCAATTAAACATGGCTGGAAACTAATAAACTAATGAGGAGGACAGGAAAAACCAAATAAGGGCACGAGAGGAAAGGAAACACAAGACACAGGAAGACAGGACTGACAGCCGGTTGTTTCCACAAGTTAATGTTGTAGGGAAAACAACAATGGGATTCAGGTGGATGGCACAGAGGACAGGCCACATGACTTTCCCTGAGCTCTTGAATAACGGTAGGCCGTCAACATTAAAAGACAAATCGATGGTGTCATGGTCTTGAAGTTCTTCAACAGGGTACTTCTCCAGGTGTTCCAGTAGCTTTTGATGGAGGGGGTAATGGAAATATTCCATTCCAGATTTTTGTATGGTTGCTACATGCCTTGGTGTTTTCAGCAATGTACGGGCAGTGGATGGAAGGTCTGTGTGGCCGTGTTGCTGAAGGACCTTTAATAAATGGTCAACAGCATTGTGTTTGACTTGGAATTGGGATGCCCAAGGTTGCCAGATCTGTTCCCAGTGATGATTTGTCGTCATGGTGGACATATTATTGAACACAAGCAATTAGAGTGTTAGAATTATCACCATATACTTTCTTTGAATCAGGTATCAGTGATTAATAAAGGGTAGTAAATGAGTAATGTCAATTTTATTTTTGCAACCATGTTTAAACATATCGGAACAAGCCTTCTGGGTTTTCAAAAAGGTTAAGGAATGCCCAAATTGATGCTTCTGACTATGTGGACATTTTAAAAGTATACATTTTTAGTATTTAAAACTTAGAAATATTTCATCCAAAAATGAGTGAGATATGTCTCAGGCATGTGATCAGCTAGAGACAAAAAAGAAGGAAAATCTGACCATGCCCCAAGTCACGCCCACAAGCCACACCCCCAGCACTTATTAAAAATATATATTTTAGCACATTAAAAGATATATCTTATACTGTAAGAATACATACTATTGTCCTGTAAAAAATAAAGAGCACTAATAATAATAATGATAACAATATAATATATTATAATAAAGTACTATAATATATTACAGTAAAGTATATAGCATATAGAATTGTTATTATTATTAAAGTACCTGCCAAAAGTTTGGAAACATTACAATTAATGATTCTGAAATAAATATCTTCTGCTCATCAAGGCTGAATTTATTTGATTAAAGTAAAAAAATAAAAAATAAAACGGCAATATTGTGAAATATAATTAAATAAAAAAAGTTTTCAATTTTAATACATTATAAAATGTAATGTTATTCCTGTGATGCAAAGCAGAATTTTCTTCATCATTACTCCAGTTTTCAGTGTCGCATGATCTTATAGAAATCATAATTTATTTGACTCTCAAGAAACATTTCTGATTATTATCAATGTTGAAAACAATTTTGCTGCTTCATATTTTGTGTGGAAATGGTGATAAACTTTATTTTTCAGGATTTTTTGATAAATATAAAGTTTAATGAACAGCTTTTATTTGCATGTATCAAATATATTAATTAAATTTGTTAATGCATTTATTAAATAGAAATCATTTTAAATGTCTTCACTCACTTTTTTTATCATTTTCATGCATGAATAAAATTATTAATTTATCTCTCTTTTTTAAATCTTATACAAATGTTTGAGTGGTATCATTGTTTCCAAGTCAAGTCAAGTCAAGTCACCTTTATTTATATAGCGCTTTTAACAATACAGATTGTGTCAAAGCACTTAACAGTATCAAGTTGGAGGATAGAGTGTCAGTAATGTATAATAATAAGATTAAACACTCAATTTTCAGTTAAAGGCATTTCATTATTAAATTCAGAGATGTCATTGTCTAGCTAAGTTTAGTTTAAATAATTTCTGTGAAATTAAATTGACTATAATCGCTAGAAATTAAGTGTCCCCAACTGAGCAAGCCAGAGGCGACAGCGGCAAGGAACCAAAACTCCCTCTGTGACAGAGTGGAGAAAAAAAAACCTTGGGAGAAACCAGGCTCAGTCGGGGGGCCAGTTCTCCTCTGGCCAGGATATTATTGTTTATTTATTGTTTTAATTAAGACTTTAAATGTTTTATATTTCTATTTTAATATTGTTGCAATTTCTAACAATAATAGTATTATGTAGTTAGGTATTTTATTATATTTTTAGTTATTTATTTTTAGTTTTATTGTATTTTAAGTCGAGGTCTTCACTGGGATTATGTCCCCGGGGCTCATCCAGGGGTCTGGCCTCCGCCGACAATCTGGGCTGCAGACATCATCTCCCGGCACCAATCCACCATCTGATCCAGACACGGACTGAGAAACAGAATAAGAAAGAAACAGACTAATATTAGCGTAGATGTCAATATTTTTATGATGTAACAAGTACATCATGTGTTATGGGAAGTGTTCCCGGTTCCGGTTGATCTAATTAATGCAGCCTAACAATCCTTTAACGGATTTGAATAATAGAAGTGTATTAGTGTGTTATGTGTACGCCAGGTTAAAGAGATGGGTCTTTAATCTAGATTTAAACTGACAGAGTGTGTCTGCCTCCCGAACAGTGTTTGGTAGATTGTTCCAGAGTTTGGGCGCTAAATAGGAAAAAGATCTGCCGCCTGCAGTTGATTTTGATATTCTAGGTATTATCAAATGGCCAGAGTTTTGAGAACGCAGCGGACGTGAAGGACTATAATGCGATAAGAGCTCGCTCAAGTACTGAGGAGCTAAACCATTCAGGGCTTTATAAGTAATTAACAAGATTTTAAAATCTATACGATGTTTAGTAGGGAGCCAGTGCAGTGTTGACAGAACCGGGCTAATGTGCTCATACTTCCTGGTTCTAGTAAGAACTCTAGCTGCTGCATTTTGAACCATCTGTAATTTGTTTATTAAGCGTGCAGAACAACCACCCAATAAAGCATTACAATAATCTAACCTTGAGGTAATAAACGCATGAATTAATATTTCTGCATTTGACATTGAGAGCATAGGTCTCAGTTTAGATATATTTTTAAGATGAAAAAATGCAGTTCTACAAATGCTAGAAACGTGGCTGTCAAAGGAGAGATTACTATTAAATAGTACACCTAGGTTCCTGACTGATGACGAAGAATTTACAGAGCAGCCATCAAGTGTTAGACAGTGTTCTAGGTTATTACTTGTGGGGGTTTTAGGTCCGATAAGTAACACCTCTGTTTTTTCAGAATTTAGCAGTAAGAAATTACTCGTCATCCAGTTTTTTATATCGATTATGCATTCCATAAGTTTCTCAATTTGGTGTGTTTCACCAGGCCGTGAAGAAATATAGAGCTGAGTATCATCAGCATAACAGTGAAAGCTAACCCCGTGTTTCCTAATGATATTTCCCAAGGGTAACATGTAAAGCGTGAAAAGTAACGGCCCTAGTACTGAGCCTTGAGGAACTCCATACTGCACTTGTGATCGATATGATACCTCTTCATTCACTGCTACGAATTGATGGCGGTCAGATAAGTACGATTTGAACCATGCTAATGCACTTCCACTAATGCCAACAAAGTTTTCAAGTCTATTCAAAAGAATGTTGTGATCGATAGTGTCGAACGCAGCGCTAAGATCCAGTAGAACTAATAGAGAGATACAACCACGATCAGATGATAAGAGTAGGTCATTTGTAACTCTAATGAGAGCAGTCTCAGTACTATGATACGGTCTAAATCCTGACTGGAAATCCTCACAGATATCATTTTTCTCTAAGAAGGAATATAATTGTGAGGATACAATCTTTTCTAATATCTTTGACAGAAAAGGGAGATTCGAGATCGGTCTGTAATTAACTAGATCTTTGGGGTCAAGTTGTGGTTTTTTAATGAGAGCTTAATAACAGCCAATTTAAAGTTTTTGGGGACATATCCTAATGACAATGACGAATTAATAATAGCCAAAAGAGGATCTATGACTTCTGGAAGCACCTCTTTTAGTAGTTTAGATGGAATAGGGTCTAACATACATGTTGTTGGTTTAGATGAATTAACAAGTTTATACAATTCTTCCTCTCCTATAGTAGAGAATGAGTGGAATTGTTCCTCAGGGGATCTATAGTACACTATTTGATGTGATGATATAGCTGACGGCTGCATGGTTACAATTTGATCTCTAATAGTATCAATCTTGGAAGTAAAGTAGTTCATAAAATCATTACTGCTGTGCTGTTGGGAAATGTCAACACCTGTTGATGCTTTATTTTTTGTTAATTTTGCCACTGTATTGAATAAATACCTGGGGTTATGTTTGTTTTGTTCTAAAAGAGACGAAAAGTAATCAGATCTAGCAGTTTTTAAAGCTTTTCTGTAGGATAGGGTACTTTCCACTGCTTTCAGCCAAGCTGTTTAAACGACCTAAACAACCACACAGACCTAACTGAAACTGTGACTGTTACATCAAAAAGTGTGGATGATTCAGTCACCAAGACCATCCACACGTGCAAACCAGAAACCATGGATGACAGCAGAGGTTCGTGGGCTGCTAAAGACCAGAGACGAAGCATTCAGATCAGGAGATAAAGCCCCTCAAAACAGCAAGAGCCAATCTGCTGTGGCTCAAAAATGCAAAACGGTCACATGCTCAAAAAATCAACAATCACTTCACAGACAGCAGAGACACACGGAGCCTGTGGCAAGCCATTCAGACCATCACTGACTACAAGCCCCCGCCACAGGCCTGTGATGAGGACACATCCCTCCCCGTGCACTCACCACTTTTATTCACGGTGAAATGCAGAATGGACAAAAACTCCCACACCTTTTCTGTCTCCAGCCGACGTAAGGAAGACCCTCTAGGATTAACCCACGCAAGGCTGCGGGTCCTGAAACATACCTGCGTGTACTGAAGACTGTGCTGCAGCAATTCTTAACAGTATCTAAAGTGCCAGGCAGTAGAAAACAACAATCATACCGAGAAATCACCTGAGTTCATAGTTTCTGTTACATCACAACATCAAGTCCCCAACACACTGACCCGCTTCTGAGCTCTACGTTCTCCTCCACCCTCCACCTGGCTCTTATAGAAAATGCTAAGGCTGTTCAATTGCTCAGATAAACAATCAGGAAAATAAACTAAACCTGATTCCCTTTGCACTGGACTACAAACCTCAGCAGTCTTCGGCCACAACACCTCGAGCACTACCACACTGAGCACAGGTGGTGTGTGCTCAGCCCGCTGCTCTTCACGCTGCTGAGTGATGCCAAGTTCTACCATATTTTGCTGATAACAACAGAGGTCTCAGCAACAACGAGAAACGCACTACAGAGAGGAGGTGAATGGCGGAATTGTGGCACAACAATCTGCTCAATTGGAACAAAGGAGGTATATGGAGTTTACACAAGACTTCGAGATAAGCACTAAATTCCTGGGGGTGCATCGCAGAGGATCTCACCTGACCACCAACACCATGTCATAAGAAGGCACAACAGCGCCTCATCGCTGAAAAGAGCAAGTTCCCACCACCCATCCTCACCACATTCTACAGGGGCTGAGAGTGTGCAGCTGCAATTTCGGGAACACCACCGCAAGACCCTCCAGCGGACAGTAACATCAAAGATCATCCCCCTCTCCCATCCATCCTGGACATGTTCCTTGCACAGTCCAGCAAAACCAACAGCATTAAACCCCACCCACCCCTCCCACAGTCTCTTCCAGACCATCAGGAAGACGGTACCGGAGCATGAGCCCGCTCCGCCAGACTTCAACAGCTTTTTCCCCCTGGCTGTGACCCTATGATCACCCCGTCCCTCTGAAACCCCATGCAACCCCCTACCTCCTGAAACATGGACCCCCCCCCCCCCCCCCTCTCCAAACATCCCCCAACCTTACCACACCAAAGAAACGTAAACTGTTTTTTTTTTTTTTTTTTTTTTTTTTTTTCTGTCAATAAGTGTGCCCCAATGGGCCTGTACAAACCACCTGAGTAACACACTCAGAATTTTCCTAACACTGTCTATGAATATATGCTGTTTATCCTAATACAAATCATCTTGCATCTTTTTCTCTCTGCATTATATTTATGTGAAGCATTCGCATAGTTTGTATAGTTTGTATTTTTTATCATCTTTAGTTGTATATAAACATAAAACAGTTTGTATAGTTTGTATTTTCACTTTATCTTTAGTTGTATAGGGTAAACATTTATATATAGTATACAGTCATTGTCAGGAGTTTTGTGTATAGGTTTATAGTGTTTTACTCTTGTTGTATCTGTATTTATGTAGCACCGTGGTCCTGTGAGCACGACATTTCGTTCCACTGCACCCCACATAGCGGAATGACAATAAAGCTACTTGACTTGACTTGACTTGTTACTTTCCCGCCAAGCTAAACGAAATAACTCTAGTTTTGTTTTCCTCCATTTTTTCCGGGCTGCTCTCTTTATCATTGCTCATTGTACCACGGTGTTGGACTTTTTCCTTAATCTCTAGCGTAAAGGAGCAATTGTATCTATTAGAAAAGAGAGAGTTATATTTCTGTTAATCATCAAGTTGTTCTGACTGTTGGATATGCATTAGATAAATCAGGAAGATTCAAAGGTCTTTTGTGGTAGTTATATTTATAAGAAGGAGTTGAATTTACTTAAATATGGAGTTTACCTGTAATGATCTTATATCTGCTTTGCTGCAGAATTTCAACACCATACTCAATTCCATGAGAATATTGTTTCGATAAATTGAAACGTGTTGTCTAACCCCAATAGCAACATGAATGCTGATCTAATGCCTTTTTCATTATCCTTTAAAATCCCCACAATTTTATCTGGACACTAACTAGCCAGTACAAACGTTACGGGGGATTTATCTTAATACTTTTTTCTCTAGATAATTTTGAAGCACCATTACTTCAAAGGAGTTATACAAAGCCTGTCTTCTGAAAATCTTGTTATAAATTGGCAACACCTCCCCCTTTACCTTTTGGACGCGGCTGGACTTGGGGGGTGGACATTTAAAGTAATGTATTCATCTGGTTTTAGCCATGTTTCTGTCAAACAGAGCAAATCTAGGTTATGATCATTAATCAAATCATTTACAAAAAGTGCTTTTGTAGAAAGGGACCTGATATTCAGTAAACGTGAGGCGGCTAGCAGACGGTCGGTTTAGCCAGTCTGTCTGCTTCCTGACCTGGGCTCCAGTTAGTCAAGTATGAACTCTAAGACTATGTGCCAAATTTCTAGACAGAATAGCGGCACCACCCCAGGAGGGATGAACACCATCTCTTTTCAACAGGTCAGGTCTGCCCCAAAAACTCGTCCAATTGTCTATAAAACCTATGTTGTTTTGCGGGCACCACTTAGACATCCAGTCATTTAATGATGACAGTCTGCTATGAATCTCATCACCCTGGTAAGCAGGGAGGGGGCCAGAGCATATTACAGTGTCTGACATCGTACTTGCAAGTTCACACACCTCTTTAACATTATTTTTAGTGATCTCCGACTGGCGAAGTCGAACATCATTAGCGCCGGCGTGGATAACAATCTTACTGAATTTACGTTTAGCATTAGCCAGCACTTTTAAATTTGCCAAGATGTCAGGCACTCTGGCTCCCGGTAAACAATGGACTATGGTGGCTGGTGTCTCTATTTTCACGTTCCGTACAATGGGATCGCCAATAACTAGAGCACTTTCACCAGGTTTCTCAGTGGGTGCATCACTGAGTGGGGAGAACCTGTTTGATGTTCTGATCGGAACGGAAGAGCGGTGTTTTGACCCGCGACTATGCTGCCTCACAGTCACCCAGTTGCCCTGCTGCACAGGCGCTAATGCCGGAACCGAACAATGTACAGGAGTCCCTGAGCTAGTCACATCCAAAGCAGTATCTACAGCCCTCACATTCTTACTGTCCTCAACTAAAGTTTGGATGCGTGTCTCTAGTTCTAAAACCTTCTCTGTCAGCCTAACTATTTCCCTGCATTTATCACACGTGAATCCCTCATCGCCGACAGAGATAGATAAACTGTACATGTGGCAGACTGTGCGAATAACAATAGCAGGAGAAGAAGCCATTACTCACCGTGATTGATGAATGATACCAACTTAACTTACCACTTACCACTCCACTTTTGTTTCCACAAAAATATTAAGCAGCAAAACTGTTTTTAACATTTATAATAATGAGAAATGTTTCTTGAGCAGCAAATCAGCATATTAGGATGATTTCTGAAGGATTATGAGACACTGAAACATCTCTTTGTGAACAACAACATATTTATAAACGTTTCTAATGATGAATGTTGCGTTCCTAAATGCCATCCATGATGTTTGAGATTTTTTTTTTTTGCATTTTATTTAGGTAATAGCTCAAGGCCATTTGCGCGATTTCAAACATCACGCAGTAACCAACCATAACCCCCCTAAAAAAAAAAAAAAAAAAGCTTGGATCTACGCAAATCACATGGGTCGTCCCTCAGAGGTCGGAAAATACGGAAATCCGTATTTATACTGAAAAATCACATCCCTGATGTCTGTACAAATGAAAATGTTTTCATCAGTGATTATTGATGAATTAGTATGTTATGATGAAACTGGCAAATCAGAGATGCAGGATAGTTTAATTGTTTATTTATTTATTTACTTATGTATTTTTTTTTTTAAGAACTATCCCAATGTCTTCATTAAGACAGTACTAACTTGCTGCATGATTTTGCTTTAATTGATCTAAACTCAAATACTGAGAGGTATCTCACAGTCAGTCAAAAGACATACTCACAAAGCCAAAGACGCTCTCGAGATATGGCTCTGAAAAGAGCCTTTGTGTGTATTTAGCTGCTGTAGACAAGCAAAAGAGAGAAAAAGAAGAACTAATATGAGAGGCATGTCTGTACAAATGAAAATGTTTTCAGTTTCATCAGTGATTATTGATGAATTAGTATGTTATGATGAAACTGGCAAATCAGAGATGCAGGTTGACTGCTACTGTTTTCACTTACAACAATCAGATGGCAATCGACACTGAAAAAAGAGACAAGAGAATAATTATTTTCATGGTATAAATTCCCAAAGTTTATAAAGGCTCTGATGAATGTGTAATATCATCTGATAATGCAAGATGAGAAGAAGAATGCAGAGCAATGTATTTGATGAGACCATACAGCCCACTAACAAATAAGCCATAAGATGCATTTTCATTCTTGAGAATAACATTATTATTATTATTATGTTCTATTATAATTATTTTTGTAGTTGTTATTACAAAATTAGGGGATGACCGATTTCATACAGGTGTAAAGGCTTATGAGTCTCTTATGTCTCTCCAGGTGCACGCGCAGCATGTGTGTGAGAGAGAGAGGGTGAGGGAGATCACGCGCTCGCAGTCAAACCTGTGACAACGCACTACTTTCCATACAAATATGAATAATGAAGATATTATAAAGAATAATTGTATAATTGGTCTCTTTTTAAAGGGGTCATATGATGCGATTTCAAGTTGTGCTTTCTCTAGATAGTCAAGTTTGATCGTCTTCTCGGCGCTCCGCCAGGGCCCACGAGGAGCCCCGGCGGGGCCGATCCGAGGACCTCACTAAACCATCCAATCGGTAGTAGCGACGGGCGGTGTGTACAAAGGGCAGGGACTTAATCAACGCGAGCTTATGACCCGCGCTTACTGGGAATTCCTCGTTGATGGGAAATAGTTTCAATCCCCAGTCCCGATCACGAGCGGGGTTCAGCGGGTTACCCGCGCCTCTCGGCGCAGGGTAGACACACGCTGATCCGCCCATTGTGGCGCGCGTGCAGCCCCGGACATCTAAGGGCATCACAGACCTGTTATTGCTCCATCTCGCGTGGCTGAACGCCACTTGTCCCTCTAAGAAGTTGAACGCCGACCGCACGGGGCCGCGTAACTATTTAGCAAGCCGGAGTCTCGTTCGTTATCGGAATGAACCAGACAAATCGCTCCACCAACTAAGAACGGCCATGCACCACCACCCACAGAATCGAGAAAGAGCTATCAATCTGTCAATCCTTTCCGTGTCCGGGCCGGGTGAGATTTCCCGTGTTGAGTCAAATTAAGCCGCAGGCTCCACTCCTGGTGGTGCCCTTCCGTCAATTCCTTTAAGTTTCAGCTTTGCAACCATACTCCCCCCGGAACCCAAAGACTCGTGGTTTCCCGCACGCTGCCCGGCGGGTCATGGGAATAACGCCGCCGGATCGCGGGTCGGCATCGTTTACGGTCGGAACTACGACGGTATCTGATCGTCTTCGAACCTCCGACTTTCGTTCTTGATTAATGAAAACATTCTTGGCAAATGCTTTCGCTTTCGTCCGTCTTGCGCCGGTCCAAGAATTTCACCTCTAGCGGCGCAATACGAATGCCCCCGGCCGTCCCTCTTAATCATGGCCCCGGGTTCCAGAAACCCACAAAATAGAACCGGAGTCCTATTCCATTATTCCTAGCTGCGGTATTCAGCGGCGACGGGCGGCCTGCTTTGAACACTCTAATTTTTTCAAAGTAAACGCTCCGGGCCCCGATTTGACCGGACACCCAGTTAAGGGCATCCGGGGGGCGCCGGGAGACAGGGTCCGGGACAGGCGGTGGCTCGCCTCGCGGCGGACCGCCAGCCCACTCCCGAGATCCAACTACGAGCTTTTTAACTGCAGCAACTTTAATATACGCTATTGGAGCTGGAATTACCGCGGCTGCTGGCACCAGACTTGCCCTCCAATGGGTCCTCGCCCATGGGTTTAGGATACGCTCATTCCAATTACAGGGCCTCGAAAGAGACCTGTATTGTTATTTTTCGTCACTACCTCTCCGAGTCGGAAATGGGTAATTTGCGCGCCTGCTGCCTTCCTTGGATGTGGTAGCCGTTTCTCAGGCTCCCTCTCCGGAATCGAACCCTGATTCCCCGTTACCCGTGGTCACCATGGTAGGCGCCTAAAGTACCATCGAAAGTTGATAGGGCAGACATTCGAAAGAATCGTCGCCGCCGCAGAGGGCGCGCGATCGGCCCGAGGTTATCTAGAGTCACCAAAGGGACCGGGGCGAGGCCGGAGCCCCGACCCCGGATGGGTTTTGGATCTGATAAATGCACGCGTCCCCGCCCCCCGAGGGGGGAAGGTCGGCGCCCGTTTGCATGTATTAGCTCTGGAATTGCCACAGTTATCCAAGTACCGGGTGGAGCGATCAAAGGGACCATAACTGATTTAATGAGCCATTCGCAGTTTCACTGTACCGGCCGTGTGTACTTAGACCTGCATGGCTTAATCTTTGAGACAAGCATATGTTACTGGCAGGATCAACCAGGTAAAATATGCCCTCCGTGCGGGGGAAAAGGGAACAACCGCAGCGCGCTTGAGTCCTACACGCGGGTCTCGCTCCGCGAGGGCGGGCGGCAGGGCGGCTGTGCCCCGAGGAGCACCGCCACCACCACCGCCGCACCCACGCCGGCGCGGCCGCTCATAGGGCGACGTTGCGGCGGCCTCTCCGCCGTCGGGGTGACGTATTTCGACTTCGGGGGTGACCGCTGGATCGCAGCCGTAACGAGGAGAAGTGCGTTTCACGGGGGTACGGGAGGAGTGCGGCTGGCGCCCGTAGCGCCGAGGGCGGACACCTGAACCCTCGCCGCAGGCCCCTCTCCGCCCGCCGGTGGCGGACCTTCGAAGATAGACCGGCCGTCTGCGTCTCCCAATGAAGGGTGGGCCCCCGGGGGGGCCGTCTCATGCGCGCATTGCCGGACAAGGTGTATTCGCCCTCGGGTCACCGTGCCGAAATTTTCACCGTTGCCCCTAGGAGCACCCAACCCATAGCGGCCAGTGAGGTCTGTTGCAGCGAGGGTGCCATCACTTTCGCGGCCGGGTGGGGCCCTAGCTCGGGCGCGCAACGTGCTCCAATCGATCAGGGGTGGAAGAGTTCGCCTGGCACCCCGAGGCGTGCACCTTCGAGGGCAGACAGGAGCGATAGAATCGCCCCTCTGTGTTCCTGGTCCGTGTTTTTTGACGAAGCGTTCAAAACCTAAGTCCACAAATTTACGCGTTCGCCGAAATCGCGACGGCACGTAAAAACGCCTCCCGCAAACGGACCGACATCCGGGGTCGCGGTCGAATCCGGAACCGACCCGGGGACGAGGCGCCTTCCCCGGCTTGGCCCGGCGCGTCGGGGAGGGTGGATGTTTGACCCAAGCCCCACCATCGAACATAGTCCTTTTTTTGAGCCGAAATTCACCCAGGGTCTACGCCAGAAAGTGCCGGTCCGAGAGGGTGAGGCCTCGCCGGACGCGCCTCTCGTCGAAGAGACCCTGGAGCCTCGATCCCGCCACTGGTCACCCCGAGACCGCCGCTCCCCCCAGGCGGGTGGGGGGGGCCTTGTGCTCGGCAAGGCTCTCCCCGGCCAGGGTGAGGGTACGTGGGCTAAGCGTCCCTCTCCGCCGCCCCTGGAGCTCAGATTTTTTTTTCCGTTCAAAACCTAAGTCCACAAAATCAGGCGTTCCCGAAAACTGCGACGGCACGTAAAAACGCCTCCCGCTAACGGACCGACCTCCAGGGTCGCGGTCGAATCCGAAACCGACCCGAGGACGAGGCGCCTTCCCCGGCTTGGGCCGGCACGTCGGAGAGGGTGGATGTTTGACCCAAGCCCCACCATCGAACATAGTCCTTTTTTTGAGCCGAAATTCACCCAGGGTCTACGCCCGAACGAGCCGGTCCGAGAGGGTGAGGCCTCGCCGGACGCGCCTCACGTCGAAGGGACCCTGGAGCAACGAACCCGCCGCTGGTTACCCGTAGTCAATTCCTGGAGTGAGGGGCGTTGGGGTGGACTCGACCCCGCCAGGGTGATGTGTTTCTTCTGGGCCTGGCATAGCTCGAAAAAGCCCCTGGAGCTTAGATTTCATCGTTACCGAGAACCAGAGTAAGGGGCGTTGGGGTGGACTCGACCCCGCCAGGGTGATGTGTTTCTGGGCCTGGCACCGCTCGAAAAAGCCCCTGGAGCTTAGATTTCATCGTTACCGAGAACCAGAGTAAGGGGCGTTGGGGTGGACTCGACCCCGCCAGGGTGATGTGTCTGTGGGCCTGGCATCGCTCGAAAAAGCCCCTGGAGCTTAGATTTCATCGTTACCGAGAACCAGAGTAAGGGGCGTTGGGGTGGACTCGACCCCGCCAGGGTGATGTGTTTCTGGGCCTGGCATCGCTCGAAAAAGCCCCTGGAGCTTAGCCTTCATCGTTATGGAGAACCGTCAATTCCTGGAGTGAGGGGCGTTGGGGTGGACTCGACCCCGCCAGGGTGATGTGTTTCTGGGCCTGGCATAGCTCGAAAAAGCCCCTGGAGCTTAGATTTCATCGTCACCGAGAACCAGAGTAAGGGGCGTTGGGGTAGTGCCCACCCCGCCAGAGAGACGTGTCTCTGGGCATGGCATCGCTCGAAAAAGCCCCTGGAGCTTAGATTTCATCGTCACCGAGAACCAGAGTAAGGGGCGTTGGGGTAGTGCCCACCCCGCCAGAGAGACGTGCCTCTGGGCATGGCATCGCTCGAAAATCCCGACGGCACGTAAAAACGCCTCCCGCAAACGGACCCACCTCCAGGGTCGCGGTCGAATCCGGAACCGACCCGAGGACGAGGCACCTTCCCCGGCTTGGCCAGGCACGTCGGAGAGGGTGGATGTTCGACCCAGGCCCCCGTTGTGAACATAGTCGTTTTTTCGAGCCGAAATTCACCCAGGGGTCTACGCCCGACCGAGCCGGGCCGAGAGGGTGAGCCCTCGTCGGATAGGCCTCCAGAGGCTCCCCCGAGCGACCGTACCCACCGTTGGTCACCCCCGTTACATCTACGTTATGGCAGGTCAAAACGGCTTCCCCGAACGGACGGACCTCCAGACCGCGGGTCGGCCGGAGCCGTACCCGGGAAAGGTGCACTCTCCTGGGCAAGGCCACCGGCGATGAGGGGGGTGGAAGTTCGACCGGAGCCCCCATTTTAACGCGGAGTCCCAGCGGCTCCAAACTCGGCACGGGGGTGCCCCACGCCCCCTGTCCGACGCCGCCGCCCCCGACGTCGATACCCCTGGCCCACCAAAGTTGAAACCGACGGGAATAACTCCGCCTAGGCGGGGGGGATCTACACGAAACCGGGCTCGTTCGACAGGTCTCACGAGCCCCTATCCGAAGCCGCCGGGCTCGAGTCGATAGCCCCACGGGAGGCCGAGCTACGGCCCCGCAAAATTTCGGGCAAAGGACCCCCGTAACTCCGGAACCGGACCGCCCAGGAAGTCGGGGCCGGTCGCGTTCGGACGGGCCCGACGAGCCCTACCGGCCCCCCGAGTTAAGGCGAAAAACTGAAAACCTGACCTCCACCCTCCTCGCGCCTCTCCTTCTAGCCGCCCAGGCCTCACCCTACCCGGCTTGCAGTGGAGGACGAAGGGGGTGGAAGTCTGAACCGAGCCCCAAATTGAGCCGACGACGTAGCCCGACAGAGCTCGTCCTCCCCTGCCCGAGCCACCGTCCCCGGCCTAGTCCCTCGGGGGCCGGAGATACAGGCCTCCAAAGTTGAAACTTTGACCGTGAATAACGCCTAGGCGGGGGCAAACTCCACCAAACTCGGGGTGAAATTAGAGCTCCAGGCCCCCTACCCGACGCCACCGTCCCCGAGACTGAGTCCCTCAGGGGCCGGAGATCAGGCCTCCAAAGTTGAAAGTTTGACCGGGAATAACTCCGCCTAGGCGGAGAGGATCTACACGACACTTGGCCGTTCGACAGGTCTCCCTAGCCCCTATCCGAAGCCGCCCGGCTCGAGTCGATAGCCCCACGGGTGGCCGAGCTACGGCCCCGCAAAGTTTCGGACAAAGACCCCTGTGACTCCGGAACCGGACCGCCCAGGAAGTCGGGGCCGGTCGCGCTCGGACGGGCCCAAAGAGCCCTACGAGGCCTCCGAGTTTCAGCCTCGAGGACACCCGACTCGCCGAGTTATAAGCGAAAAACCGATTTCGTCCACCCAAAACCGCAGCCCGACGGCACCTCAAAACGGCTTCCCCTAACGAACCGACCTCCGGACCGCGGGCGAGTCAGGAGCCCTAGCCGGGAAAGGTGCGCCCTCCTGGGCAAGGCCAACGGCGAGGAGGGGCCTGGAAGTTCGACCCGAGCCCAGAAAATGAACGCCGCCGCCCAGCGGCTTCAAACTCGGCAGGCCGGTACACCTCGACGGCCCCTATCCAACGCCACCGCCCCCGAGCCTAAAGTCCCTCGGGGGCCGGAGATACAGGCCTCCAAAGTTGAAACTTTGACCGACTATAACTCACCCTAGGCGGGGAAAAACGCCAGCAAACTCGGGGTAAAATTAGAGCTCCAGGGCCGCTATCCAACGCCACCTTCCCCGACTGTAAAGTCCCTCGGAGGCTGGAGATACAGGCCTCCAAAGTTGAAATTTTGACCGACTATAACTCACCCTAGGCGGGGAAAAACTCCACCAAACTCGGGGTAAAATTAGAGCTCCGTGTCCCCTATCCAACGCCACCATCCCCGAGAACAACATCCCTCGGGGGCCGGAGATACAGGCCTCCAAAGTTGAAACTTTGACTGACTATAACTCTGCCTAGGTGGGGAAAAACTCCACCAAACTCGGAGTAACATTAGAGCTCCATGGCCGCTATCCAACGCCACCTTCCCCGACTGTAAAGTCCCTCGGAGGCTGGAGATACAGGCCTCCAAATTTGAAACTTTGACCGACTATAACTCACCCTAGGCGGGGAAAAACTCCACCAAACTCGGGCTGAAATTAGAGCTCCAGGGCCCCTACCCAAAGCCACCTTCCCCGAGTGTAAAGTCCCTCGGGGGCCGGAGATACAGGCCTCCAAAGTTGAAACTTTGACCGACTATAACTCACCCTAGGCGGGGAAAAACTCCACCAAACTCGGGGTAAAATTAGAGCTCCAGGGCCGCTATCCAATGCCACCTTCCCCGAGACTGAAGTCCCTCGGGGGCCGGAGATACAGGCCTCCAAAGTTGAAACTTTGGCCAACTATAACTCACCCTAGGCGGGGAAAAACTCCACCAAACTCGGGGTAAAATTAGAGCTCCAGGGCCGCTATCCAAAGTCACCATCCCCGAGACTGAAGTCCCTCAGGGGCCGGAGATAAAGGCCTCCAAAGTTGAAAGTTTGACCGGGAATAACTCCGCCTACGCGGAGAGGATCTACACGACACTTGGCTCGTTCGACAGGTCTCCCTAGCCCCTATCCGAAGCCGCCCGGCTCGAGTCGATAGCCCCACGGGTGGCCGAGCTACGGCCCCGCAAAGTTTCGGACAAAGACCCCTGTGACTCCGGAACCGGACCGCCCAGGAAGTCGGGGCCGGTCGCGCTCGGACGGGCCCAAAGAGCCCTACGAGGCCTCCGAGTTTCAGCCTCGAGGACACCCGACTCGCCGAGTTATAAGCGAAAAACCGATTTCGTCCACCCAAAACCGCAGCCCGACGGCACCTCAAAACGGCTTCCCCTAACGAACCGACCTCCGGACCGCGGGCGAGTCAGGAGCCCTAGCCGGGAAAGGTGCGCCCTCCTGGGCAAGGCCAACGGCGAGGAGGGGCCTGGAAGTTCGACCCGAGCCCAGAAAATGAACGCCGCCGCCCAGCGGCTTCAAACTCGGCACGCCGGTACACCTCGACGGCCCCTATCCAACGCCACCGCCCCCGAGCCTAAAGTCCCTCGGGGGCCGGAGATACAGGCCTCCAAAGTTGAAACTTTGACCGACTATAACTCTGCCTAGGTGGGGAAAAACTCCACCAAACTCGGAGTAAAATTAGAGCTCCAGGGCCGCTATCCAATGCCACCTTCCCCGAGACTGAAGTCCCTCGGAGGCCGGAGATACAGGCCTCCAAAGTTGAAAATTTGGCCAACTATAACTCACCCTAGGCGGGGAAAAACTCCACCAAACTCGGGGTAAAATTAGAGCTCCAGGGCCGCTATCCAAAGTCACCATCCCCGAGACTGAAGTCCCTCGGGGGCCGGAGATACAGGCCTCCAAAGTTGAAACTTTGACCGGGAATAACTCACCCAAAGCGGGGAAAAACTCCACCAAACTCGGGGTCATATTAGAGCTCCAGGGCCCCTATCCAACGCCACCTTCCCCGAGCCTAAAGTCCCTCGGGGGCCGGAGATACAGGCCTCCAAATTTGAAATTTTGACCGACTATAACTCTGCCTAGGTGGGGAAAAACTCCACCAAACTCGGGGTAAAATTAGAGCTCCAGGGCCGCTATCCAACGCCACCTTCCCCGAGTGTAAAGTCCCTCGGGGGCCGGAGATACAGGCCTCCAAAGTTGAAACTTTGACCGACTATAACTCACCCTAGGCGGGGAAAAACTCCACCAAACTCGGGGTAAAATTAGAGCTCCAGGGCCGCTATCCAAAGACACCATCCCCGAGACTGAAGTCCCTCGGGGGCCGGAGATACAGGCCTCCAAATTTGAAACTTTGACCGGGAATAACTCACCCAAAGCGGGGAAAAACTCCACCAAACTCGGGGTCATATTAGAGCTCCAGGGCCCCTATCCAACGCCACCTTCCCCGAGCCTAAAGTCCCTCGGGGGCCGGAGATACAGGCCTCCAAAGTTGAAATTTTGACCGAATATAACTCTGCCTAGGTGGGGAAAAACTCCACCAAACTCGGGGTAAAATTAGAGCTCCAGGGCCGCTATCCAACGCCACCTTCCCCGAGTGTAAAGTCCCTCGGAGGCCGGAGATACAGGCCTCCAAAGTTGAAATTTTGACCGACTATAACTCTGCCTAGGTGGGGAAAAACTCCACCAAACTCGGGGTAAAATTAGAGCTCCAGGGCCGCTATCCAAAGTCCACCATCCCCGAGACTGAAGTCCCTCGGGGGCCGGAGATACAGGCCTCCAAAGTTGAAACTTTGACCGGGAATAACTCACCCAAAGCGGGGAAAAACTCCACCAAACTCGGGGTAATATTAGAGCTCCAGGGCCCCTATCCAACGCCACCTTCCCCGAGCCTAAAGTCCCTCGGGGACCGGAGATACAGGCCTCCAAAGTTGAAATTTTGACCGACTATAACTCTGCCTAGGTGGGGAAAAACTCCACCAAACTCGGGCTGAAATTAGAGCTCCAGGGCCGCTATCCAACGCCACCTTCCCCGAGTGTAAAGTCCCTCGGAGGCCGGAGATACAGGCCTCCAAAGTTGAAATTTTGACCGACTATAACTCTGCCTAGGTGTGGAAAAACTCCACCAAACTCTGGGTAAAATTAGAGCTCCAGGGCCGCTATCCAACGCCACCGTCCCCGAGTGTAAAGTCCCTCGGAGGCTGGAGATACAGGCCTCCAAAGTTGAAACTTTGACCGACTATAACTCACCCTAGGCGGGGAAAAACTCCACTAAACTCGGGGTAAAATTAGAGCTCCGTGTCCCCTATCCAACGCCACCTTCCCCGAGTGTAAAGTCCCTCGGGGGCCGGAGATACAGGCCTCCAAAGTTGAAACTTTGACCGACTATAACTCTGCCTAGGTGGGGAAAAACTCCACCAAACTCGGGGTAAAATTAGAGCTCCAGGGCCGCTATCCAAAGTCACCATCCCCGAGACTGAAGTCCCTCGGGGGCCGGAGATACAGGCCTCCAAAGTTGAAACTTTGACCGGGAATAACTCACCCAAAGCGGGGGAAAAACTCCACCAAACTCGGGGTAATATTAGAGCTCCAGGGCCCCTATCCAACGCCACCTTCCCCGAGCCTAAAGTCCCTCGGGGGCCGGAGATACAGGCCTCCAAAGTTGAAAATTTGACCGGGAATAACTCACCCAAAGCGGGGACAAACTCCACCAAACTCGGGGTAAAATTAGAGCTCCAGGCCCCCTATCCAACGCCACCACCCCCGAGTCGATACCCCACCGGAGACCGGAGATAGACCCTTTCGCCTCGGGAGAACCACCCCGACCTGCTCACCCCCCTCTACCCGCCTAGACCTCTCTCCTCCCCGGCCGCCTATCCGCCGAGGGACCCCTACCACCTCCAGGAGGTACCCCTACCCGTCCACCAGCCGAACCCGGGCATCCCACACTTAAGCCCGGGTTACTGACTCGGCCAACCGCGCCCTACAGAGAACCGGGCCACTGGTCACCCTGGGAGAAATTTACCACTGGTCACCCTGGGAGAAATTTACCACTGGTCACCCTGGGAGAAATTTACCACTGGTCACCCTGGTAGAAATTTACCACTGGTAACCCTGGTAGAAATTTACCACTGGTCACCCCGGGAGAAATTTACCACTGGTCACCCCTTATCGACTTAGGTTTTGGCCGCCTCGCCCTCCGACTTCCA